>CM046432.1:36216110-36691110 GCA_025506505.1 Flaveria sonorensis
TTTTGGAATCGAATGCTATGCAAATTCTAATTCTAACGCCCGGAATAAAGTCGAAACGAGCCAATTAATAATAATGGGCTTAGCCGGGATTATTTAAAGAAAATAAGCGGGAAATGGAGTATGGACCGAGTAGACCTCGCGGGTTATGTGTTCGGCGATTTTAAGGTCCCTAGAAACGCCCAGTATATATAAACGGGTCAGCTTGAGCAACTCTCATTTGCAACTCAACACCAACTTTTAGAGAGAGAGTGTAGAGAGAGAAAGTGGAGAGAAAGTGGTGATCCAAGGCTCGGTTGATCAAGAGATTGAAGATCGGTGTTTGTTGGAATCCAAAAAACAAGAAAAGACCAAGAATCCAGGTAAGAAACATTGTTTAATCGGTTCTTTTAGGGTAAACCCGGATTATAGGGTTTGGGGTTTTTGAAAGTGGCAAAGAATCACCCAAAACTCACGTTTTTGTGTACGAAAACATGTAAGAAGCTTAGATATAGCTTCTTGGGTGATAAACCAAGGATATGGGTGTAAAAGATTGAAGTTTTGGGTCAAAAATGGGTTGGTTCGTAATTTCAGCCAGTTTTGCGAAACTGGGTGTTCATCCCGCGAAATTATGTAGTCGTCAAGCGAAACTGTGGATCTTCCTGCGAAACCATAGTTTCGTAGGTAGTTTCGCAGACTTGAATTTCCAACGAAAGTTGAGCGAAACTGCCAGCGAAACTGCCAGCGAAGGTGGCAGGGAAACTACTGGCGAAACTAGTAGTGAAAATGCTGATCATGCAGCGAAATTAGCAGTGAAATTAGGCAGAAATTAACCCCTTTGAGTGTTAACTTATCTGCAGGCTGTGTAGTGCGACCCTTGCTTAGAAAGCTTGATTGAGAAGCTACTCACTGAGTCCAGGTGAGTTCTAGATCCCCTATTTTAAAGGTTTTAAACTTGTTTGGGGCTAGAAATGCATATTTAACGTTTTTATAAGATTTGGGTGTATACGCGTATGTGCATATGTATGTGAATGGATGATGCATGATGTTTATGATGATGTGTGATGGGGTATGTGATGTTTATGTGATGCTATGTATGAATGTGTTATGTTGACTTTATGTTCCTATTATGTATTATTCCGTGACTTACGTGTTATGAGTATGAAATGAATGAAAAGTATTATGTAACGTAAAGCGGAAATTAATGACAACGATGAGTGGAACGTAAAGAAAGAATGAGTGCATGCATTAATGAACAAACGGATGTAAGAAAAGTCTTGCAAGCAATGTATGGAGTTTCACACCCAATGAAGGGTGTTAGCTCAACTGTGTGTGGGTTAGCTACCCCGGAAGGATGCACACTGGGGTCTAGTCTTTGTGACTGACCAAATGTATGGGACCCTTGTCGCTTACCCCGGTACTGTGGTCAGGCCACCAGGCACAATGTACGGGAGTCTATTTATAGACTTCGACCCAGTACCCGCTTTATGCATGACGGTGGGGTATAGCACATGGCATTGGTACAAATGAATTTACCCCGGTACTGTGGTCAGGCCACCGGGCACAATGTACTGGAGTCTATTTATTGACTTCGGCCCAGTACCCGCTTTATGCATGACGGTGGGGTATAGCTCATGGCATTGGCCTGGAGCGTAGAGAAGTAAGTGATGTATGTACATAAGGTACGGAAAGGAAGGTAACGAATGATAATGATGACGTGCGATGATGAATGAATGTAAGTTAACGAATGACGATGGAAGATAATAATAATATTATATATGTGTACGTATGATGTATGATTGCAAATGAATGTAAAGAATGATTTTAAACGAAAGAAAAGTATTTTATTTATAAAACTAGAACTCACTCAGCAACGCTGACTTTTTATGTATTTTCCAGTTGGCAGATAATCTTGCTGAGGATGGCACGGGGCAGCTACTTGGTGTTTTTGGGATGGCATCCATTGTTTAAATTATGACGTTTTTGCATTGTAATGCGAACAAACAATATTTTGTAATGATTATGAATGTTGTATTATTTTGCAAAAGCAATGAATGAAATGATTTTAAATTATTCCGCTACGTTGTTTTAGTACACTTAAATATATGTTTTATGTTTTATGTGCAATGATTGACCAGCTGTAAGTGTCCCGGGAACGGGGCCTTACAAGTATTGTAACATCCCACATTGGTTGGGAAGGTGAATGAAGGCTTCTTTATAAGGGGCTTGAGACCTTCCCCACTGTTACGCGTTTTGCCTGGGCAATGGTGGTACGTCCCGGTCCAGGTGAAAACAAAACCTTGAGACGATGGTGGTTCGTCCCGGCCAAAGTGGACAATATCATGGTGCGGTTACGCTGGGCTGTTACAGATGGTATCAGAGCCAGGGCCGGGCCGATGTGCCAGCGAGGACGCTGGGCTCCCTAAGGGGGGTGGATTGTAACATCCCACATTGGTTGGGAAGGTGAACGAAGGCTTCTTTATAAGGGGCTTGAGACCTTCCCCACTGTGACGCGTTTTGCCTGGGCGATGGTGGTACGTCCCGGTCCAGGTGAAAACAAAACCGTGAGGCGATGGTTGTTCGTCCTGGCCAAAGCAAACAACATCATGGTGCGGTTATGCTGGGCTGTTACACAAATTTGGATATAGCAGGGCTTTCAAAGCAAACATTGGAATTAATGAACTCCATGGAAATTAAAACAAATGAGGTAAAGCCAGAACAAGGAATTCTTGCTGAGAAATTCAAAGCAGCTATTACAAAGGTACTAAGGGAGCAAGAGATTTACAAGGAGAAACCAGTTTTCAAGATCAAGGAAGAGCCAGAAGACTTGTTTGAAGCATGAAGACTGAAGATCAAGCAGAAGACAAAGAGAGGAGACTGAAGATTGAAGAAAGAAGACTAAAGACTAAAAACTGAAGAAAGAAGATTAAAGATTGAAGACAAAGATTGAAGAAAGAGATTTGAAGACTGAAGATTTTGAAGACCGAAGACATGTAAATCTTAGGGGGAGTATTGTAGATGCTTCTTTAAAGATTAACATTTGTCTTTGTGTGTCTTTTACATTTTTGTCATAGTATAGGGACTTTTTATGTAAATATGTTCCTTTGTTTTCTTGATTAGTATAAATAGCATAGATATGTATGGTGTAGGTAAGTTTTTAGATTGAGACGAATTGTAACTGTTTACTACACTTTGTATTCTTCTATTCTTCTAATCAATGAAAACTCTATGAAGTTTTGTTGATTTCTTGTGTTGAATTGAATACTTGTGTGTTTTAGATTGAATTGTGTTCATATATCATCACAGATCGATCCATTTTGAGCTCATCATCATCATCTTCATTTTCTTCATCATCATCCTCAGTTTCAGAATCAGACAGTCCTTCAGGAACATCTTTAATCAGATCATTGGGATCGATTGGTTCGTCATCAATCAAATGAAAATGGTCATCATTTATATTCACATCATCTCTTGCAATCGCTCTCATGTAATCAAACATTGGTACATTCTGAGCTCCACTAATCATAGCAAGTCTTTTATAAACTGTTTTAGTCATGTGCTCTAGAATCAATCTTTCACCACTAACTCCATAAACATGAAAATCTGGATTTGCTTCATTGATAATCAGTTGTAAAAATCTCGGATACATCAGGTATTTATTCCTTACTCCTTTCTCCAAATTGAAGATAAATCTATTCATAATCCACTTTGCCATATTAAATCTTCTGTTAATTGCAATGGCTACTGATGGCAATGATCTGCCCAAAATACATATTGAATTGATGTGGCTAGTATGTCATGATCCAAGTCGGGTCATACCCAATAACAAGCTAGACAAACACCAAAGATATTTGTTTTATGATATGATCATATAAATAAATATTAACGCTTAGAATATTTGGAAATGGGTTTCCAAACATTTACACTTCTGTTGTATATAAATTATATGGATAATTTATTTCAAAGAGAGAGGAATATCAATTCATCCGCATTCGTTTTACACAGCCGCATTTGATGTGGTTGAACAAATGCGGATGATGTTTACTCATCCGCATTTACAAATGCGGGTGAACAAATCCTGTCCGCATTTGTTTTGGAACAAATGCGGATGAGCATTTCTGGAAATGCTGATGGAAACATACATCCGCATTAACTAATGCGGATGACCATTTGCAAATGCGGACGAATTACTTCACCCGCATTTACAAATGCGGAAGAACAACTTCATCCGCATTAACTAATGCGGATGTTGTTCTGAGAAATGCGGATGGGTTAAGGGGCTAGGCCCCACCCACTTTTCTCTCTCCTGAACTTTATGTTTCCAAGGACATGCAATATAAGATGGCTTGCAGATCTCTCTCAACATACACGACTTGAGAACACGAAAAGTGTAAGAACCTTTTTTTCTCTCGATCGGTCTAGAGAAAAATAAAAGGGAGTTGTATAAGTGAAAATCCTAGCAACCGGTGTTCTTGTTAGTGGCTCGTGGGTAGACCAGCTTGAGGCTTCTTGCTTTAGGAGCTGCCATCCTCGTTCACCTCCTGCCGACCTCATTGTTGAAGGTAGTTCTTCGTACCTTCTATGGTATTTGTAAGCATGATTTCATATATCGATCCATATGGGTTTTGACTGATTTTATATAAAAATGTTTTATATATAAGTTAGCTCACTGTAACAAGTTTAAAATCATATATATATTCCGCTGCGTTCTTCTATTTTATAAGGATAAAAGATCTGTTCAACTTATGAAAACCTAACAATGGCATCAAGAGCCGGTTATATGGATACATGCTTCATTTGGACTGAAAATTCGGTTTCTTGGTGATGATTCACCAAAAGCCGAGAGGCTTCAGCCCTAGTATCCCCTATTTTTCAAGATCTATTTAGACATGCCTATAGGATCTTGGAAATTTATATCATTTGGATGATTTTGTTTTGGAAACAAAACCATGGTTCTCGGCTGTTTATGCTTCAGCCGAGAATCTATGGTTCAAGGGGATGCTTTTGGATTTTGCTTACATATGTGGATATGTATTTTATTTGTTCTTAACCAAAGCCGAGACCTATGGATGAATGTGTTGTGATTTGTTTTAATTATTCAAATGGTTTGTAATAATTAAACATGTTTATTCTTCCTATTGGGTATGTAATTTATTTATTTTTCATTTGGTATGTAAATAAATAGACTAGTTGCACTTCACTTTTACTAGAAAAATTGTATTTAGAATATGTTTTGTAAAAGAAGATGCAACAAGACTATCTTTCTCAGTTTTAACCAAAAGGAGAAGATGAAGGCCCAAAGGAGTTTGGTGCTGAAGTCAAAACCTAAATGAGACCCAAATGGATTGGAAGAGTCACAACACAAGGTGGACACTTGAAGCATTTGGATGCGGGATCAAGTGGGAGTTCACCGGCACAAATGTTGTGTCATTTTCACCCTTAGAAATGACTTTATTAACTCACTTGTTTCGGTCAACAAGTGATGTTAAGCTTAGATGGCTACGGTTATGGACTCATGTGATGCTTGTGTGGTTGTTTTATTATTGTTTTGTGATATATGGATATGCATGTTTAAACAATTTAAAATCAACAACAAGCATAAAATTGGTTCTTATAAAACATTAACATGGGTAATAAAAGGGTTTATTAAAGTTAATGTGTTCACAATAAAATTGGTTTTATAAAAGAACCTTGAAAATTGTTTCACACTGGTACCACACATTTGAATGCATGCAAATGTTAGGTGCAAAATAGTTTTCAAAACTAGAATTAATGAAAACTAAAATCTCTTTTGAAACAAGTTTAACACCATCCTTTTACACAACACTCGAATCGCCTGGGAACTATTTGTGGGATAAAGGTCACCTAACCACTCTTAGGGAACTTGTGTGTTTGAGGTGGGGTTAACATATTTGTGGGATAAAGGTCACCTAACCACTTGTATGTGTAAACTCACACGTGTGTGTAAGTAGGACAACTTGAGTTGGAAACCATGTGAATAGGGTCACCGAAGCATGGTGTACAATGGTGTTGATAGGATTAAACATGCCAACTACACATAAAGATGTTTAACCGATCCCATAAAACTAGAAGTTGCAAAGGGTTGCAATTGTCAAGTGTTGACTACCTTGTTAATTTAAATGATGGGATAAAGGTCACCTAACCATTATTTAAATGTAACGTTGGATTCTAGATTTTAATTATTAATTGTCTATGAGACGTGAAAGGGGTATTAATAATTAAAGTTTAATTTTTGGAAATACTAAAAAAATGAACTTTGTTTGTAGAAATGGCCGCCAACAACAACGTTCCCACCCCGACCGTCCATAACCTATCACTAAGAACTATATTAGAAAGGGATCGTCTTAACCATAATAATTTTATGGATTGGTTTCGTAACTTGAGAATCGTTCTCAAGCAAGAAAAGTAATCTTACGTACTAGACGATCCCATTCCCGACGAACCAGATGTTGATGATGTTGAGGCCTATAACGATTGGGTTAAGCACACTGAGGATTCTGTGCAGGTTTCTTGCCTCATGTTGGGAACTATGATTCCCGAGCTCCAAAAGGATTTAGAGCATCATGGGGCATATGACATGACTACCCAGTTGAAGGAAATGTTCCTTCAACAAGCAAGGGTAGAACGCTTCGAAACGGTTCGAGCGCTTCATGCATGTCGCATGGAAGAAACTCAATCGGTTTCATCTTATGTACTTAAGATGAAGAGCCACATTGATCGCCTTGAAAGGCTAAATTGTCCCGTCTCAAAAGAGTTGGCCACGGATTTGATCCTTAATGGTCTAACTAAAAGGTTTGAGACGTTCATCATGAATTATAACATGAACGGGTGGGACAAGAGCATTGGTGAGCTTCACGCAATGCTCAAAACGGCCAAGGCGGGGATGGGTAAAAGGGTTTTACCCGTCCTCTCGATCAATGAGGGAGGCAACAAGAAAAGGCAACACCCCGATCCCAAAGCAAATGTTGCTAAAGGAAAGGGATACATCAAAGGAAAGGGTAAGGGAAAGGCAAGAACTGAACCTCCAAAACCAAAGCTTAAGAAGCCTAAGGTAACGGAGAACGATCCATGCTTTGAGTGTGGTGAGATAGGACATTGGAAGAGGAATTGTCCAACCTATCTCAAAGAGTTGAGAAACAAGAGGGATACTGGGCAGACCTCAGGTACAACTTTCATGATTCATATTGAATTGAATGTTATTTCTTCAAACACATGGGTATTGGATACCGGATATGGAACTCATATTTGCAATTTGTTGCAGGGGTTCAAAAGAAATAAGCATTTCAAGAAGGAAGACACAAGTCTCTACATGGGCAACGGAGCAAAAGTTGATGTTGAAGCCCAAGGAGACTATGTTTTGAAGCTTCCAAATGGTTTAGAAGTTGTCTTGAAAAACATCTTGTATGCTCCTAGTTTGACTAGAAACATAATTTCTGTTTCCCTTTTAAAACAATATGGTTATGTATTAAAGTTTGTAAACAATGGTATTTGTGTTTTTATGGATGATGTATTTTATTTTAGGCTATGCCTTATAATGGTATCTATGAATTGGTTCATGATAACTCATCTTTTAATAACTCGTTATACCAAACAAGCACCAAGAAACTTAAAATGGGTTTAAGTGATTTATATCTTTGGCATTGTCATCTTGGGCATATAAACAAGAATCGGATTCAAACACTTCAAAAGAATGGTCTTTTGGAAACAAATGAAAATGGTTCATTTAATAAGTGTGAATCTTGTTTACAAGGAAAGATGACCAAGTTGCCCTTTAGTGGTACTAATGAAAGGGCAAAGGATTTATTAGGAATCATACATTCGGATGTATGTGGTCCTTTTAAGACAATGACAAGGAATGGTGAGAGATACTTCATTACCTTTATCGACGATTATAGTCGTTATGGTTATGTGTACTTGTTGACACACAAACATGAAGCTTTTGAAATGTTCAAAATCTTTAAGAATGAAGTAGAAAATCAACTAAATAAAACAATCAAAGTTCTTCGTTCAGATAGAGGAGGTGAATACCTGAGTGATGCTTTTCAAGTTCATCTTATGAGTTGTGGGATTGTCTCACAACTTACTCCACCCGAAACACCGCAACATAATGGTGTGTCTGAAAGGAGAAACCGAACCTTTTTGGATATGGTTCGATCTATGATGGCCAGAAGCTCACTATCTCTATCATTTTGGGGTTTCGCATTGCTCTCCGCAGCTCGTATTTTGAATATGGCCCCAACCAAGAAAGTGGATACGACACCTTTTGAAATATGGCATGGAAGAGTTCCATCACTATCATATTTAAAGGTATGGGGTTGTGAAGCTTATGTGAAGCAGAACACCCAAAACAAGTTAGAAAGTCGATCCATTAAGTGTATATTTGTTGGATATCCCAAAAACTGTATGGGATATTACTTCTTTAATCCAACCGAGCAAAAGGTATTTATTGCTAGAAAGGCTGAGTTCTTAGAAACTAAGTTTCTTATGGAAGAAACGACGTATAGAACAGTGGAAATTGATGAGGATCAAGAACCACAAGCCAATACACATTTGGTTGAAATTAGCGATTAACAAGAGGTTGTTGATAATGATCAAATGGTTGATCAATACACACAAAACGTTCGTAGATCTGGTAGAATTAGCATTCCACCTGAAAGATATGGATTTTTCATGAATGGATGCTATGTGGTTGACTCGGATGAACCAACTACATACCATGATGCAATGTCCAATTCGGATTGTGACAAATGGCTAGAAGCCATGAACGTTAAGATGCAATCCATGTATGACAACCAAGTATGGGAATTGGTTGAACCACCTCTTAACTCCAAATCGGTTGGATGTAAGTGGGTTTTCAAGAAAAAACCGATATGCATGGAAACTTGGATACTTATAAAGCAAGACTTGTAGCAAAGGGTTTCACTCAAACTCAAGAGGTTGATTATGATGAAACATTCTCGCCTGTGGCAATGCTAAAGTCAATTAGGATATTATTTGCCATAGCTGCATATTATGATTATGAGATTTGGCAAATGGATGTCAAAACCGCTTTCCTTAATGGACATCTTGAAGAGACTGTCTATATGGTTCAGCCTGATGGTTTTGTCGATCCAAAACATCCTAATAAAGTATGCAAGTTAAAGAAATCAATCTACGGATTGAAACAAGCATCAAGAAGTTGGAATCAACGTTTTGATGAAGAGATCAAGAAATTTGGATTCATCAAGAACGCTGATGAAGCTGGTGTGTATAAAAAGGCTAGTGGGAGCATTATCACATTCTTAGTATTATATGTTGATGACATACTACTATTTGGAAATGATGTTCCAACCAGGAAGGCTTCGAAGGCTAAGGCCACGTGTCACCGGGAACAAGGCTAAGGCTACTGAGACGGCTCCTGCAGAGCCCGACCTTCATCACCAGGAAGGCGGTGATGAGAGTGCTAATTTGAGAGTCTCTGTGAAGGAGGCAGTTGTGGAGGAAGTTCATCAGGTCATGCAGATGATCCTGCCGTCTGTGGTGACCGAGGTTATTCGTGCTGTAAGGGAGAATGAAAAGAAAGAGAAGGAAGAGAGGAGGAGGACCGTTGGGAGAGGGGGTGAGGAGAGAGGGTTAGGTAAAGAGAGCAACCAGAGACTAAGATGGTTGTCTCCAGTGATGATGAGGAGGAGGAAGCAGTGCAGGAAACTGCAAAGGGGTGTAGTTATGGGGAATTCCAGAGATGCAAGCCCCCAACTTTTGATGGGAATGGTAATGTTGTTGCTGCTCACCGATGGGTGAGGGAGATAGAGGCGGTGCTCGATATCAGTGAGTGCCGAGAGGAACAGAAGGTGAAGTTTGCTACCCACTCATTTATGGACTCGGCCTTATGCTGGTGGGACAATATTTTCCAGGCCGAGGGCAGCAAGGCTATTTGCAGGATGAGGTGGAGTGAACTAAAGAAGATGGTGATCAAGGAGTTTTGTCCTCACAGGGAGCTTGACAAGATTGAGAGAGAGTTCCTACAGCTGGAGGAGGGAACTATGATACACCAGCAATACATGACTAAGTTTAATGAGATGGCAAGGCTGGAGTCAGATCAGGTGATGCCAGTGTCAAGGAAGATCAAGAGGTATATCCAGGGTTTGCCGGGAGATATCCTCAAGCACATGATCGCCGCCCTGGCGGGCATTTTTAGGTCGGTGGTTGATCTGGCAGGGAGGTTGTATGATGAGAGAGGTGGAAGTGCTAGAGGTGAGTAAGAAGGGTGGTGATGTCAGGAACTGGAATGGGAAGTGGTTTAGTCGTGGTGGTTTTACCCCGAGTAACAAGAAGGCAAGGATGGATGACTAGAGGGTAGTGTCGGCAGGTACGGGGACTAAGCGGTATGGTAAGTGCAGGAAGGAACATTCAAGGGAGTGTAAGTGGGGACTGGATCTCTGCTTCAAGTGTGGGAAGCCCGATCATATGGCAAGGGATTGTGGGTGGCGAGGCTGGGCATATGAGTAGGGATTGCAGGAAGCCGAGGGCTGAAATTTCTGGGGCAAAGAAAAGGATCGAAGAGGATGGGCAGAGAGCAAAAGCCAGAGCATTCACGATGACCCAGGAGGAGGCTAGCGTGGACCCTGATGTCGTGTCAGGTACGTTCCTAGTAAAACAAACTTGTTCCTTTGTATTATTTGATTCTGGTGCTAGTAAGAGTTTTATTTCTACGGCCTTCTATGCTAAGTTGCCTGTTAGGAGTACAAAGATTGATGAGCCCTTCGATGTAGAAACTTAAATTGGTAAGTCTACCTGGATTTCTGATCTGATAGAAAATTATGACATAGAGTTGGAAGGCCATAGGTTCTCTTCTAAATTATTCATGATGCCCGTAGGTGGATTCGATGTGGTTCTGGGGATGGATTGGTTAGTAGCCTATGAGGCAAATATTATGTGTCGCAAGAAGATGATCTGATTGATTGCGCCTGATGGGAGTTCGGTAACAATCTTTGGTGATTGAGTTACTACGGTTCCGAAGGTGATTTCGATGGTGGTGGTAGAGAAGTGCATGAAACATGGATGTAGTGCCCACCTGGCTTACGTGAAGGATGTGGATGCGTCAGTACCACAATTGTCCTACGTACTAGTTGTGTGTGACTTTCCAGACATGTTCTCAGAAGATTTTCCAGGTGTGCCCCTGGACCGGGAGATCGAGTTCCAGATCGACTTAATACCTGGTGCTCAACCTGTTGCCAAGGCACCGTATCGATTGGCTCCATCTGAGATGAAGGAACTCGTGGTTCAGTTGCAAGAGTTATTGGACAAAGGGTTAATTCAACTGAGTATCTCTCCATGGGGTGCTCCAGTCTTGCTTGTAAAGAAGAAGGACAGTAGTATGAGGATGTGCATCGACTACCGTGAGTTAAACAAGTTGACGCAGAAGAATAGGTATCCGTTACCAAGCATTGATGACTTATTTGATCAGCTCCAAGGTGCCAGTTGGTTCTCGAGGATAGATCTCCGATCTGGTTACCATCAGTTGAAGGTGAAGGAGAAGGATATACCTAAAACAGCTTTTCGCACACGTTATGGACACTACGAGTTTCTCGTTATGTATTTTGGTCTAACTAATGCACCAGCTGCCTTTATGGATTTGATGAACCGGGTGTGTCGGCCGATGTTTGATAAATCAGTGATGGTGTTTATCGATGATATCCTGATTTATTCGAAGAGAGAAGAAGAGCATGCCGGTCATATTTGTGAGGTATTGGAGACACTTAGAAGAGAGAAGTTGTATGCTAAGTTCTCCAAGTGCGCTTTCAGGTTGCGCGAGCTTCAGTTTTTGGGTCATGTGGTAAATTTCGAAGGGATCATGGTAGACCCGGCAAAGGTAGAGGCGGTGATGCAATGGAAGACTCCAAAGACGCCATCCGAGATCCGTAATTTCTTGGGTTTAGCGGGCTACTACAGGAGATTCATTCAAGACTTTTCTAAGATAGCCTTACCATAGACCAAGCTAACCCGCAAGGATGTGAAGTTTGTATAGGGTCTGGAAAAGGAGAATGCTTTTGAGGAGTTAAAGACAAGATTGACTCAAGCTCCTGTCTTGACGTTACCCGGAGGGAATGAAGACTTGGTGGTCTATTCAGATGCTTCTTATTCAGGTTTGGGTTGCATGCTGATGCAAAGTAGAAGGGTTATAGCCTATCCGTCCCGACAGTTGAAAATCCATGAGGCAAATTACCCTACTCATGACTTAGAGCTAGTGGTTGTGGTCTTTGCATTGAAGATTTGGAGGCACTACTTGTACGGGAAGAAGTGCACTATCTTTACTGACCATAAGAGCTTGAAATACTTCTTTGAGTAGAAGGAACTCAACATGAGGCAAAGGAGATTGTTAGAGTTGATCAAGGATTATGATTATGAGATCCACTACCATCTGGGCAAGGCTAACATAGTGGCGGATGCCTTTAGCCGAAAGGAGAGACCCGAGCCAATCCGGGTGAAAGCTTACCAGTTGGTGATGACCTCCGATGTGATGACACAGGTCAAGGGGTTCCAAGATGAGGCATTGAAAGAAGAGCACCTTAACTCTAAAAGGATGAGAGGTTTAGTCACGAAATTGGGTGAAAAATCTCTTGGATTTAGAACCCGCTTCTAGCGGATGTGGATCCCTCGTTTGACGAAGAGTGCTCACTTTCTACCAATCCGCGAGACATATTCATCTGAGAGGTTAATGGATCTGTTCATCAAAGAGATAGTGACGTGTCATGGTGTACTAGTGTGTATCGTGTCTGACCGTGACACTCGGTTTACATCCAAGTTTTGGAAGAGATTTCATGATGCGATGGGGACGAGGTTGCACATCAGTACGGCTAATCATCCTCAGACGGATGGTCAGTCAGAGAGAACCATACAGACACTTGAGGATATGCTCCGAGCATGCGTCATTCATTTCAGAGGAAGTTGGGATGAACACTTACCATTAGCTGAATTCTCATACAACAACAGTTATCATGCCAGCATTAGTATGCCACCATATGAGATGCTATACGGTAGGAAGTGTAGAATGCCCGTATGTTGTGGTGAAATCAGACAGAAGGAGTTGGAGAGCGTTGAAGTGATTGAGGCTATGACTAAAAAGTTGGAGAAGATCAAGCCCTTTATGAAGGCGGCAAAAGATAGGCAAAAGTCTTATGCTGACTAGAGGAGTAGACCAATTGAATTCAAGGTGGGTGATAAAGTTATGCTGAAGGTTTCACCTTCGAAGGGGATCATTCAGTTCAGAATTCAGGGTAAGCTGAGCCCGAGGTATATAGGACCTTTCCGAATCATTGCTCAAGTAGGAGAGGTGGCCTATAGGTTGGAGCTACTCGATGAGTTAAGTGGGATTCATCCAACATTCCATGTATCTCATCTGAGAAAATGCCTAGCTGATGAAAATATGATTGTACCATTGGAGGATATTGAGGTAGATGAATGACTCAATTATGTAGAGCAACCAGTGGCAATAATTGACCGAAAAGAGAAAAGATTACAAAATAAAGTGGTTCCACTGGTACGAGTATAGTGGAGGCACAGGAAGGGATCCGAGTCTACGTGGGAGACGAAGGAAGAGATGAGACAACATTATCCACAACTGTTTGAGGAGTGACAGGTTTTGGGGATGAAACCTATATAAGGGGGGTGGACTTGTAACACCTGGAAATTTACAAAAAAAAAAAAGAGAAAAGAAAAGAAAAGAAAAGAAAAGCGAAGTAATAAGAATGAAAGGTGAAATAACCCAAGTTAAGGGGCTAAATTTGTGCAACAGGCAAGCTTTATTATAATTATGTTTAAAAAGTGGGCTTGGCCACCCATACCTCTGTTCACTAACTGTTTCGACCACAGAAAGATAAAGAACAGAGTTTCCATCGGTTATCTAAAGAGAAGAAGAAGAAGATCGACTTGAAGGTTAGTTTTTTGGGTGTTTTGTTTGGTTTCAGCTGAATTTTCAACTTGTGGACCGAGTCTTATGTGATCCTATGTGTTCGGTTAGGTGTTTTTGGTATGTTTAGATGTTTGAACTCTAAGTGCTCTCGAGATTGGAGGAGTTTTACTCAAAGGCTGCTGTAGGTGAGTTCTAGATCCACGGTTTTTCTGTTTTAAACTTGTTTTGGGGCTGAAATGCATATAAATTATCATTTTTTACGACTTTCAGTATGTTGAAACCGTATGTGTTACCCCTGTTTTATGTGGGTATGTGTGTTTGTGAATGTTTGATTGAATCATGTGATGGTATGCTTGTTCTTTGTGCTTAATATGCTAGATTTGGGCTAAGAATATGTTAAGATGATGATAGGGAACTGAAATTAGCATAAGTTAGAACTGGCATAGTATCATGCGCCCAAACTACCCATGCGCCTAAGTTTCCTATGCGCCCAAGTACCCATGCGCCTGCATAGTACTCGTGCGCCTGCATAGTTCCCATGCGCCTAAGTTTTTTTGCCCATACGCCTAAGTGTTTGCTCATGCACCTACGTTTTTCCAGGCACCCAAGTACCCATGCGCCTGCAAAGTACTCATGCGCCTGCATAGTTCCTATACGCCTAAGTTTTTCCCCATGCGCCCAACTACCAGTGCGCCTGCATAGTGTCTATGCGCCCACATAGTGCTCATGCGCCTAAAACGGACTTAGGATTTTCTGAAATTTTGGGAATCAGAAATTAATGGTTAAGCTCTGGAATGTTTTGGAGGGTTATGTTTGTTCATGTTATGCATGTTTGTGGCATGTTATTGATGTTCCTTATTACGTATTATTACGTGACATTATGTGGTGTGTTAAGGCTCTTGTACGTAAGTATTATATAATGAAAGTGAAAGACATCGTTAACTAAGTGGAACATAATGAAAGAATGTAAAGTCTTACAAGCAACTGAATGGAGGTTCACAACTCATTGAGGGGTTGTTAGCTCAATTGTGTGCGGTTTTGCTAACCCATGAGGATGCACACAGGGGTCAATCTTTGTGATTGACCAATAAGTACGAAACGGGACCCTTATCGCTTGCCCCGGTACTGGAGTCAGCTTCATGCACAATTGTTAGGCGTATTTTTATAGACTTCGGCCCAGTACCAGCTTCATGAACAATGTTTGGGGTGTAGCATATGACATTGGTTTAGATGAAAGTGAAAGATAATAATGAAAGTTCGAAACGTACGAAATGAATGAAAAGAATGTTCAAAGATAATAATGATATTATCAAGATGTATGGATGTTGTGTGATTATGAACAAAAGTAAATGAAATGTTTTACTAAAGGTAAAGTATTTAATTATTTAAAACTAGAACTCACTCAGCAACACTGACTTTTTATGCATTTTCAGTTTGCAGGTAGCTTGTTGCTGAGGTTGGCACGAGGGTGAAGCTAGTTGGCGGGCAAAGTGTGGCATCCATTTCATGCACGATAATGATGTTGTTTTGTAATACAACTAACTGATATTTTGTAATCTTTCAAATAATGATGTATTACTTGGCTAATGTATTTATTTAAGCATGAAATGGTTTTTGATGAATTATTTTGCTGTAATATTTTATTTACTTAATAAATCTTAATATGTTTTGATATAAATGAGGTTGTGATTGACCAACTGTGGGGTTCCCAGGAACGGGGCCTTATAAAATTGATATAGTTGCTTGGAGATTGATTCACCCTTAGTATGATGAAATGTTTCATATTGGTTCACCAGTTTGCGTTTGTTTATTTTCGTCACCTCACTGCTTCCTTCACACATAATTTGCAGTGCATCCTAGACACCTTTGGCTATTCCATACTTTTCTAGTCTTTTTTAGGACATCCATTTTCAAAGCCTGAGTAAGAATGGAGTAGGCTTTGAGATCTATCTTGATTTTCTTGTATTCCTTATCATCAAGATTTAGATTAGGATCCTCAATAGGAATTCTGATAGCTTTGTACTGAGCAGCTTGATCAGCATTGAGAGAAATAGGAATGTAGGGTCCTTTACAGATTGATATCTAGTAGTCGGGATCCACAACTGTAATGCAATTTCTAATCCTTATTTTCTACTGCTTAAACTCATACTTGTGTTTAAGCATTGGAGGTTTAGATGCATTACCAAGTTCAAAAAAATTAGCAGAATTCATTATAATAAACTTGTTTTTAGATGCGTTGAATATTGAATATGTTGATTTTAAGTCCAGAATGTTCAAACAGTCCAATGTTAGGATTTTCTTGTATGGTTTCGGTGAACAGCAATAGCAGAATAGTCAATTTGATGAACAGTTCACTGTTGAGTCGATTTTAAGTTGATTTTAGGTTAATATTTTTTATTATGAGTGGTTTTTCTCTGATTTTTGTTAAGAATCAACAATCAAACAGTTTTCTTGAGTTTGTCGATCAGAAGACTATCGACGGTTGTTGAAGCTCCAAGTATTTTCAGTATGAATGTTTATTAGAAGTCTGAAACATGCTAATAAACAACTCAATCAATAGTTCAATCGATTTTTGTTCAAGATCTGTGCTGATTTTCAGACGAATTCAAGGGCCGAGGCTCTGATACCAATTAACAGGGTCTGAGATGTGAATCTAAGTTGATGTGACTCAACTAGGATCTAATATGCTGATTGAGTCAATGATAATATAGCGGAAATACAGAATCAAAGAACAATTAATGCTGAAAATACTAATAAATGTTTTGTATATTGATATTGGTAATCATGATACAAAGTGTGCTAGGGTTTGCAGTAGAAAACAGAAACTTCCTCACATTTCATTTAGTGTCTACTATTCTATTTATAGGTTGATACAATGCCTGTACAAAATGACTAAACTACCCTGACAACTATACATCAGAATACTAGTCTAAGTACAAAAGATAATCAGCATTTGTAAATGTTCATCATCATTAACTAATGCGAACGTGTTTGTCTTCATCAGCATTTCTTCTTTTTAGCTTCCGCATTAAGTATGTCATTAGCATTGATTAATGCGGATGAACAAATACTTAAGCACATTTGCTTTTGCACATCCGCATTAGTAAATGTGGATGAACAAATACTTAGCCTTATTTGTTCTGCCTATCCGCATTAGTAACTGCGGATGAACAAATACCTGACCGTATTTGTTCTTGCTCTTCCGCATTGACTAATGCGGATAGCCGGCACTTGTCTTCTTTTTCCTCTATTTTCTTCACCCGCATTACTTCTTGGAATTCTGGGGATTTCCAACCAGAACAACCTTCAACCACCTCTTGAATTGGCATGTATGATCCTTTTAGGGTCCAACACAACTTAATCTAGGAAGACCGAGTTCTTCCTTTGGAAGTTCTTCGTTCTTTAAGCTTCAAAAGGTCTTTGACTTAGCTTTGGAAGAGCATCTTTATCTTCGGAAGACCATTTTGTTTAGCACATCAAAATCTTTCTAAGTGTTTTGTTGGTTGCACCTGCCTCATATGATCCAACAAACTCCCTAGGCTGATGCTACTAAAACTTCACTTCTTCCTACTTCTTAAGGTCTTCAACACCAAGAAAAGAAGATATTTTTCTGTCTCTTTGTTCTTTCCTGATGTGGTTATGAGGAGTTTGTACAAGTCATCTATTGATAGTAGATCTAGTCTGTTGCTCCTTCTTCTTCTTCCTTTTCCCTCTTTTTCAACTCTTCTTTAGTTTTGGCTTTTGTGTGTAAGGCCCCATTCCGGGAAACCCCACAGTTGGATTTGGACATCAGAAA
The DNA here is from genome assembly GCA_025506505.1 of Flaveria sonorensis. Classification (NCBI taxonomy): domain Eukaryota; kingdom Viridiplantae; phylum Streptophyta; class Magnoliopsida; order Asterales; family Asteraceae; genus Flaveria; species Flaveria sonorensis. The sequence goes on from CM046432.1 coordinate 36,233,795, forward strand.
CACAAGTTCTCAAACATCAAGTTTCATTAATATACGCAGCAGAATGTACAAAAATTTCTATGGTTAAACATTTACATCAAAAGATCACTTCAACTATCTATCTAAAGCTCTATGCCGGGATGCCAGTCTCGATCATGTGCCAGGTAGCTCTCTCCCATCCATGCCAAGCTCACCCCCAAAAATATATAGTATACTTGTCAATCTAATATGCATACAAAAGTTAGCAATGCTGAGTGAGCTCTAGGTTTACAAGAACAGAACTCCAACATAAATGCACGCCTTATCATTTTCAACATTCATAAAAACATTAACAGTACACATCATCTTACCGAACTCATTCGATAATTATACTTTAACTTTTACTTTACCATCCACCTTACCATTACATTACCCATACATTACTTTACTTTACTTTACCATACACTATACCGTTACGTTACCCATACGTTACTTTACTTTACATTACCATACACTGTACCATTACGTTACCCATACGTTACTTTACTTTACACATTGCGTCATCATTTGAACATAGCACGAAGCTTAGTTCCTATCGGGTAAGAATGCACAAAGCATGTCTCCTAGCAGGTGAGCACACCGAAGTGTAACTCCTATCGGGTGAGAATGCACGAAGCATAACTCCTATCAGTCGAGCACATTGAAGTGTAACTCCTATCGGGTGAGAATGCATGAAGCATATCTCCTATCAGTTGAGCACACCAAAGTGTAACTCCTATCAGATGAGAATGCACGAAGCATATCTCCTATCAGTTGAGCACACCAAAGTGTAACTCCTATCGGGTGAGAATGCACGAAGCATAACTCCTATCAGTTGAGCACACGGAAGTGTAACTCTAATCGGGTGAGAATGCATGAACCATATCTCCTATCATTTGAGTACACCGAAGTGTAACTCCTATCGAGTGAGAAGCACAAAGCATGTCTCCTATCAGGTGAGCACACCAAAGTGCAACTCCTGTCGGGTGAGAATGCACGAAGCATAACTCCTATCAGTCTAGCACACCGAAGTGTAACTCCTATCGGGTGGGAATGCATGAAGCATATCTCCTATCATTTGAGCACACCAAAGTGCAAATCCTATCAAGTGCTTGCAAGACTTCTTTAGCTCTTTAAAGTTTTCATAGCTGTGCTATACAGGGTATCAGGGTAACTTATTCTTTCACGTTTCACATGTGAATTAACATCGATCTTTATCCTTTACTATCATGATATATATAATATTTCTACATACGTACTTTAAATCTTTAGCATTAAGTTCATCATTAAGTCTTTATTAACGCACGTTTTCGGGGTAACATAACACGTAACAGTCAAGAGTTTTCGCGCGAGAACCCGCATTCGCGCGAGAACTTCTTTTTCGCGAGAGAACTTCATCATTCGCTCGAGAACTTTCAAAAGATAACCGTCAGCCGCCAAAATGACATTTCGCGTGAGAACTTACCTCTCTCGTGATAACTTTTTTGTTGTAAACAACTTGCTCGCCAAGTTATTACTCCCTTAGCTATATGCCCAAAACATGCTATAACAGTTATAAGCATCATTCTTCACAAAACATTCGTTTAGGTATGCATATTAGCCCCAAAACAAGACAAAACATGTAAAAAAGGGGTCTAGAACTCACCTAATGATAACCTTGCACACGAACACCACAAAACCGAGAGTGTTTTGAGCCAAAAGCTACATAATCATTGTGCAATATCATTACATATGGTTCATACATGCTTAAATACATCAAATATCGACGAATACATACCTTAGGCACCACCTAGCACCAACTTCTCTTTTCACAAGCACAACAGCAGGACTTTTCGCATGAAGTAGAGAAGATTGGGTGCATGGGCCTATCTATAGTGTCTCTCTCTCCTCGAAGTTGTTCTCGCGCGAGAACTTCTGTTCGTGCAAGAACCACCTCCACGCGAGAACTTGCTGACTCGCGTGAGAACTCCGCCTCTCGCGCGAGAACTTCTCCCTTCACCAAAAAGAATTCGGGGCATTACAAGTCCACCCCCCTAATTTGGGTTTCGTCCTTGAAACCAGTCATTCCTCAAACAACTGAGGATAATGTTGCCTCGTCTCATCTTCGGATTCCTTAGTGGACTCCAACCCCTTTCTATGCTTCCACTGTACTCGGACGAGTGGAACTACTTTATTCTTCAGTCGTTTCTCCTTTCTGTCTATTATTTCTATAGGTGTTCCACGTAGTTCAGTCTTTCATCAATCTCCACGTCTTCCAGTGGAACATGAGGGTTTTCGTCTGCTAGAAACTTACGCAGATGTGATACGTGGAAGGGGGATGTATTCCACTCAATGCATCTGGTAGTTCCAGCCTATACACCACTTCCCCCACATGGGCTATGATCATGAAAGGCCCAATAAATCAAGGGCTTAATTTTCCTCTCTTTCGGAATCAAATGATTCCTCTCCAAGGTGACACCTTTAGGATCACTCTATCACCGACGTTAAACTCAATTGGTCTTCGACGTTTGTCGTCGTAGGATTTCTGTCTATTTTTAGCGGCTTTCATGTAGGCTTTAATCCTGCCCAACTTCTCATTGGTCGTCTCGATGACCTCCATGCTCCCTAACTTCTTCTGACCGATTTCCCCCCAACGTATTGGGGTCCTACACTTCCAGCGATACAACATCTCATATGGGAGCATACCAATACTAGCATGGTGGTTGTTATTGTATGAGAACTCTGCCAACGATAGATGACTGTCCCATCTCCCGCCAAATTCTATGATGCACGCCCGAAGCATGTCCTCCAAGGTCTGGATAGTCCTTTCGGATTGGCCATCCGTCTGTGGGTGGTATGTTGTACTAATGTGCAATCTAGTTCCCATCGCATCATTGAACTTCTTCCAAACTTTGGATGTAAACCGCGTATCCCTGTCGGAGACAATCGACACTGGCATACCATGACGGGCAACTATCTCATTGATGAACACTTCGGCAAGCCGCTTCGAGTTATACGTCTCTCGGATGGGTAGAAAGTAAGCACTCTTTGTCAGTCTGTCCACTATGACCCATATGGCATCTTAACCCTTAGTTGTACGAGGTAGATTCATTATGAAATCCATAGTAATATGCTCCCACTTCCATTCGGGAATTTCCAACGGTTGGATTTTACCGTATGGCGTCTGATGCTCGTCCTTAACCTGGAGACAGGTCAAGCACCTTTCTACATACGTTGCTACGTCGGCTTTCATTCCCGGCCACCAATAATTCTTCTTTAGATCATGGTACATCTTGTTGGTTCCCTGGTGAATGGAGTAGCGAGTCTTGTGGGCTTCCTCCAACACTTTCTCTCACAAACCTCCATGTCTAGGAATCCACATGCACCCAAACCTAGTTTTGACACCATTGGTGTTTTCTTCCAGGTTCACAATTTGCCCCTTCATCCTCTCTTCATTAACGTGCTCAGGCTTTAGAGCTTATTTCTAAGCATTGTAGATTTGCCTTATCACATCAGGAGTCACAATCAACTAGTAAGATCTCACCCGAATTGGTTCCCGGTCCTCCTTCCGGCTTAGGGCATTAGCTACCACATTAGCCATACCCTGGTGATAATGAATCTCACAATCGTAATCCTTTATGAGCTCCAACCATCGTCTCTGTCTCATATTAAGATCCTTCTGCTCGAAGAAATACTTTAAGCTTTTATGGTCCGTGAAAATCATACATTTGACACCATATAAGTTGTGTCTCCATATCTTTAACATGAATACCATAGTAGCCAGCTCCAGATCAAGGGTAGGGTAGTTCACCTCGTGAACCTTTAACTGTCAAGATGCGTACGCTATGACTTTACCTCGTTGCATTAGCATGCACCCTAACCTCTAACAAGAAGCATCGGAATAGACAACCAAGTCCTCATTCCCGTACGGTAACATTAGCACTGGAGCTTGTGTCAATCTTTTCTTTAACTCCATGAACGCATTCTCTGGTCTGTCACCCCATTCGAACTTCACATCCTTTCTCGTCAACTTGGTCAACGACGAGGCAATCTTGGAAATATCCTGGATGAATCACCGGTAATAACCCACCAATCCGAGGAAGCTTCGGATTTCAGATGGCATTTTAGGTGAATTACACTTCATCACCGCCTCAACCTTAGCAGGATCAACCATGGTTCCCTCTAGGTTAATCACATGACCCAGAAACTGCACCTCGCGTAACCAAAATGCGCACTTGGAGAATTTCACATACAACTTCTCCCTTCTTAGAGTTTCCAGCACCTCGCGGAGGTGACAGGCGTGGTCTCCCTCGTTCTTCGAGTAGATTAGGATATCGTCTATGAACACTATCACGGATTTGTCGAGCATCGGTTGACAAACCCTATTCATCAAGTCCATGAATGCTGCAGGAGCATTGGTTAGACCAAACGACATCACTAGAAATTCATAATGCCCATATCATATCCGAAACGCAGTCTTTGGGATATCCTGTTCCTTAACCTTTAGCTGGTGATAACCAGACCGAAGATCGATCCTTGAGAACCAACTCGCACCTTGCAACTGGTCGAACAGATCATCTATCTAAGGGAACGGGTATCTAATCTTCACCGTGACCTTATTCAGCTCCCTGTAGTCTATACACATTCACAAGCTACCATCCTTCTTCTTCACGAACAACACCGGAGCACCCTAAGGAGAAATGCAAAGTCTGATAAATTGTTTATCGAAAAGGTCCTGTAGTTAGGCTAACAACTTATTCAACTCTAATGGAGCCAGATGATACGATGCTTTAGCGACGGGCTGAACTCCAGGCACAAGTTCGATCTAAAACTCTATCTCCCGATCGGGTGGTACCTCTGTCAAGTCATCAGGGAACACATCCGGGAATGCACACACCACGGGCACATCTGTCAACTTCATAGTTTCAGTTTTAGTATCTTTGATGTAGCCAAGAATGCTTCGCACCCTCGTCTCATAAACTTCTCTGCCTTTATCATAGAAATCAACTTCGGAACTTCGCAGATTCTGTCGTCGTAAATCGTGGCTAAGCTACCATCGGGGGCTTTCATCTGAATCATCTTCATCTGACAAACTATGTTCGTCTTATAGGCAGCTAACCAGTCCATACCCAGCATGATGTCAAATCCTCCTAGGGTCATAACAAACAACCTAGCGGGGAATCTATGACCTTCCAATTCTATGCGACAATCCTCTAAGGCCTTAGTTATCTTAGTAGACTTTCTAATGGCAGTGTCTACTTCAAACACATGATCTATTTCTTTGGCCTTAGCATTCATCATATCACAGAAGGTGGCAGCTATAAAACTCTTACTTGCTCCAGAATCAAACAGAACAGAAGAAAGTATGTTATTAACTGGGAACTTACCTGACACAACATCAGCTTCCGCTCTAGCCTTCTCTCTAGTCATTGTGAAAGCCCTAGCCTTGGCCCTTGGCTTGTCAGCATCTTTCTTTTCCTTCTCAGTCTCCTTTCCCTTGGCCGAGTCAACCACTCGTGCCTCTTTACAATCTCGGTTGTAGTGCCCCAACTTGCCACAGTTGTAGCACTTTCCTGCACTAGGGCAATCCTTGGAGAAATGCCCCCTCCTCCCACATCTGAAACACTGGCTCGAACCGAGCCTGCATTCACCAACATGTTTTCTCTCGCATTTCCGGCAATCACCGAACGGCTCCACCTTCATCTTTTTGGCCTGAGCAGCAGACCTCTCATTTCTCTCTCGCTTCACGTTCCCCGACCAACTCTTCTTCTTTGCCTACTCAAAGGGCTCATCATCCACCACATCATCATACACTATCCTACTCAGTTCCACTAAAGACTCGAAGGTCTTTGGCCAGCTCGCCTTCACATACGTCCTAACCTTTGAAGGCAAACCCTGTACATAACACTTCATCCTTCTCTCCTCGGTACTTACCAGGTGAGGCACCAACCTAGCCTTCTCGTTAAATCAAGATGTGTACTGCCTATGAGCCATACTTCCAGCTTTAAGTCCCATGAATTCCCTTTCCACCTTATCGATCTCATTCTGAGGGTAGAACTTCCTTATTACCATCTCCTTCAGGTCATCCCACTTCAAGTTCTTAAACTCACGAGAGTCTTTAGTCTGCTTGATAGTGTTCCACCAATGAATAGCTTCATCCACAAATGATTGAGCAGCGAACTTCACGGCTTGGTCAGCCTTGCACTCACTAATCTCAATCATCGCCTCCATTTCAGACACCCATTGGAGAGTGGCAATAGCACCACCCTTGCCATCTAGAAATGGAGGGTTGCATCCCTTGAAGATGCGGTACGAACACCCTTTGGCTAAATCCCCATCAGCTTCATCCCCCTCATTCTTCCCCGAGCCTTCACCTGTACCTTCAATGTCTTTCTTGCTAGCTTTGTTCTTTGCCTCCAACGCCCACTCTTTTGTTACCTCCTTCATGACCTCTGTTGGATCATATGAGGCTGGTGCAACCAAAACAACACTTATAACAATTTTGTGTACAAGTTGAAGAAGTCTTCTAAAGACAAAACTACTCTTCCGCAACTATGTCAAAGATCTTTCGAAGCCTTATGTCTGAAGAGCTTCCAGAGGAAAAACTAAGTCTTCTGAGACTTAGTAGTTTTCCTTCTAAAGTATATGAAGAACTTCCGAAAGGATAGAACAAAGTCTTACGAAGACCAAGCAGTTCTCCTTCCGAAGCATTCACACTTAGAAGATCCAAGACAAAGTCTTTCGAAGAATAAAGTCATATAGACCTGTAGAAGACTCGGAAGAAGTTGTTTCTTCTGAAGTATAAATGGCCTCGGAAGAACTTATTCTTCCGAAGCCATTTAGCTTCTGAAGAATCAACTATGAACCAGTGGACATAAGTATGGTCTGTCTGACAGACTCTGATACACTATATCGTGCTTTTCCTAACCCATGTAGTTGACCATACTTTAATCCACTGTTCACATTTTCAACTTAGTACAAATGCCATCCTTAGTTGGTGACAAAAGGTAAGTCATAGACCTGTCATGACTACCTTATCTAGGATATTATTTTATCTTAGATATTTTACTTCTAGCAATGTAGTATTTGTCTAGTTGTAGATTCCAGTTGGTTTTCTAAGTATAACCGATTGTAGATAGTAGTATATATAGGTTCTTATTGTAACTTAAGTAGAATGAGCTTAAGAGCCTTGTAATACTAAGTTGAGAAGTAATGTATACAAGTATCTTGAAAACCATTCTCTTGTTCATTAACATCGTATATTATTATCAACTTTAGTTTGAGATTCTGTGTTTCATCGATCAAGTGAGACTTAGTGAGTTCTGTGTTTAGAGTAAAAACTGATCCTGCAATTGGTATTAGAGCATCCAGACTCTTGATTGTGAGATCTAACCATCCCAATTCACCCTTGCTTCTTCACACTCACTCACTTCACTTTAATGGATCTTAACCAGAAATTTTTTGAGTCTGAAATGGGAACCATGACCAAGGCTCCTATCATCACTCCTGATGATTTTGGAACTTGGTGCAAACATATTAAAGGGGTTCATCAAGTATCAAGATAGCCACATATGGAAATCTGTCACTCATGGTCCTTACGTTCCTAAGGTAGCAGCCCCAGCGGTAATGGTGCCATGATAGAGAAGGCTGTTGAAGACTACTCTGATGAAGACTTCAAGAAAATAGACATTGACTGCAAAGTAATGACTTTTTTGCTTACAGCCATACCAAACTCCATAATGGTTGGCTTTCAGCAATGCGAGTCAGCCAAAGAACTCTTTGATGCTTTGAAGTTGATTGATCAGTTCAAAAGGATAGATCTATGATGATATTGTAATGCAATGATCAATTCAAACACAAAGTAATCAAACATATGCAATTACATCAAAAAATTCATAGATTTCATTGATAGTAAATGCAAAGGATACAATGTGTAAGGGTTACAGTTTGTTCTGTTCTAACTGTTTCTCTCTCTAAGATGTCTTCTTAGATGTCTTAGATGTCTCCCTGCACAATACATAAAATATCCTATTTATACTATCAAGAAACAAATGAACATATATTTACAAAATAAGTCCCTATACTATGACAAAAAAGTTAAAAAGACAAAATAGACAAAATGTTAATCTTCCAAGAGCTTCAACAATACTCCCCCTAAGATTTATATTATCTTCAGTCTTCAATAAATTCTTCTGGTTCTTCTTTTATCTTAAATATTGGCTTTTCTTTGTAAATCTCTAATTCTTTCAATGCTTTCTTAATTGCTGATATGAACTTCTTTGCTAGAATTGCTCGATCAGGCTTTGAATCGTTGGTTTTAATTTCCATCTTGTCCATTGCTAATAGTGTTTCTTTTGTAAGACCTGCAATGTCTAAGTTAACATAAAATTCAAAAGGTTTAGGATGATCGTGAGAGTACACTTCCAATAATCCTTTGCTCAAAATCCTCATAAAATCAATCGACTTTATGTTCCTCTTCATGATATTAGCAAAAGCTAGAGCTTTTCTCAAGGAAATTCTCTCCATTGCTGCATCCATCACTTTGATAATCGTCATAAAGTACTTACTATCATTATCGGCAACTTCAGACACAACTCTTTCAAATTTTTGATTGGACAAGAAAGATATATAACTTGGATGTAAAAGTTTCAGTTCAAAAACTCCAAATAAGGAAATCATATCTTCATCCCAGTCATCCAAATTACAAACGAACTTCAAATGGAACGAGTTTGCATGATAAAACCACCTCAAAATTGGTTTAGAAGTTTGAGTTACGTCTATCACCTTTAAGCCCGGATTTGTGACTTTCTTTAAATATTGATCACTGTAAGCATCTAGAAATTGCTCTTCTTCTTATGGTTGATTTGCTAACCTGCTTTTACTTTTTATTGACTTGAAATATTCTTTGTTCTCTTGATCACATCGGGTCTTTAGAAACGAATCCATTCTGGAAATACCTCTATTTAGAAGTTTCACAAAATTTTCACATCGAGCAAACTATGTTGGATTAATCATAGGTAATTAGTTTAACCCTTTGAGATCTTGAACAGGTAACGCTATGATGCTTGAGTAAAAATGATACACATCAAAAATAGTCTTTACTCATTTGATTAAAACATCAAAAATCTCATCGTATTTCCAAGCAACAATCTTAACATTCTTTGTATTATCTGGCACAATCATTGCATTCAGCAATTCAAAAATTCATTGGCCTTTTTGCAATACATTTCTTACCAAATCACCTGCTGTTCTTGCCTTGTTCCATAGTTGTTTTTTATCAACTGAAACTTGATAGGCTTGTTGCTCAGCTTCTGCGAACATACTCATCAATTACTTTCTTCTTTCATGACGCTGTCTCACTAATTCCATTTCTTTAATTTCACGAGGCTTCAGAATTCTAGATCTCTTTGTACTTTCCAAGTATTGAGGATTATCCATATCAAGTACAATCATTCTATTATTTTGTTTTTCTGTTTCGTGAAAGCTTCTCCCCAAATTTCTTAGTGATTCAGCTTGCAATCTGTTTAACCTTTTTCATGGATAATTCCTTGATTGCAACCATAGTCTGATTTCAACAGTCGTCATGTTTTCTGGATCAGGATGGTGTAATTCAGATCCTGAAAGTTCTTCAATATTAATGCTTTCTTGCATCGGTATCCTTTCTCCATGTTCAATAATGATTTCATCTGGATCCACTGGAGCTATAGACTCTGCAATCATAAATTTTTCATATTCTTCATTTATCTGAGAGACAGTAAGACCATCCAAAAATACATGGTTGTATTTTTTCTTGTTTAGATAGTTAATCTGTCATCAATATCTAACGGAATGTCTTCTGCAGTAGCTTCAATTAGAGAATACTCAACTTCAACTATATCTTCTTCCTCCAAAACTTCATCATACAAGGTGTCAGAAAATTCTGGATCCAAATCATCTAAGGCTCCAACTTTCTCTTGAACTTCAACTTCTTCAATTGCTTGTATGGAAGTATCTTTTACACTCAAAGTTTCAAACATAATCTTCTGTATCTTTGAAGGAGGGTTAGAAGAAGATTCATCCAATGTTTGAACATCAGGATCATCTATCTTTCGTTTCCCTTTATCAGCCTCAGAAAATCTTTTAACTTCAGTTAGTTGATCTTCAAACACAACAATCAGGTCTTGTGACTGTGGACTTGAGATTTCTTTCATACTTTCAAACTCTTCTTTCAACTTAACATGATCTTCTTTCAACTTCTTGAATTTTTCTTCCATTAAATCATAATCTTTTAGCATAACCTCAAAGTTCTTTAAGTTTGTTTCTTGATCTTCTTCAAGCTCAACAATTTTCAAGTCTTTCTTTAGTAATTCTGCTTTCAATTGTTCATTCTCATCTCTAAGCTTCCCTATTATCTTAAGCTGGAGGGAATTCTCTTCTTTCAGAGATTCAATTATCATCTCATTCTTCACTTCCTGAGTATGAACTGTGTCATCTTGTTTTGAACTTTCACCTTCTTCTATCACATGACTAGGTGAACTAGTTCTAACATTAACAATCTCAAGAGAAGATTCCTTAGAAATCACATTCTCTTGCTCAATGGACTCCAACACATCAACACTAGAAAAATCAAATTCCATTTATTGTTGAATATTTTCTTCATTAAAATCTTTATTCACCTCAGTAATGTCATCATCTTCATTAACACCTTCATTAGCTTCACCAACTTCATCATCTCCATTATTATCATCATCATCATCACTACTTGAAGATGAACTTTCATCATCATCAGATTCATCATCTGTAGATGCTTCTTTAAAGATTAACATTTGTCTTTGTGTGTCTTTTACATTTTTGTCATAGTATAGGGACTTTTTATGGAAATATGTTCCTTTGTTTTCTTGATTAGTATAAATAGCATAGATATGTATGGTGTAGGTAAGTTTTTAGATTGAGACGTATTGTAACTGTTTACTACACTTTGTATTCTTCTATGCTTCTAATCAATGAAAACTCTATAAATTTTTGTTGATTCCTTGTGTTGAATTGAATACTTGTGTGTTTTAGATTGAATTGTGTTCATAAATCATCACAGATCGATCCATTTTGAGCTTATCAAATGGTATCAGAGCCAGGTTTAGGGGGAGTAAAAAGAGTTAAAACAGTGTCTAAGAAAACTGATTGTCAAATTTCAAGATATGTAAAATCATGAAAAATCAAAATCTAATGTTTTGGATGGAAAGGATGATGCTACATATGTTCAAGCATGTGTGTGTAACAAAATGTAAAAATGAATGTGAAAATCATTTTAAATGGAAAAGCTTCCTGCAACAGTATAATATGAGTCTATTTATTAAAAATTAGAGACTAAAATGACGGGAAATTATTTTTGAAAAACAAATAAAAATAAAAAGGTCAAAAATAAAAAATTAAAATTTAAAAATAAAAATAAAAATTTAAAAGTCAAATGTTCAAAATTGAGGGTTAATTTTGAAAATTTTAGATTAAAAGTCAAAAGTTTGACTTTTGGATGGAAAGTCAAAATTTGACTAATTAAAGTCAAAATTTGAAAATTGTTTAAACATTGGTATTTGATTAATACTAATATGTTTAAATAAGTGTACAGGTGGAAGATCTGGAAAAATACAAGTGTTGGACACATGGAAATAATATCATACGCCTGAACAGTGGTCAAAAGTCAAAGATCAGAAGCATGATAATTTTTTTAGATTTATACAAGTGTTGGGCGTTTTAGACACTCTCATGCACCTAAACAGTTGTCTTGAGTCTGAAAATGTGGTTAAGTATTGGGCGTTTTAACTTTCCCACACGCCTAAACAGTTCCCATGCTTCCAAGTGTAATCAGCAAATGTTAAGTATTGGGCGTTTCAGCTAAGCTCATGCGCCTGAACAGTGCAAAAGCACCTAAACAGTGCTTATGCGTTTGAATAGTGCTCATACGCCTAAGCCCATGCACACAAACAGTGCTCATGCGCCTAAAATTTTTCACTTAGTATATAAACAACACTTTGTGTTTTCAGATTTCATTCTCAAAATTCCCCTGAACTCTTAACCTTTGAACCCAGTGTCCTTCCGATAAACCCTTATTCCTCATTTTGATCGATTTCTGAGTTACTCTTGTATTCAAAGGTCTTTGTGCTTAATTCTAAGTGTAAGTTCATGATCAAAATCACTGATATCGTTGATTTACAAGTTGATTTAAGCTGGGTGTTTCGACCCTATTCGGGCGTTTGAAACCCTAGATTGTATGCAAATCTGTAAATTGATGGTTAAAATGACTAAATGAACTGAAATTGATGCTTGAATGATAATATGGACTTGATTTCGACTTAGTTTGTTCATTCAAATCGAAGATCTCATCATCTGTTGATTGTGTGTTGATTTTCATCTCTAATGATGAAGATGAACAGTCACAGAACATTTTTTTTAATAAAAAATAAAAATTCAACAAAAATTCATGTTGAAAATAGGTTTTTAAATCAAAATTGAAATCTAAAATGTGTAAAATAATCAAAGAAATCAATTTATTTGAAATATTTGATTTTCAGCAGAATGAATTTTTAAAAATATTGATACAAAGACTAAAATGAACTAAGTCTAAAATTCATTAAATTTTCAATTGAGTTAAGCTTCACTTTCAAAAGTCTAAATTTCTTTGTTTCTTTGCAGATGATATATTTAAAGTTTGAGCCTAAACATAATGTGGCAGCTCTTCTTAATGAAGAAATTAGAGAGGCTGTGGGATACGAAGATATGATCAGATTTCTATTAAGAACGAAGTACGTATATGCCATGTGTTACCAACCGATTATCTATGCACGTCTGATTAAGAAGTTCTGGAGCACGGCATATGTTGATGTTGATGATAATGGAGGTAAAGTGGTCCGAGGCTTTATAACGAATTTTAGAATGATTGAAGTCTCTGAAGACTCAATTAGACAAGCCTTGAGGTTACTAACGTTTGATGAATGTAGACAAACATTCATGGAAATGGGACACCCTGACCATTTTCCTAAGAAACAATTTTTTCATGCTCATGTGTATAACCATTGGAAGCTTATATGCTACATTTTCCAACATTGCATGTCAAAACGAAGTGCGGGATGGAATTCTTTCCCTGTTGACATTGCATCACCCATTGTAGCACTGACTACTAATAGACGATTTAATATGTCTAAGTGGATTCTAAATGGTTTTATCTTTAATCTTGAAAAGGGAATTAGGAACAAGTATCTCATGTATCCTAGATTTCTTCAGATGATCACAAATGAAGAGTATCCAGACACACGTGTGTATGGTATGAGTGGTGAAACTATGATGCTAGAGCACATGTCTGAAATTTCATATAAAAGACTTTCTATAGTCACTAGAGCTCAAAATATTCCACTGTTTGATTGCATAAGGAATGTGGCTAATGATGAAGTTGATATTACTATTGATCATTACCATCTGACGGAAGAAGAACCCATTGACCCTGCTGATCTCATTGAAGTATTACCTGATGAAGATGATGAGACTGATGAAGAAAGTTCAAGTTCTTCTAAAGATAATGATGATGATGATGGTCATGATGGTGATGGAATGGAAATAGATCATGATGATGATATACAAGAAGCTGAGCAAGTTATTGAAGAAGATCATGAAGATATACATGATGATGTAGATGAAACTGAGCAAGTTACTGAAGAAATTCATGATGAAAGTGAGGAAGATGTACAAGAAATTGACCAAGCTACTGAGGAGATTCATGATGAGGACACTGAAGAAATTAATCAAGGTGAAGAACAATCTATTGAAGAAATTGCAAGTATGATTGAAGAAATGGTAGAGCATAATGATCAGTTTGTATTAACTGAAGAAGAAAATTTACAAAAGAAGATTGATGAATTGAATGAAGAAAAGTTGAATCAATTAAAGATAATTGAAGAGTTGAAAGCTGTCAATGAAAGTTTGATTGAAGATATGAAAGAGAAAGACAAGTTAACTGATGAGTTGAGAAAAAGTCGAAATGATAATATGAAGACATTTGAGGTAATGATGACAGATTTTGATTCAATGGAAGAAAGATTAAAGAAAGTAAATGAAGAAAATGAAGCATGGAAAGAAGAATTAGAAAAGTTGAAAGAAAAGCACAAGTCTCCATCTCCTGAAGTGATGATTATTTCTGAAGTTACTCCTATTGATATTGAAAGAATACCTGTTTTAGATAAAGGAAAGAGGAAATTAGATGATATTGATGTTTCAGTACTACCTGAATCATCATCAAAAATTCAAAAGGTGAATGTTGAGGAAAAAGAATCTGATGTTTAAGAGATTATTGGAGCTCTAGATGATATAGAGTCTGAGTTTGATGATGAATGGTACAATGAAGTGCTGGATGATGAAGATATCCAAGATGCTAATGTTGATGAACATTTCTCTCCAATTGACATAAGTCATGATGATGCACCTGTAAATGTGGAAGAAAGATACAATTATCTCATAAGAATGAAGTATAATAGAGTGTTTCTTGATGGGTTGACCGTATCACAAATAAATGATGAATTTGAGAAATGTATAACGGCTGAATCGGTTGCTCCAATTGATCCAAACGAGATCATAGTAGAACATGGGGAGTGGAACCCATTACAAGAAAGCATTAACATTGAAGAACTGTCTACATCTGAGTTGCATCATCCTAACCCTGATGATATGAGCATTACTGCACTCAGAATGTGGTTACAGTCACGTAATTATCCACGAAAGAAATTGAATAGATTGCAAGGTGAATCATTAAGGAACTTAGTAAGAAGTTTCCAAGAAACTGAAAGACAAACAAACAAGATAATAGTGCTGGATATGGACAATCCTCAATATCTAGAAATTACAAAGAGAACAAAGATTTTGAATCCTCAAAAGATTAAATCTATGGCTATGACAAGTTCAGCTCATAAACAAAGAAAAGAACTGATGAAAATGTTTCCTGAGACTGAAAAGCAAACATATCATGTGTCTTTGGAACAGAAACAGCTGTGGAACAAGGCACGTTCAGTAGGAGATCTAGTATGTAATGTTTTGCAGAAAGGACAATCTATTTCTGAGTTACTAAATGCCATGATTGTTCCTGACACTACAAAAGAAGTGAAAATCGTTGCATGGAAATATGATGAGATTTTTGATGCATTCTTGATTAAACGTGTAAATGCAATATGTGATGTTTATCATTTCTACTCAAGCATTATTAAATTGCCTGTTTAAGATCTAAAGGAATTGAATAAATTGCCTTTGATCAATCCTACAAGAGCAAGCCGAGAAGAGAACTTTATGCAATTATTGAACAGAGGGATAAACAAAATGAGTTCATTATTACAAATAAGGTGTGATCAAGAAGATAAGCAATATTTTCAATCATTAAAGAAGAGAAAAGGAGTTGATAAAGATGTTGGCCAAGAAATGTTTTTGGATGCTTTCAGTGATGAGTATTTTGAGAAAGTCATAAATCCTGGATTGAAAGTGATAGATGGATCTCAACAATCAAAACCGATTCTAAGATGGTTTTATAATTCTGAAACGTATGAATTAAAGTTGGTTCATGATTTCAATGACTGGGATAATGATATGATTACTTTATTTGGTGTTTTTGTGCTGAAATTACTACATCCTAGTTACATTTCTTTCTTATCAATTCAAAAGTTTGAGAAAGTGAGTCCAAAAACTGCTGAGAATGACAAAAAGTATTTTATGTCTATAATCAAGGTGATGAATGCAGCGATGGAAAGAATTTCATTGAGAAAAGAATTAGCATATGCTAATATTGTGAAAATGGACATAAAAGACATTGAGTTCATGAGAATTTCTAGTAAAGGTGTTTTGGAGATACATTGTAAAGATAGTTCTAATCCAATCGAATGCTATGCAAATTCTAACGCCCGGAATAAAGTCGAAACGAGCCAATTAATAATAATGGGCTTAGCCGGGATTATTTAAAGAAAATAAGCGGGAAATGGAGTATGGACCGAGTAGACCTCGCGGGTTATGTGTTCGGCGATTTTAAGGTCCTAGAAACGCCCAGTATATATAAACGGGTCAGCTTGAGCAACTCTCATTTGCAACTCAACACCAACTTTTAGAGAGAGAGTGTAGAGAGAGAAAGTGGAGAGAAAGTGGTGATCCAAGGCTCGGTTGATCAAGAGATTGAAGATCGGTGTTTGTTGGAATCCAAAAAACAAGAAAAGACCAAGAATCCAGGTAAGAAACATTGTTTAATCGGTTCTTTTAGGGTAAACCCGGATTATAGGGTTTGGGGTTTTTGAAAGTGGCAAAGAATCACCCAAAACTCACGTTTTTGTGTACGAAAACATGTAAGAAGCTTAGATATAGCTTCTTGGGTGATAAACCAAGGATATGGGTGTAAAAGATTGAAGTTTTGGGTCAAAAATGGGTTGGTTCGTAATTTCAGCCAGTTTTGCGAAACTGGGTGTTCATCCCGCGAAATTATGTAGTCGTCAAGCGAAACTGTGGATCTTCCTGCGAAACCATAGTTTCGTAGGTAGTTTCGCAGACTTGAATTTCCAACGAAAGTTGAGCGAAACTGCCAGCGAAACTGCCAGCGAAGGTGGCAGGGAAACTACTGGCGAAACTAGTAGTGAAAATGCTGATCATGCAGCGAAATTAGCAGTGAAATTAGGCAGAAATTAACCCCTTTGAGTGTTAACTTATCTGCAGGCTGTGTAGTGCGACCCTTGCTTAGAAAGCTTGATTGAGAAGCTACTCACTGAGTCCAGGTGAGTTCTAGATCCCCTATTTTAAAGGTTTTAAACTTGTTTGGGGCTAGAAATGCATATTTAACGTTTTTATAAGATTTGGGTGTATACGCGTATGTGCATATGTATGTGAATGGATGATGCATGATGTTTATGATGATGTGTGATGGGGTATGTGATGTTTATGTGATGCTATGTATGAATGTGTTATGTTGACTTTATGTTCCTATTATGTATTATTCCGTGACTTACGTGTTATGAGTATGAAATGAATGAAAAGTATTATGTAACGTAAAGCGGAAATTAATGACAACGATGAGTGGAACGTAAAGAAAGAATGAGTGCATGCATTAATGAACAAACGGATGTAAGAAAAGTCTTGCAAGCAATGTATGGAGTTTCACACCCAATGAAGGGTGTTAGCTCAACTGTGTGTGGGTTAGCTACCCCGGAAGGATGCACACTGGGATCTAGTCTTTGTGACTGACCAAATGTATGGGACCCTTGTCGCTTACCCCGGTACTGTGGTCAGGCCACCAGGCACAATGTACGGGAGTCTATTTATAGACTTCGACCCAGTACCCGCTTTATGCATGACGGTGGGGTATAGCACATGGCATTGGTACAAATGAATTTACCCCGGTACTGTGGTCAGGCCACCGGGCACAATGTACTGGAGTCTATTTATTGACTTCGGCCCAGTACCCGCTTTATGCATGACGGTGGGGTATAGCTCATGGCATTGGCCTGGAGCGTAGAGAAGTAAGTGATGTATGTACATAAGGTACGGAAAGGAAGGTAACGAATGATAATGATGACGTGCGATGATGAATGAATGTAAGTTAACGAATGACGATGGAAGATAATAATAATATTATATATGTGTACGTATGATGTATGATTGCAAATGAATGTAAAGAATGATTTTAAACGAAAGAAAAGTATTTTATTTATAAAACTAGAACTCACTCAGCAACGCTGACTTTTTATGTATTTTCCAGTTGGCAGATAATCTTGCTGAGGATGGCACGGGGCAGCTACTTGGTGTTTTTGGGATGGCATCCATTGTTTAAATTATGACGTTTTTGCATTGTAATGCGAACAAACAATATTTTGTAATGATTATGAATGTTGTATTATTTTGCAAAAGCAATGAATGAAATGATTTTAAATTATTCCGCTACGTTGTTTTAGTACACTTAAATATATGTTTTATGTTTTATGTGCAATGATTGACCAGCTGTAAGTGTCCCGGGAACGGGGCCTTACAAGTATTGTAACATCCCACATTGGTTGGGAAGGTGAATGAAGGCTTCTTTATAAGGGGCTTGAGACCTTCCCCACTGTTACGCGTTTTGCCTGGGCAATGGTGGTACGTCCCGGTCCAGGTGAAAACAAAACCTTGAGACGATGGTGGTTCGTCCCGGCCAAAGTGGACAATATCATGGTGCGGTTACGCTGGGCTGTTACAGATGGTATCAGAGCCAGGGCCGGGCCGATGTGCCAGCGAGGACGCTGGGCTCCCTAAGGGGGGTGGATTGTAACATCCCACATTGGTTGGGAAGGTGAACGAAGGCTTCTTTATAAGGGGCTTGAGACCTTCCCCACTGTGACGCGTTTTGCCTGGGCGATGGTGGTACGTCCCGGTCCAGGTGAAAACAAAACCGTGAGGCGATGGTTGTTCGTCCTGGCCAAAGCAAACAACATCATGGTGCGGTTATGCTGGGCTGTTACACAAATTTGGATATAGCAGGGCTTTCAAAGCAAACATTGGAATTAATGAACTCCATGGAAATTAAAACAAATGAGGTAAAGCCAGAACAAGGAATTCTTGCTGAGAAATTCAAAGCAGCTATTACAAAGGTACTAAGGGAGCAAGAGATTTACAAGGAGAAACCAGTTTTCAAGATCAAGGAAGAGCCAGAAGACTTGTTTGAAGCATGAAGACTGAAGATCAAGCAGAAGACAAAGAGAGGAGACTGAAGATTGAAGAAAGAAGACTAAAGACTAAAAACTGAAGAAAGAAGATTAAAGATTGAAGACAAAGATTGAAGAAAGAGATTTGAAGACTGAAGATTTTGAAGACCGAAGACATGTAAATCTTAGGGGGAGTATTGTAGATGCTTCTTTAAAGATTAACATTTGTCTTTGTGTGTCTTTTACATTTTTGTCATAGTATAGGGACTTTTTATGTAAATATGTTCCTTTGTTTTCTTGATTAGTATAAATAGCATAGATATGTATGGTGTAGGTAAGTTTTTAGATTGAGACGAATTGTAACTGTTTACTACACTTTGTATTCTTCTATTCTTCTAATCAATGAAAACTCTATGAAGTTTTGTTGATTTCTTGTGTTGAATTGAATACTTGTGTGTTTTAGATTGAATTGTGTTCATATATCATCACAGATCGATCCATTTTGAGCTCATCATCATCATCTTCATTTTCTTCATCATCATCCTCAGTTTCAGAATCAGACAGTCCTTCAGGAACATCTTTAATCAGATCATTGGGATCGATTGGTTCGTCATCAATCAAATGAAAATGGTCATCATTTATATTCACATCATCTCTTGCAATCGCTCTCATGTAATCAAACATTGGTACATTCTGAGCTCCACTAATCATAGCAAGTCTTTTATAAACTGTTTTAGTCATGTGCTCTAGAATCAATCTTTCACCACTAACTCCATAAACATGAAAATCTGGATTTGCTTCATTGATAATCAGTTGTAAAAATCTCGGATACATCAGGTATTTATTCCTTACTCCTTTCTCCAAATTGAAGATAAATCTATTCATAATCCACTTTGCCATATTAAATCTTCTGTTAATTGCAATGGCTACTGATGGCAATGATCTGCCCAAAATACATATTGAATTGATGTGGCTAGTATGTCATGATCCAAGTCGGGTCATACCCAATAACAAGCTAGACAAACACCAAAGATATTTGTTTTATGATATGATCATATAAATAAATATTAACGCTTAGAATATTTGGAAATGGGTTTCCAAACATTTACACTTCTGTTGTATATAAATTATATGGATAATTTATTTCAAAGAGAGAGGAATATCAATTCATCCGCATTCGTTTTACACAGCCGCATTTGATGTGGTTGAACAAATGCGGATGATGTTTACTCATCCGCATTTACAAATGCGGGTGAACAAATCCTGTCCGCATTTGTTTTGGAACAAATGCGGATGAGCATTTCTGGAAATGCTGATGGAAACATACATCCGCATTAACTAATGCGGATGACCATTTGCAAATGCGGACGAATTACTTCACCCGCATTTACAAATGCGGAAGAACAACTTCATCCGCATTAACTAATGCGGATGTTGTTCTGAGAAATGCGGATGGGTTAAGGGGCTAGGCCCCACCCACTTTTCTCTCTCCTGAACTTTATGTTTCCAAGGACATGCAATATAAGATGGCTTGCAGATCTCTCTCAACATACACGACTTGAGAACACGAAAAGTGTAAGAACCTTTTTTTCTCTCGATCGGTCTAGAGAAAAATAAAAGGGAGTTGTATAAGTGAAAATCCTAGCAACCGGTGTTCTTGTTAGTGGCTCGTGGGTAGACCAGCTTGAGGCTTCTTGCTTTAGGAGCTGCCATCCTCGTTCACCTCCTGCCGACCTCATTGTTGAAGGTAGTTCTTCATACCTTCTATGGCTATTTGTAAGCATGATTTCATATATCGATCCATATGGGTTTTGACTGATTTTATATAAAAATGTTTTATATATAAGTTAGCTCACTGTAACAAGTTTAAAATCATATATATATTCCGCTGCGTTCTTCTATTTTATAAGGATAAAATAGATCTGTTCAACTTATGAAAACCTAACAATGGCATCAAGAGCCGGTTATATGGATACATGCTTCATTTGGACTGAAAATTCGGTTTCTTGGTGATGATTCACCAAAAGCCGAGAGGCTTCAGCCCTAGTATCCCCTATTTTTCAAGATCTATTTAGACATGCCTATAGGGATCTTGGATAATTTATATCACTTGGATGATTTTGTTTTGGAAACAAAACCATGGTTCTCGGCTGTTTATGCTTCAGCCGAGAATCTATGGTTCAAGGGGATGCTTTTGGATTTTGCTTACATATATGGATATGTATTTTATTTGTTCTTAACCAAAGCCGAGACCTATGGATGAATGTGTTGTGATTTGTTTTAATTATTCAAATGGTTTGTAATAATTAAACATGTTTATTCTTCCTATTGGGTATGTAATTTATTTATTTTTCATTTGGTATGTAAATAAATAGACTAGTTGCACTTCACTTTTACTAGAAAAATTGTATTTAGAATATGTTTTGTAAAAGAAGATGCAACAAGACTATCTTTCTCAGTTTTAACCAAAAGGAGAAGATGAAGGCCCAAAGGAGTTTGGTGCTGAAGTCAAAACCTAAATGAAGACCCAAATGGATTGGAAGAGTCACAACACAAGGTGGACACTTGAAGCATTTGGATGCGGGATCAAGTGGGAGTTCACCGGCACAAATGTTGTGTCATTTTCACCCTTAGAAATGACTTTATTAACTCACTTGTTTCGGTCAACAAGTGATGTTAAGCTTAGATGGCTACGGTTATGGACTCATGTGATGCTTGTGTGGTTGTTTTATTATTGTTTTGTGATATATGGATATGCATGTTTAAACAATTTAAAATCAACAACAAGCATAAAATTGGTTCTTATAAAACATTAACATGGGTAATAAAAGGGTTTATTAAAGTTAATGTGTTCACAATAAAATTGGTTTTATAGAAAGAACCTTGAAAATTGTTTCACACTGGTACCACACATTTGAATGCATGCAAATGTTAGGTGCAAAATAGTTTTCAAAACTAGAATTAATGAAAACTAAAATCTCTTTTGAAACAAGTTTAACACCATCCTTTTACATAACACTCGAATCGCCTGGGAACTATTTGTGGGATAAAGGTCACCTAACCACTCTTAGGGAACTTGTGTGTTTGAGGTGGGGTTAACATATTTGTGGGATAAAGGTCACCTAACCACTTGTATGTGTAAACTCACACGTGTGTGTAAGTAGGACAACTTGAGTTGGAAACCATGTGAATAGGGTCACCGAAGCATGGTGTACAATGGTGTTGATAGGATTAAACATGCCAACTAACATAAAGATGTTTAACCGATCCCATAAAACTAGAAGTTGCAAAGGGTTGCAATTGTCAAGTGTTGACTACCTTGTTAATTTAAATGATGGGATAAAGGTCACCTAACCATTATTTAAATGTAACGTTGGATTCTAGATTTTAATTATTAATTGTCTATGAGACGTGAAAGGGGTATTAATAATTAAAGTTTAATTTTGGAAATACTAAAAATGAACTTTGTTTGTAGAAATGGCCGCCAACAACAACGTCCCACCCCGACCGTCCATAACCTATCACTAAGAACTATATTAGAAAGGGATCGTCTTAACCATAATAATTTTATGGATTGGTTTCGTAACTTGAGAATCGTTCTCAAGCAAGAAAAGAATCTTACGTACTAGACGATCCCATTCCCGACGAACCCGATGTTGATGATGTTGAGGCCTATAACGATTGGGTTAAGCACACTGAGGATTCTGTGCAGGTTTCTTGCCTCATGTTGGGAACTATGATTCCCGAGCTCCAAAAGGATTTAGAGCATCATGGGGCATATGACATGACTACCCAGTTGAAGGAAATGTTCCTTCAACAAGCAAGGGTAGAACGCTTCGAAACGGTTCGAGCGCTTCATGCATGTCGCATGGAAGAAACTCAATCGGTTTCATCTTATGTACTTAAGATGAAGAGCCACATTGATCGCCTTGAAAGGCTAAATTGTCCCGTCTCAAAAGAGTTGGCCACGGATTTGATCCTTAATGGCCTAACTAAAAGGTTTGAGACGTTCATCATGAATTATAACATGAACGGGTGGGACAAGAGCATTGGTGAGCTTCACGCAATGCTCAAAACGGCCAAGGCGGGGATGGGTAAAAGGGTTTTACCCGTCCTCTCGATCAATGAGGGAGGCAACAAGAAAAGGCAACACCCCGATCCCAAAGCAAATGTTGCTAAAG
This sequence comes from Flaveria sonorensis, assembly GCA_025506505.1. Lineage (NCBI taxonomy): Eukaryota > Viridiplantae > Streptophyta > Magnoliopsida > Asterales > Asteraceae > Flaveria > Flaveria sonorensis. The sequence goes on from CM046432.1 coordinate 36,256,608, forward strand.
GAAAGGGATACATCAAAGGAAAGGGTAAGGGAAAGGCAAGAACTGAACCTCCAAAACCAAAGCTTAAGAAGCCTAAGGTAACGGAGAACGATCCATGCTTTGAGTGTGGTGAGATAGGACATTGGAAGAGGAATTGTCCAACCTATCTCAAAGAGTTGAGAAACAAGAGGGATACTGGGCAGACCTCAGGTACAACTTTCATGATTCATATTGAATTGAATGTTATTTCTTCAAACACATGGGTATTGGATACCGGATGTGGAACTCATATTTGCAATTTGTTGCAGGGGTTCAAAAGAAATAAGCATTTCAAGAAGGAGACACAAGTCTCTACATGGGCAACGGAGCAAAAGTTGATGTTGAAGCCCAAGGAGACTATGTTTTGAAGCTTCCAAATGGTTTGAAGTTGTCTTGAAAAACATCTTGTATGCTCCTAGTTTGACTAGAAACATAATTTCTGTTTCCCTTTTAAAACAATATGGTTATGTATTAAAGTTTGTAAACAATGGTATTTGTGTTTTTATGGATGATGTATTTTATTTTAAGGCTATGCCTTATAATGGTATCTATGAATTGGTTCATGATAACTCATCTTTTAATAACTCGTTATACCAAACAAGCACCAAGAAACTTAAAATGGGTTTAAGTGATTTATATCTTTGGCATTGTCATCTTGGGCATATAAACAAGAATCGGATTCAAACACTTCAAAAGAATGGTCTTTTGGAAACAAATGAAAATGGTTCATTTAATAAGTGTGAATCTTGTTTACAAGGAAAGATGACCAAGTTGCCCTTTAGTGGTACTAACGAAAGGGCAAAGGATTTATTAGGAATCATACATTCGGATGTATGTGGTCCTTTTAAGACAATGACAAGGAATGGTGAGAGATACTTCATTACCTTTATCGACGATTATAGTCGTTATGGTTATGTGTACTTGTTGACACACAAACATGAAGCTTTTGAAATGTTCAAAATCTTTAAGAATGAAGTAGAAAATCAACTCAATAAAACAATCAAAGTTCTTCGTTCAGATAGAGGAGGTGAATACCTGAGTGATGCTTTTCAAGATCATCTTATGAGTTGTGGGATTGTCTCACAACTTACTCCACCCGAAACACCGCAACATAATGGTGTGTCTGAAAGGAGAAACCGAACCTTTTGGATATGGTTCGATCTATGATGGCTAGAAGCTCACTACCTCTATCATTTTGGGGTTTCGCATTGCTCTCCGCGGCTCGTATTTTGAATATGGCCCCAACCAAGAAAGTGGATACGACACCTTTTGAAATATGGCATGGAAGAGTTCCATCACTATCATATTTAAAGGTATGGGGTTGTGAAGCTTATGTGAAGCAGAACACCCAAAACAAGTTAGAAAGTCGATCCATTAAGTGTATATTTGTTGGATATCCCAAAACTGTATGGGATATTACTTCTTTAATCCAACCGAGCAAAAGGTATTTATTGCTAGAAAGGCTGAGTTCTTAGAAACTAAGTTTCTTATGGAAGAAACGACGTATAGAACAGTGGAAATTGATGAGGATCAAGAACCACAAGCCAATACACATTTGGTTGAAATTAGCGATCAACAAGAGGTTGTTGATAATGATCAAATGGTTGATCAATACACACAAAACGTTCGTAGATCTGGTAGAATTAGCATTCCACCTGAAAGATATGGATTTTTCATGAATGGATGCTATGTGGTTGACTCGGATGAACCAACTACATACCATGATGCAATGTCCAATTCGGATTGTGACAAATGGCTAGAAGCCATGAACGTTGAGATGCAATCCATGTATGACAACCAAGTATGGGAATTGGTTGAACCACCACTTAACTCCAAATCGGTTGGATGTAAGTGGGTTTTCAAGAAAAAACCGATATGCATGGAAACTTGGATACTTATAAAGCAAGACTTGTAGCAAAGGGTTTCACTCAAACTCAAGGGTTGATTATGATGAAACATTCTCGCCTGTGGCAATGCTAAAGTCAATTAGGATATTATTTGCCATAGCTGCATATTATGACTATGAGATTTGGCAAATGGATGTCAAAACCGCTTTCCTTAATGGACATCTTGAAGAGACTGTCTATATGGTTCAGCCTGATGGTTTTGTCGATCCAAAACATCCTAATAAAGTATGCAAGTTAAAGAAATCAATCTACGGATTGAAACAAGCATCAAGAAGTTGGAATCAACGTTTTGATGAAGAGATCAAGAAATTTGGATTCATCAAGAACGCTGATGAAGCTGTGTGTATAAAAAGGCTAGTGGGAGCATTATCACATTCTTAGTATTATATGTTGATGACATACTACTATTTGGAAATGATGTTCCAACCATGGAAGGTGTTAAAGCCTGGCTTGGAAGTTGCTTTTCCATAAAAGATCTTGGTGAAGCCGCCTATATTTTGGGAATAAAGATCTATAGGGATAGATCAAGACGGTTGATAGGTTTAAACCAAAGTGCATACATTGATAAAATCTTGAAAAGGTTCAAGATGGAAAACTCTAAGAAAGGTATGGTACCTATTCAAAGAGGGACAATATTGAGTACATCTCAATGTCCGAACTCAAAGGATGAGCAAGAAAGAATGAAGGAAATCCCATATGCATCTGCTATAGGATCCATCATGTATGCAATGATATGCACTAGACCGGACGTGTCATGCGCATTAAGCATGACAAGTAGATATCAACAGAATCTAGGTAATAGCCATTGGATGGCTGTTAAAAGTATATTGAAATACCTTAGGAGGACTAAGGATATGTTTCTAATATATGGATCTGGTGAGGAGGAGCTCCTTGTAAAAGGTTACACGGATGCGAGCTTCCAGACTGATCGAGATGATTCTCGATCACAATCGGGGTATGTCTTCATTATGAATGGAGGGGCAATGTCCTGGAAGAACTCGAAGCAGGACGTGGTAGCATTGTCTACTATAGAATCTGAATACATCGCCGCTTCATTGGCAGCTCAAGAAGCTGCATGGTTTAAGAAATTCATTGCCGATCTAGGGGTAGTCTTTACCATTCAAGACCCCCTAGAGATCTTTTATGATAACGAGGGTGCGATTGCTCAAATCAAGGAACCCCGTGCACATCAAAAGACAAGGCACATTGAGCGGAGATTCAACTACATAAGGGATGAAGTTGAAAAGGGAAAGATATGTATTCGCAAAGTTCACACAGATCAAAATATTATGGATCCACTCATGAAGCTCCTTGAAAGGGCAAAGCATGAGAGTCATACTTGTGCCTTAGGACTTCGATATTCTAGTGGTTGGATTTGATCTGTTTTGTATTTTAACTTTGGAACGAAAGTATTACTAACTCTTTGTATAAATTATGACATTTTGAGTTATGTTCCATTTTAGCATGTTTACATCCATGAATATATTTATTATTCTAAATGTCCGTAGTTGGTTATATTTGTGGGAACAAATATGAATGTAAGACTATTATGAACATGGATTGGTAGATATTCATAAGGTATGAATATAGAGCAAAAGGTTGCTACCAAGGTTCATAGATATTTGTGGGATACAAATATTGGACTGACCCGCTCTCAAATGTTACTGCATGGAATTTTATAATTGATCATAAGTAAATTTGAGTAAAGGTGAATATCATAGTGTCCTCTGACCTGAGATACATATTGGGTTTTGATATTCACCAAATATTATACCTTGATCTAGTTCTTCACTGTTCTAAAATAATGGACAATATGCAAGGCTATGTTCAAGTGTGATACAAGGTGATTGTGATAAACGTATGTAGTCAAGATGGGATTTGTTCCTCTTATTCGTTGAGAGTATGATGTCTAAGGCCTGATAAAGTTAAATCAACAGGAATGATCATTCTGTGTCCCTGGATTGAACATGACATCTGAAACAAAAGGATATATGATTGGATTCACCTAAATCAGTTCAAGTAAGGGACTTGAAAGGAATGATGTTATTGAATGGCACTTAGTCATGCATATTAGGGGTAGTAAACCGTTGTTAGGCGGTATTTGCTACTTGCATCAATTTTCTATGTATCTTGTGCAAGTGGGAGATTGATGGCAATGATCTGCCCAAAATACATATTGAATTGATGTGGCTAGTATGTCATGATCCAAGTCAGGTCATACCCAATAACGAGCTAGACAAACACCAAAGATATTTGTTTTATGATATGTTCATATAAATAAATATTAACACTTAGAATATTTGGAAATTGGGTTTCCAAACTTTTACACTTCTGTTGTATATAAATTATATGGATAATTTATTTCAAAGAGAGAGGAATATCAATTCATCCGCATTCGTTATACACAGCCGCATTTGATGTGGTTGAACAAATGCGGATGATGTTTACTCATCCGCATTTACAAATGCGGGTGAACAAACCCTGTCTGTATTTGTTTTGGAACAAATGCGGATGATCATTTCTGGAAATGCTGATGGAAACATACATCCGCATTAACTAATGCGGATGACCATTTGCAAATGCGGACGAATTACTTCACCAGCATTTACAAATGCGGAAGAACAACTTCATCCGCATTAACTAATGCGGATGTTGTTCTGAGAAATGCGGATGGGTTAAGGGGCTGGGCCCCACCCACTTTTCTCTCTCCTGAACTTTATGTTTCCAAGGACATGCAATATAAGATGGCTTGCAGATCTCTCTCAACATACACGACTTGAGAACACGAAAAGTGTAAGAACCTTTTTTTTCTCTCGATCGGTCTAGAGAAAAATAAAAGGGAGTTGTATAAGTGAAAATCCTAGCAACCGGTGTTCTTGTTGGTGGCTCGTGGGTAGACCAGCTTGAGGCTTCTTGCTTTAGGAGCTGCCATCCTCGTTCACCTCCTGCCGACCTCATTGTTGAAGGTAGTTCTTCGTACCTTCTATGGTTGTTTGTAAGCATGATTTCATATATCGATCCATATGGGTTTTGACTGATTTTTTATAAAAATGTTTTATATATAAGTTAGCTCACTGTAAAAACTTTAAAATCATATATATATTCCGCTGCGTTCTTCTATTTTATAAGGATAAACTAGATCTGTTCAACTTGTGAAAACCTAACAGCTACTATAGGAGAGCAATATCAATAGGGAAAGAGTTCCATCCTGCACTTCTTTTGGACATACCATGTTGAAAGATGTAACATAAGAGTTTCCAATAATTATATACTCTTGCTCTGAAGAATTGTTTCTTTGGAAAATGATCAGGATGACCCATATCTATAAAAGTTTCTCTGCACTCATTGAATGAGTGAATGAAAATTACAAAAGTGTTGAATATATATAAGTGAGAATCCTTAGGCGTATGAGCACTGTGAATGCACATGAGACTACATTTCACTTGAGTTTCCAGGCGTATGAGCACTATGAAGGCACATATGGATGAGACGCATGAGCACTGTTTAGACACTCGAGTACTATTTAGGCGCATGGGCACTGTTTAGGAGCATTAGAATTGATGAAACGCCTAACACTTGGAGAAATCATAACTTTCAAACGTCTAACCACATTGGAAAGTCTGACTGTTCAGGCGCATGAGCATATGTTGATACGCCCAATACTTGAACATTTTCAGATAATCATAACTGTTTAGGCGCATGGACTAGAGCAAAACGCCAAACCCTTGTACAAAATTTTGAAATTCACCATTCTCCTGATTTGGATTTTTCAGAGCTATTCAGGCGGATGAGAACCTTCCATGAGTTCAACACTTTGAAATTTTCACATCATCCATATGAACACTGTTTATGCGTATTATCTCAACACTCAGTCAAATTTTTTACTATCACTCAAAAAAATCATTAATTACCCTCAATTACACATCATGTGAAATTCAAAACTTTTGTTTGTGAACATGAATTTTCAAATTAATCACCAATCAATCACATTTTCAAAATCAACTTTGAATCAAATTTTTATTTTTCTAACAATTTCTCGTCATTTTAGTCTTTCTTTTAAAACTTTTCAAATAATCTCATTTTGTTTGCAAGAAGCTTTTCCACTTTTAAATTCTTTTCAGGTTCATTTTTGTAACATATCTAACACACACATGCTTGAATATTTAGCTTCAACCTTTCATCCAAAACACTTTTTTTTATTTCTTTTTCATATTTTGAAAATTTTCCATTGATTTTCTCTTTTACAATTTCTACTCCCCCTAAACTTTTAAGTTCACAAACTTAGAAGTTTCTTTTATTTTGCAATTAGAGCAAACCAATCATTATACACATGTATGCACACAGACAATCATGCAAAAATCAAAATTTAAGCAGAATAAAAAATATACTATATACATTTGAATCATATGCCTGCTGTGAGATCATATCAGTTAAGATCAGCACATTAAAAGAAAATAAACTGATGGATAGTCATAGACAGTGATTAAATCCTGATCAAGTGTGTTCCAGGTCAGCATTTCTGCAGCAAAGGAGACACGAGATCTGAGGACAGAAAATAAGTGCTTTTGGCAAGATACTCAACACACTTACTTTTCAATTCTCGGATTGATTAAGGTACGATTCGATATGACATTATGTAAGTCACACTTAGACTTAAGAAAATTGAACCCGTAATCCAGCAGTTGGTTTTGTAACCAAAGGATTTGAGAACATCCTGCTGAAGCAGCTATGTACTCAGCTTCTACGGTTGAAACGGAGACATTTGTTTGTTTCTTACATTGCCATGAGACTAATCTAGGACCTAAAAACTGAAAACCAGCCATTGTAGATTTATGATCTTGACAACATCCCCCATAATCACTACCTGTATATCCATGTAACTCAAAGTTTTCTTCATAAGGATACCATAACCCTAATATTCGTTTATCTCGAAGTTTTCTTTGAGATACCTGAATATTCGTTTAATAACGATTAGATGAGATTCCTTCAGGTCAGATTGGTACCTGGCACAGACACAAACAACATACATTATATCAGGTCTAGATGCAGTAAGATACATCAAAGATCCAATCATAGATCTGTATAGAGTTTGGTCAACTGATTTTCCTTTCGGATCAGGTTAAATCTTGGTATTTACGTCAGCTGGAGTTCTGATGGATTGACAATCTTGCAGTTTAAATTTCTTCAAGAGTTTTTCAACGAATTTCTCTTGATTGATAAAAATTCCATCTGCAGAGTGCTTCACTTGAAGACCTAGGAAAAAGTTAATTTCTCCCATAGAACTCATTTGGAAACGAGACTTCATGATTTCTTCAAATTCATTGAACAATTTTGGACTTGTAGAACTGAATATGATATCATCAACATGCACTTGAACACATAAGAGATCATCTGAATCCTTCTTTATAAACAAAGTTGGATCAATTTTCCCTCGTGTGTATCCATGCTGGATCAAATGTTGTGATAACGTTTCATACCAGATTCTAGGAGCTTGATGTAGACGATACAATGCTTTACTAAGCTTGTACACACGATGAGGATATTCTGAATCTTCAAAACCTGGAGGTTGCTTGACATATACATCCTCAGTGATTGGCCTATATAAGAAAGCACTTTTCACATCCATTTGATACACCTTGAATTGCATGTATGATGCATAAGCCAGGAAGACACGAATTGATTCAAGTCTTGCAACTAGAGCAAATACTTCATCATAATCTATTCCTTCTTCTTGGGTGTAACCTTGTCCAACGAGTCTCGCTTTGTTGCAAACAACAATTCCCTGATTGTCTGACTTGTTTCGGAACAACCATTTTGTGCCTATGGCATTTTCACCTTTTGGTAAATCCACAAGCTTCCACACTTCTTGTTTGCGAAATTGCAATAACTCTTCTTGCATTGCCTCAATCCAACTATTGTCCTCTAAAGCTTCAGTGATATTTTAAGGAACAATTTGAGATAGAAAACACGAGTATAAGCAGAGGTTTGCTTGTTCTGAATGACTTCTTGTTGTTCTCTCATTCAATGGACCGAAAATCTGAGATGTAGGATGGTTCTTTTGAATACGAGACTTTGGAAGCTCATTCCCTTAAACATGAACATCCAGATTAGATTGGTTCAAGTCAGAAAGTTGACACAATAAGTTTGAAGTATGTGGATTGAAATTAGGAACTTGAGTCGGTGAGTTGATAAAGTAATCAAGATTATCTGTAACAACTACATCACCAGAAACTGATGAAGTTCCAGACTCAGGTTGTACAATTTCAGGACCATCATTAGGAATAGGTTGTGAAGCATTGGTATTTTCAGACAAGGAATGTTCTTATGCTTGTTGATAGCTAGATTGTCATGAGATTCAGAATTGAATACAGGATCTTTAACAAAAGAGAAGAATTGATAATCTGGGCAAGAATCATCCATATCGTCAGAGTCAGAATCATCACTGAAAGATCCGAGATCTCCTTCTTGTTTCTTCTTCTCAATTGTAGATTTAAACAAGTTAGAATTGAAAGAGTTTGACATAGAATCTAAATCAAATAACCAAGCTGGACCATTTGCAACTGATGGAAAAGAGTTTCCAAGAAATTTAACGTTGAAAGTTTCAAGGATAACATTTGTCCTAGAGTTATAAACTCTAAAAGCTTTTGAAACCGACGAATATCCAACGGAAAATCCTTCATCAGATTTTGCATCAAATTTCTCTAGCTGATCACTTGAGTTTAAAATCAAAACTGGACAACCAAAAGATTTAAGAAAATCTATATTAGGTTTCCTGCCAAACATCAACTCATAAGGAGTTTTCTGTTTATCTTTCACAAGCAATGTTTGATTTTGTACAAAACATGCAGTGGATATGGCTTCATCCCAGAAAGTAATTGGAATCTTTGCATCTGCTAACATGGAACGTGCAGCCTTAATCAAAGTTTTGTTTTTCCTTTTAGCAACTCCATTTTGTTGTGGAGTTCTAGGAGCACTGAACTGATGAGAAATTCTTTTTTCTGCACAAAACCTGTCAACATTAGCATTTTTAAATTCGGTTCCATTATCACTTCTAATAATTTTCACCTTTTGATCTAATTGATTTTCTACTTTAATGATGAATTCTTTTAACAATTCGGCTGTTTTAGATTTAGCATGCAAAAAGAAAACCCATGAAAATCTTGTAAAGTCATCGATGATAACTAAACAATAAGATTTCTTTCCAATACTCTGCACATTAGTTGGTTCGAATAGGTCCATCTACAATATCTGGAGAGGCTTGGAATTTGAGTTTATCAGCTTGGGCTTATAAGATGCTCTGTGTTGCTTTCCTTTTAAACATGCTAAGCAGTGATCTGTTGTAGCAAACTTCTTTGTTAGAAGACCTACTACATGATTTCCTACTACAAGCTTGTTCATGTTCTTGAAATTGGAATGCCCGAGACATCTATGCCATAACTGGCTTTCGACATTTGATGCTTGAGCAATTAGGCATGTTGTTTCTGTAGATGGATCTACTTGAGACATATCTAACTTGTATAAATCTCAATCACGAACAACTTTAAAAACTACCCATTCTTTGCTTATCTGAAAACCTGGCTTCAAAATATAACAAAAAGAATCATCAAATAGAACAGAGTAAGATTTGTCACAAATTTGGGAAACACTTAATAGATTAAAATTCAACTGTGAACAGTAGTTGACTTTATCAAAGCTAATAATCCCATTGAACACTATTCCTTCGCCTGTTATTTTTCCATCTGCATCACCTCCGAATGCAACATGAGTACCATCTTTTAACTTAAATTCTTGAAGCGAGGCATGGTTGTTGTCATATTCTGGCTACACCCACTATCAACATACCACATGTTAATTGGTCTTCTTGGGCGTACCTGCATTTCAAAGAAAGTTATCAACCCAAGCTGATATGGTCTTGGGCTTGCCAAATTATCAAAAATGGTAAATTAAAACGAAGTGTATTCACATCTGGCTTCTTTTGTTGTTTACATTTACCAATTCCGTTTTTAACAAATTTTTGATTGTCTTTGATTTGTTTAATCCGCAAAGCATGATAGAGTTTTTCAAGATCATCATCAAGGTTATTAAAACCATTAGTAAAAAATTTTTTGGAAAAGTTTGATTACCAAATTTTGAATTGTTCATTCTCACACATCGTGGAATGAATTTTCCTTGATTATAATTCTTTGTTTTCACAGCATAAGAATCACCACATTCAGAATTAATTCTTTAAAAGGATCTCAAGCCTAAGGAAGGTTGTTTAGTCAATCTTTGTAAACCAATACTTTGGTTTCTTTGAAATTATGGATTTACATATCCATTCCTTGGCGAGTTCCTTCTGAAGTAGCAATTCTCAGTGTTGTGATTTCTTTCATCACAAATGGTACAATACTTGTTGAAATAACAATCAGCTGTTGAATGGTTTTTTATTTCACAAATGTGACAGTACCTGTTAAAGAAACATTCATCAGTCTTATGATTGTACATATCACATATTTTATAGTACCTTTATTGAAATTTAAACAACTGTTAATTAACTTTAGATGTGGAAGCCACATTTGATCCTTGTTTTGATTTAGGAGTTATACAGTTAATCTGTTGTTTTTTATTTGAGAATTTGTTCTTTTGATATTTGGTTTTTGACTTTTGTTCATTAACTCCATTCCTAGATACTTTAGATACAAATCTTCGGTTAACAGCGGAAGACTTTGGACCTGAACATGTTTTCAGATCAGAGTTAGATTTGTTCTTTGAATTTGATTTGATTTATGGAATTGTGTTCATATCAAAAGTACATGCAGACACAAATTTCACTGGTTTAAACTGATTAACTTGATTTGTTCTTTGATTTTGATTGTTTTGATTTTTGTTCTGAGAGGAGTTAGATTTAGCATTTTTCCTTCTCCTTCTTTGATTTCTTGATCTTGATGATCTTTGTTTGCTTTGGGATTGAACATCTTCAGTAGAAGACTCTTTTTCATTTTCTTTATCTTTTTATTCTTTCTGCCATTTGATGAAGTCTGGATTGTTTAATCCATAAGAAAATGAATCTTCAGATGTTACCTCATCTAGTTTTTCTTTCTCTTTATTCTTTGAGTTTTGTTTGTCATTCTTAACAATGATTTCTTCAACAACATGCTCTTTGGGAACAAACATTTTCTTATTCTTTGGTCATGGTTCGTAAGATTTAACTTTCACTGGATGACCATTTTTAATCTTTTCAGAATCTTGTTCCTCAAATATCTCAACATTTGTTTTCTCTTCATCACTTTCAAAATTCTTTTTCTTGTTTTGAAAGGCTTTTAGCTTAGCTTTGTTTTCAGGTGAGTGATCATGTGTGTTAAAGTTTTCTGGTAGAGTGTTTGTGATAGATTCAGGGAATGGTTCATGTGTAAATCCTAGACCTATTTTGTTTTTATCTTTCCTCTCACTTACTAGTTGTTCTACAATAGTTTTAGAACTTTTAACTTTAGCTAGATTCACCTGAGTTGTAGCATGAGCTATTTTTTCTTCTTCTAAATTTTTAGTCATCTCCTTAAGTTGTTTCTTCACAAGTTCAAGTTCTTCTAGTGAGTTATCACTCTCATCTTCTAGTGAGTTATCATCTTTTGCCAGAAAAGCTTTCTCCACTGTGTTAGCTAAAGATGCAACATACTTGTACTAAGACATTGATGCAGCTCTATCATTGTTTCTGGAGCTTTCATCAATTTCAACTGATTCTATTTTGGCAATTAAAAGATCCAGATCCATTGGAAATTTTTCTGTATGCTTCAACAGAGTGACTGTCTATTTCCATGAAGATGGAAGAGCATTTAGAAGTCTGTAATTTAGATCTTTGAGATCATTTTTGTTACCCGTAGTTGACATCTCTGTAGATAATTGCACAAATCTATTCATCATCTGATTGATTATTTCACCAGAAAGATGCTCAAATAACTCCAAATGCCTCTTGAGTTTCTACTTTTTGAGATCTTGTATCTCTTTACCAACTTCACAAATGATCTTCAAAGCTTTGTACATGGTGTAACCAGTTTGATAACCTTCAAGTCTAGTCAAGACTTCCAATGGTAACCCCTTGCACATCAATGAGTAAGCTTTGATGTTATTCTTAACCTTTCTTAAGTCATCACCTTGCAAACCATCCTCTGGATACGGTTCTGGAGAGTCTTTTGTATACACAAATCCTCTGTCAAGACCATCAGATATAATTGGGATATGTGGACCTCTCTCTATTGACTTCCACAAGTCAGTGTTAATAGAGTTCAGATGATGCTTCAATCTACGAGACCAGTTCTTGAAATCAGCTCTATTTTTGAGCTTGGGAACCCTGTTTTCATAATCTACAGACTTAACCATTTTGTATTTTGAATTAATGAAAATGGCTTGTTTTTGTTGTTTTTAAAATTTTAAAAAGAAACTATGAAATGAAAATATTTTTGGACTTTAGTTTTTTTGAAAACGCCCAAACAGTCCTCGTGCGCATGGAATTTCTTTGTTTCAGTAGTCTCAATACGACCAAACAGTCATAAAACGTTTCAATAGTTGTAAAACGCCTAAACTAAAAATGCCTTAACAGTTCAAAAACGCCTAAACAGTTGTCTGGCGTTTGAACACTTGGTCAATTTCAGCAGTTTTTCACAACTCAAGCGCCTAATTCATCCTTTTCAACAAACTCATATCTTATGAAATTCTTCAAAACTTGTTAAATTGATCTAAAAACTTCCAATTAGGTAGTATATAGATCGATTAACAATATTCAATAATCATATTGATCAAACAACAACAACAAATCTATTTTCTGATTGAATGGAAGTTCAAAAATGAAGAACACAGTTCGAACACAAATTTGATCAATTACTCAGATCTGAACGAATTACACACCAAATTGTGATTCAAATCATGTTTCTATGGATGAAACACAACTGAAAACAACAATTAATTGATCAAATTGCAATCAACACAGATTTCAAGTGATTCAAAGAGCTCAAAAATGTCGATAAGCTCTAATCACTTAACCGAAGGCTCTAATACCATTTGATCGGTTCAAAGGATCGATCTGTGATGATATCGTAATGAAATGATCAATTCAAACACAAAGTAATCAAACACATGCAATTACATCAAAAAATTCATAGATTTTATTGATAGCAAATGCACAGGATACAATGTGTAAGGGTTACAGTTCATTCTGTTCTAATTGTTTCTCTCTCTAAGATGTCTTCTTAGATGTCTTAGATGTCTCCCTGCATAATACATAAAATATCCTATTTATACTGTCAAGAAACAAAGGAAAATATATTTACAAAATAAGTCCATATACTATGACAAAAAAGTTAAAAAGACAAAATAGACAAAATGTTAATCTTCCAAGAGCTTCAACACTGATGAACTCTGGTTCCACTGAATCCAAGGAGTCCAAGAAGGATGTACTGAAGCAAAAATTTGAAAACTTCACATATATCATTGGTGAGACCTTGAGCTAACAATACTTTAGGTTCATGAACTTGATCACCTCTCTTCAGTCTATGGGAGTGGATCTTTAGAAGAGAGACATTGTAAGGAAATTCATGAGTTCACTTCCTCATGAATGAACTTTCTATTGTGTTTTTATCAAGAGAACTGAGAATCTTAATACTCTTACCATGACTGAACTATATGGAATCCTTGATGGATACCGTATGGAGATGTAAACTCAGAAGAGCCAACAGATGAACCGGCCCTCAAATCCTGCTGTCAGCAATGCTCTACATGTTGCTAAAGGATCAACACAACCTCAGTTGTACCTAAACTATCCCCAATAGCAATCATCTTCCTCTGGGCCATACATCACTTTCCCTGAGACACCCAGGTCTCAATAGGCTCAACACACTCCTTTTTAGGATAGTTGTGCCTTTGTCTCAGGAAGGAAAAACTCTGGAGATTTTCAATTTTGCTTTGATGATCTAGATTGCTTTAGCCCAGATGACAATGAGTACATGGATATTTTCCAACAGATGGCTCTCCACACCTATAGAGCAAAGAAGTTCTTCAAAAGAACAGGAAGACAGTTCCCTCAGAATCCAACCAACAACAAATTTGGATTTGATAAAAGCAAAGCCAAGTGTTACAACTATAACTAGCTTGGTCATTTTGCTTGGGAATGCAAAGCTCCAAGAACCAATCTTCGAGCAGCTCAAGTGTCCCAACATCCTACCACCTCATGGGCTGCACCGAAACCTACTGAGCAGCAAACTGCGGCTGTTGCTCAAGAGGTTAACTGGAGCTTCATGGTGCAAGATGTCACTCCTGCTTAAGCTCTCATGGCTGGAATGGAAGACAGCAAGGTATTTGAAAACCTCTGTACTCCATCTTGTATTGCTATGGTTAAACTTTATCAAGATTACAACATGGAAATTAAATCCGATATTGAGTCCTTAAACATCCAAAAATCTGATTTCAAGAAAGCAGAATCTGACTATAAACTCAAAATTGAAGAGTTAGAGAAAACTTTTTCCTCTTTAAAACATGAACATACAAACTACATGACTCAAAAAAAGGATTTGATTTCTAAGTTGACTGAGGTTCAAGCCCAGCTAGTAATAGCTGAGGCTAAAGCAAAGAAGTATGCTATTGAAGAGCATAACTTCAACACCATCATTGCATCATCCTCCCACTCAAAGATGTGTTATCAAAACAAAAGTGGGTTGGGAACCAATGAAATTGCTCCACCACACTCTTATGTGTCTATTAGATAGCCAAGATGTGGCACTCATGAGCAAGAGGTTCCAACTGCTGACCCACTACCCTATGAGCAAATGAATGATGCAACTATGGTGACCACCATAGGGAAGGATAAGGTAGAAAACCTCATTCCCACCGCTCATGTCCTACCCCTAACCACCAAAGAGACAAAGAACAAAATCAAGGCAGCAAAGAAAACTGCTAAGAAGGTGTCTGAGTCTAGGATGAAGATAGATCCCAGATAAAAGGGTGTATTCATTTCAGCTCGATTCCAAGTCGTTGGAAACTCTAACTCAGGAAAGGAATGTAGTACCAGCATTCCTGTCCAACTGAAGGATCAGAAGTTAAAGGGGAAAGTTGTTGAAGAAAAGGAGTGCAAGAACCAAGAGCCATCACGCCCCATCAAGAGTAACATTGAGTGCATAATCTGTGGTCTGCATAACCACATGGTTAAAGATTGTTTCTACAATCCTGCAAGCACACATTATGCAACCAATATTAAAAGAGAAGGAGTCAAGGAAGGTTTCACATTTGGACCTTATCATATGGTCCAAGTGACAAGGAAAGGAAAGCTTGTTTCTGAAGCTAAATTGCTTTCAGAAGAAAATCATTCTTTTGAAAGAAAAATAGCTTTGGAAGACAAGCCAAAGAACAAACAAAGGAACAAAAGGAATCCTTTGAAATCTTCCAAAAAGAAAGTAATCTCGGAAGAAGGTCATGCTGCTCAATCCTCTTCAGGATCATCTACACTGGTCAACCATAGGATGGTATGGAAGAACAGAACAGATGCTGCAGCCAGTACCTCTTCCTTACGAACACAAATTGAACCCACTTGCCTATACTTTGGTTCAATTAAATCATCTACATTGGAAGAACCCAGGACCAACAAGGCTTGGGTTTCCAATAGTAACTAATCATCTCACTTTATGTGTAGGGACATCCACATGACAAGAATGGAAATATATAGATTGTGGATAGCGGATGCTCCAGGCACATGACAGGAAACAGATCTCTTCTTCAACAATTAGAACATTTTGATGGAGGTCCATTTCAGTTTGGAGGTGAAGCTGGAGGATACATCTCTGGTAGAGGTAGTGTATCCAATGGTAAGTTAAAAGTTGACAAAGTAAACTTTGTCAAACAGCTTGAACACAATCTGTTAAGTGTTTCTCAATTATGTGATCAAAAGCACCAAATGCTTTTCACAGAACATGAGTGCATTATCCTCAAACCCGGGATGACAATTCCTTAGGAATTGGTGCTTCTAAGATCTCCCAGGAGAGGGGATATGTACAAGCTGGATATGAACAATGCTTCCCCACTGGGTGAAGTATCATGCTTTCTTTCCAAAGCCAATGGTGATGAGTCAACTCTTTGGTATAAAAGAATGTGCCATGTTAATTTTAAAACCATGAACAATTTGGTTAAAAATAATTTGGTACATGGTGTGCCTAAAAAGGATTTTTTTTGTAAAGACAACTATGTCACTGACAAAACCAAAGAGGTCACTGACAAATCCAAGGTCACTGACAAATCCAAAGAGGTTAACTCTATCACCACTCAATTACACTTATTGCACATGCATCTTTTTGGTCCAACAAGTATAATGAGCATTGGAAGGAAATCATATTGCCTTGTGATTGTTGATGATTTTACAAGATTCACTTGGGTATTCTTTTTAAGAACTAAAGATGAAATGGCTAAAACTTTAAAATCTTTTATTCTTAAAATTGAAAATCAAAAGGATCACAAGGTGAAAATCATTAGAAGTGATCAAGGGACTGAGTTTAAGAATCAAGTTCTTGACTCATTCTATAACTCAAAAAGGATTGCCAGACAATATAGTGCTCCTAGAACTCCTCAACAGAATGGTGTTGCTGAGAGGAGGAACAGGACACTTATTGAGGTTGCAAGAATAATGTTGGCTGATTCAAAGCTGCCTCTAACTTTTTGGGCAGAGGCAGTCAGCACTGCATGTTATGTGCAAAATAGAGTTCTCATTGTTAAGCCTCATGGCAAGACCCCTTATGAGCTATGGAATAAGAGGCCACCACAGGTCCTTTGGCAGCAGGTGTACCATACTCAACACAAAGGACAATTTAGCAAAATTTGCTAAAAGGATGATGCTATCTTTGTTGGATATTCCTCATCCTCTATTGCTTATAGAGTGTAAAATATCAAAACTCAATAGTTTGAGGAATCATCCAACATTGTTGTTAATGAGCACACTCCTTGTGTTAAAGGGAATGGACCTGAATATATTTTTGATTTAGAATTATTTCCAAACTATTCTAAACGATCTTGTGAGAATGTTTCAGCTGGAACAGGAACTCAAAGTGACCCATATGAAGATCAACTGTTTGAGCTACCCAGACCTATTTCTAGTTCTCCAAGAAGAAATAAAGAACAGTCTCCTACTGTTAAAAGTCCTAAAAGCATGAGTATCTCAAGAAACAAAGAAGCTTCAACAAATTGTCAGCTCACTGAGCCTCATAACCCAGAGGTTGACAATTCAAGCACTCAACACCAAGATGATAAAGACAGTGACATAGAGGAATAGGCAACTGTTGATGCTGCTTCACAGGATACTATAATTGATGATGTCACTCATTCATTCAATCATTCCTCCTTAAATGAATATGAGACTTCAGCTAGAGAAGGTGTTCGAAGTTCCGAGCAAAAATTCTCAAACCTAGACTTATCTATGCAATTAGGTGTAATTCCTAGGCTCGGGATACATAACACTCATCCTGCTAAAAACATCATTGGGGATGTATCAGAAGGTGTGAGAACAAGAAGTCAGACCCACAATGGAAATGTATGCTTGTACTTATGCTTTCTCCTCAATTGGAACCAAATAAGGTGGAAGAAGCCCTCAAGGGCAACAATTGGATTGAAGCTATGTAAGAGGAATTGCTTCAATTCAAGAGGCAAAAGGTATGGAACCTATGTCCTTTGCCACCTGGTCAAGTCCCTATTGGCACCAAGTGGGTGTTCAGAAACAAAAGAGATGATAGAGGTTTGATCATCAAGAATAAAGCAAGACTTTTTGTTCAAGGGTACACATAGGAAGAAGGCATAGATTACACTAATGTCTTTGCACCTGTTACAAGACTTGAAGTTGTGCGAATCTTCCTTGCTTTTATAGCATCCAAGAACTTCACAGTCTATCAACTTGATGTCAAATGTGAATTTTTGTATGGGAATATAGACAGAGAAGTCTATGTGTGTCAGCCACCTGGATTTGAAGACTCACAGCATCCCAACTATGTGTGCAAACTGGATAAAGCTCATTATGGGCTGCATCAAGCACCTAGGCTGTGGTATGAGACTTTGTCTTAGTTTTTCCTCAAAAATGGCTACACTAGAGGCACCATAGACAAGACATTGTTCATAAAAAAATCTGGGAAGGACATGCTGCTTGTTCAAGTCTATGTCGATGACATCATATTTGGTTCCACAAATGACCAAATGTGCAAAGACTTTGAAAGCATCAAGAGAAAGAAATTTGAGATGATCTCCATAGGAAAGATGGATTTCTTTTTTGGGATTCAAGTGAAGCAGATAGAAGAAGGATTCTTTATCAACCAGTCTAAGTATGTCAAGGACATCTTAGAAATATTTAAGATGAAAGATTGTAAGACAGCCAAGACACCTATACCCAGAAATCACAACCTATTTCCTGATTCTGAGGGGGAGGATGCTGATCAGCATCAGTACATGGCAATTATTAGATCTCTGATGTATCTCACAGCTAGTAGACCTGATATCATGTATGCAACTTGCATCTGTGCAAGATATCAGGATGCTCCCAAGGTGTCTAACCTAATTGCTGTCAAAAGGATTCTTAGATACCTCAAAGGAGCTCCCCAACTGGGTCTCTGGCATCCTAAGAATAAGAATTTCAATCTCTATGGGTACTCTGACAGTGATTATGGTGGGTGCAACATTAACAAGAAATTCACATCAGGAGGATGTCAATTTCTCGGTGGAAGGATTATTTCCTAGCAATGCAAGAAGCAATCATGTGTCTCTACATCACCTGCTGAAGCTGAATACATTGTTGTTGTGAGCTGCTGTGCTCAACTACTATGGATTCAAAATCAGATGTTAGACTATGGATTCAACTTCATGAATACTCCTATCCACATAGACAACACGAGTGCTATTTCCATTATAGAAAATCCAGTCAAGCACTCCAAAACAAAGCACATTGACATCAGGTATCATTTCATTCGAGATATTCATGAGAAACACTTAATTAAACTAGTAAAAGTTAATTCAAATGAATAATATGCTGACTTGTTCCCCAAAGCCTTTGATGAACAAAGATTTAAATACTTAATCACAGCTATTGGGATGATTAACATTGACTAGTTTATTTCTTTTGAAAACCTTTTTAAAATGTGTATTGTTTATGTTGTCTAATTACAATCTAAGCCCTGTTACTTAAGTCTTTCTTCTAAGTGGAAATTCTTCCAAAAAGAAATTTGCCCTCCGAAGAGATCTTTATATCTTCTGAAGGTAAATTCCTTCACTTTAGTACTCTCTTCTAAAGAGTTTTTACCCTCGGAAGAAAATGTGATCATAGATCAAATTTATTTCCGAAGGCTATTAACTTCCTCTCGGAAGAAGTCTTTTCTCTCGAAAACAACTTTTCCTTCGAAAGAAAACTTTTACAGTGTAACGAAAACCTTTGGGCTCCACTGTGTAAAAATTAAGATCTTTTCTGAATATTTTAAATTATCTACCTTGCCGTCGTACTCAAGTACACACCCAAACTGTCTTTTCACCTTATCAGTATGGTCTTTTACCCCCTATTTAAAACTTCTGACTCTCTTTCTTTACCCTTTTTACCACCACTGAAACCTAATACTCCCATTAACGTCTTCACTCTCTCTCAAATTCCTTCAATCCAACAATACATTCTTACAATGGCTCTTAATCCTTAACATAACCAAGTCGCCATCCTTGATTCCTCTAAGGATGCTGACTTTGCCCCCATCATCGATTTTCTGTTCCACTCAACATACTTTACCACCGTCTCTGTAAACCCCACCATACTCTAATCACATGACCAAATTTTGGGTAAACAATCATTGTGAAACTCTAAATGATGAGAGGGTCATCAGGTCGAGAATCAACGGACAAGAGATCATCATTTCTAAATCTACCATCAGGGATCATCTGGAACTTCATGACGAAGGTACCCCAAATAAATTCCCCAAACACATACACTCAGATGGGATATGGTGGTGATGTGCACAAGTCCACTATCTACAAGTTTAATTTCTCTTACAACTGGAAATTCTTATTGCACATCGTTCTACACTACCTATCCAACAAATCAGGGGGTTGGGATCAAATGCCATATGATCTGGGCTGCCTAGTCCATGGAATGGTAAAAGACCTCCACTTCAACTATTCAAGGTTTGTGCTGAACAATCTGCGAGGAAATCTTACCCGGGATTCATTTTTCATGTATCCCCGGTTCATTCAGCATATCATAAACTATGAGCTAGACAAGAACAGGCTATAACATAAAGACACTCTAATGGTCCCACACATGAGGCCAGGCATCTTCAAGACCTTGAAAAGGTGTCCACCAATTTCATGGGGAGATTCACTGATTTTCTCCCAGGTATGCTTGAGCCAACGACTTCTGGTGACATCCCTGCAAGCCCAGCAGGCGATGAACCTACACCAGACCTCCCTACTCAAATGCCAACTACTTCTTCCCACCTAATAAATGTTACATACACCAGACGCCCCAAGTGAACCCCTGATTAATCTTCTCTGATTGATTAGGTCCCCACTATTCATACTAAAAAGGCTCGAGTGGAACTCAGGGCTCCCACTCAACCAGAGGTCACACCTTCCTTTACCATCAACCTCAATATCAGTGTTGAATCTCCTTAGTCTAAACCTGATGAGCCCAAAACCCAAGCCATTAGCCCTCAGGGTGAGTCCCAGCACTCCCCTGAGCAACCATAAAGGGACAGCCACATCATTGGCACATCTGCTAGTGCAAAAGAGCCATTAGGTACTGACTAAGGTCCTGGGTCATTAGAATTAACCTCTCTATCCTTCACTGACCTTTTAATCCAACCTGATGAGGATATCATGTTCCGTCAGGGCCATGATGTTGATCTACAATACCTCTCTCAAGATCAACTGAGCCCAAGGGAACCTCTGAGATCTAGCCAACATCAGTTCAGCCAAATGAGTTGAGTCCAACTAGTGTGGAGATGACTCATGTAGACTCAGCCGCCACTACTGAGAGTGTCTCACTGGCCTCTCAGGAAAGTGTTGACATCAGTGAGGCTAAGTCTATGGCAACCTTTCCAATTGATGTTTTTGAAAAGGACATCAGTATGGAAGGGTATCCAGGGCGCCGAGAAACTATAACTGGTGGTGATGACGAACATTCCAGGCATGTTATCTTATCTCCCTATGATTCTTCAGAAGAAGATGAGAGAAGATTGCAACTCATTATCAAAGACCTAATTTCTAAAGTCTTAAACCTTGAATCAAAGGTTAAGACTTTAGAGGATAGGTCTGCCACTCAGCAACTTGAGATTGAATATCTCAAGGCTAAACTAGGTGAGACACAGATTGAGAAGTTTGTCAGGCACGTACCTATCCAGGTTTCTTTAAGTTCTTCCTCCAGCTCATCTACTTCTCAAGATGATGCTACCAAAAAGGGGGAGAATGTACAGAAACAACATCATGTGGAACCCACTTACCCTATAGCAACAACTTCTCTTGATGACTTATCTATCTTTTAACCCTAACAGCATCATCCTATAACAGTCTTCCCTCAACTAGCTCCCATTACCTTTCAAGTGGACCAAACGATGCTCATATATCTTAATAGGTTTCTAACCAAATTTCTGTTGAGCTCCTCCATTGAACAGCCCTCCCTTGATCTAGCTTTCGCCTACTTTGGAGCTGAAGAGCTTCAAAGGCTGAATGCACCACCCACCTCTAAAGAGGAAGTTGGTCAACCTAAGGTCTCTACTGAACCCAAGATTAACTTTGAAGGGGATGTACATACTGATGGCCCAGCAACTAATTTGGATGGGACAGGTGATGCAGTTCCAGTTACTTTCGAGGAAAAAATCCAAGCTACCGAAGGAATAATTGGACTGTCTTCATTGTCCAGTGATTTGTTCATCATAGAGGCAATCCTTGAACTAGCCTCTGAGATTAACAGTAAGGACTTCCTTATAACCCCTCTCTTACAAGAACCACTACTTCAAACGCCCTAACTCTAACCTGAATCTTCTAAACCTGAGTTCCCAAAGGCTGAATCTTCCTCTGATCCTAAGGGGAAGAGAAAGCTTACTGCTGAGGAGCTACTAGAAGAGGAAAGATTGGAGAAGCTAAAGAAAAAGGGCAGACTTGATACTGAAAAGTTGTTGGCTGCAAGCAGCAAAGTAGCAGCAGCTGTCCAAGCAAGTCTCAACAATAAAAGGAGGGTGGAAATCATTGATAGGCTCATCGACCTGGGGGCTACCAACGAAGAAACTCTTCTACTCCCAACTGATGAGCTTGTGAAACTAGAAAGGTCAACCTTGATTTACAAAGAAAATGAAGAAGCAGCAAGGTTGGCCAAAGAGGGGGAAAAAAGGAAGAAAAAGGAAGAAGCCATATAAAGGGAGAGGATGGAGAGAATAGCCTTTCTCTGCAACAGAGGCTATTCTCAAGAGGAGCTGGCACCTCACAAAAATGACATGATCTTGTTTCTTTTTCACAAAGAGCAAGATCTAATCAATAAGGAGAGGAAGAAGGCTGCTAGGGAGAAGCTGAAAGAGAAACAAAAGAAAGAGGTAGAGGGAGAACTTGCGGCTGCCAAAAAGGAGGGAGACAAGGATTGGATGAAATCCTATCTCCGAGCTCATGGCTTCTCTGGCAGGAAAGTGGGTCCCATGTCAATCAAGACCCTACAGCGACATCAAAGCTGACATTCGCTTAGGAAGAAGGCAGGAGGTCGCTCAAACTCCTAGTGTTTAGAGGATGGCACCCAAACCAATACCCAAAACACTACCCAAAACACAACCTACACCTTCTCCCTTCCCCATCAAAACAGAACCCTTCACCCCTAAACCTTCTCCATCAACCTTACCTATACCATCACCCACTACTTCCTACCAACCACCACCATCACCTATCCTACGACCCAAAACACAACCAAGAACCCACTCAAAACCCAAACCATCCTCTGATCCATCAAAACCCCTGACCTTGGAAGAATTCAAGGAGATAAAGAAAAAGCTCACAAATTGCACAACACTGAGCGACATCTCTTGTGAGGAAGAGTCCATCCAGCTGGCTTTCATTGATGGCTCTTCCAGTTCCCTCATAAAAGATACATTCCTTGATCTTCCTAGAGGAACACTGGACCAAGCTATTTAACTTCTTGCAACAAATTTAGATACTCTTAATAAAGTAGAGAAGAAGTTAAGAAGAATGCTGGTGACTCTGCTGGACACTAGGAAAGGGGACAAACTGCCAACAAAACCCCTCAATCCTAGAAAGCAAATTGTTCAATGGAGGTTCGATGAAGATTCCCATAGCTTTATTGTGGAAAGGGAGAATGGTGAAGTTACCAGGGCTGACACTTCATCTCTGCTACATTCCAGTAGATTTGACATTGTTGAGTTAGCAGAGAAGCCATTCTCCAATCCCTCTAAATCTGAGATAGCTGCTCATATCAAAAATCATTTAAGTAGCCTTCATCTAGCCAAGCTCACAAAGAAGGCCAAGATTGAAGAAGAGTTGAAAAAGAGAGCACAGGATGCAGAAGAAGGCACAACCACAAAAGGGAAGACCTTTCTACAGATGGTTAAGGGCTCCACTTCAGATCCTAAAGTTAGATGGGAATATGACTACCTTTCCTATCCACTAACTCTCTTCAGAGGGATACAGCAAAGAGTACACGTCTTTCAAAGCAATCGACTGGATTTATTATTTATGAATGACCTATACAAACTCCTTACCATCACATCAGGGAAAAACAAAGAGACAGATAAATATCTGCTTTCCCTGGTGTAGAAGGCTTTGAAGAGAAGGAGGAAGTGAAGTTTTGCATCAGCCTAGGGGAGGTTTATTGAATCATATGAGGCTGGTGCAACCAAAACAACACTTAGAACAATTTTGTGTACAAGTTGAAGAAGTCTTCGGCAGACAAAACTACTCTTCCACAGCTATGTCAAAGATCTTCTGAAGCATTATGTCTAAAGAGCTTCTGGAGGAAAAACTAAGTCTTCTGAGACTAAGTAGTTTTCCTTACGAAGTATATGAATAACTTCCAAAGGATAGAACAAAGTCTTCCAAAGACCAAGCAGTTCTCCTTCCAAAGCATTTACACTTAGAAGATCCAAGACAAAGTCTTCCTAAGAATAAAGTCATAAAGACCTTTAGAAGACTCGGAAGAAGTTGTTTCTTCCGAAGTATAAATGGCCTCGAAAGAACTTATTCTTCCAAAGCCATTTAGCTTCGGAAGAATCAACTATGAACCAGTGGACATAAGTATGGTCTATCTGACAGACTCTGATACACTGCATGGTGCTTTTCCTAACCCATGTAGTTGACCATACTTTAATCCACTGTTCACCTTTTCAACTTAGTACAGATGCCATCCTTAGTTAGTGAGAAAAGGTAAGTCATGGACCTGTCATGACTACCTTATCTAGGATATTATTTTATCTTAAATATTTTACTTCTAGCAATATAGTATTTGTCTAGTTGTAGATTCTTGTTGGTTTTCCAAGTATAATCGGCTGTAGATAGTAGTATATATATAGTTTCTCATTGTAACTTAAGTAGAATGAGCTTAAGAGTCTTGTAATACCTAAGTTGAGAAGTAATATATATAAGTATCTTGAAAACCATTCTCTTGTTCATTAACTTTGTATATTATTATCAACTTTAGTTTGAGATTCTGTGTTTCATCGATCAAGTGAGACTTAGTGAGTTCTGTGTTTAGAGTCAAAATCGATCCTGCAACCTCAGTCATGATCGAAGGCATGATGTCCTGAAGGATCTTGTGGACCTCTTCGGCGATAGCCTCCCTAACAACAGGCTCCAAGGTAATCCTCTCTTCCGAATGATGAGAGTTTTCCTCGCTAGCAGTGTGAACAGAGTCCACATGCACCTCCTTGATCGTCTGCCCTTGGTTTCTGGTGACTGGTGGTCTACCCCTACCATCACGAGCATCTCCTCGGGTAGCTTTCCTTCCAGCCGTAGCTTGCTATAAGATACAAAAGGCTAACATTATCATTCCAGGTAATAGTTCAGATCATGTTAAGTAACGTAAGTTTCTAATGATAGTGGCCAGTTATAATTAACTACTTACTTTACCCTTCATGTCCTAAACGTTTCCTATCCTGAGTCACATCAGCTCTCAATCTCACTAATAGCAATATAACCTCAAGGAACCTCTAACAGTAGTAACCTTCCTAGCATGGAGCTACTGGCACTAGCATCCCTTAATCGATCCCATTCTTAGTTCGAGTCTAGACATCAGAGTGTCTAAATCTCTCAAACTATGGCTCTGATACCAACTTGTAAGGCCCCATTCCGAGAAACTCCACAGTTGGATTTGGACATCAGAAACACAAGTTCTCGAACATCAAATTTCATTAATATACACAGCGGAACGTACAAAAATTTCTATCGTTAAACATTTAAATCAAAAGATCACTTTAGCTATCTATGTAAAGCTCTAAGCCGGGATGCCTGTCTCGATCATGTGCCAGGTAGCTCTCTCCCATCCATGCCAAGCTCACCCCCAAAAAAGTATAGCATACCTGTCAATCTAATATGCATACAAAAGTCAGCAATGCTGAGTGAGCTCTAGGTTTAAAAGAACAGAACTCTAAGATAAGTGCACGCCTTATCATTTTCAACATTCATAAAACCTTAACTTTACACATCATCTTACCAAACTCGTTCGATAATTATACTTTAACTTTTACTTTACCATCCACCTTACCATTACATTACCCATACATTACTTTACTTTACTTTACCATACACTGTATCGTTACATTACCCATACGCTACTTTACTTTACTTTACCATACACTGTACCGTTATGTTACCCATACGTTACTTTACTTTACACTTTACGTCATTATTTGAACATAGCACGAAGCTTAGTTCCTATCGGGTGAGAATGCACAAAGCATGTCTCTTATCAGGTGAGCACACCAAAGTGTAACTCCTATTGGGTGAGAATGCATGAAGCATAACTCTTATTAATAGAGCACATCAAAGTGTAACTCCTATCAGGTGAGAATGCACGAAGAATATCTCCTATCAGTTGAGCACACCGAAGTGTAACTCCTATCGAGTGAGAATGCACGAAGCATATCTCCTATCAGTTGAGCGCACCGAAGTGTAACTCCTATCAGGTGAGAATGTACGAAGCATATCTCCTATCAGTCGAGCACACCGAAGTGTAACTCCTATCGGGTAAGAATGCACGAAGCATATCTCCTATCAGTTGAGCACACCGAAGTGTAACTCCTATTGGGTGAGAATGCACAAAGCATGTCTTCTATCAGGTGAGCATACCGAAGTGTAACTCCTATCGGGTGAGAATTCACGAAGCATAACTCCTATCAGTCGAGCACACCGAAGTGTAACTCCTATTGGGTGAGAATGCACGAAGCATATCTCCTATCAGTTGAGCACACCGAGGTGCAACTCCTATCAAGTGCTTGCAAGACT
The DNA here is from genome assembly GCA_025506505.1 of Flaveria sonorensis. Lineage (NCBI taxonomy): Eukaryota > Viridiplantae > Streptophyta > Magnoliopsida > Asterales > Asteraceae > Flaveria > Flaveria sonorensis. The sequence goes on from CM046432.1 coordinate 36,282,989, forward strand.
TCTTTAGTGCTTTAATGTTTTCACAACTGTACTATACAGGGTAACTGGGTAACTTATTCTTTCACGTTTCACATGTGAATTAACATCGTTCTTTAGCCTTTACTATCATTATATATATAATATATCTACATACATACTTTAATTCTTTAGCATTAAGTTCATCAGTAAGTCATTAGTAACGCACGTTTAGGGGGTAACATAACACGTAACAATCATGAGTTTTCGCGCGAGAACCCGCATTCGTACGATAACTTATCTTTCACGCAAGAACATCATCATTCACGCGAGAAATTTCAAAAGATAACCGTCAGCCGCCAAAATCACATTTCACGCGAGAACTTACCTCTCGCACGATAACTTTTCTGCTGTACACAACTTGGTCCCCAAGTTGTCACTCCCTTAGCCCTTTTTATGCCCAAAACATGCTATAACAGTTATAAACATCATTCTTTCACAAAACATTCATTTTGGTATGCATATTAGCCCCAAAACATGATAAAACATGTAAAAGAGGGGTCTAGAACTCACCTAATGATATCCTAGCACACGAAGACCACAAAACCGAAAGTGTTTCGAGCCAAAAGCTACATAATCATTGTGCAATATCATTACATACGGTTCATACAAGCTTAAATACATCAAATATCGATGAAGACATACATTAGACACCACCTAGCACCAACTTCTCTTTTCACAAGCACAACAGCAGGACTTTTCACATGAAGTAGAGAAGATTAGGTGCATGGACCTATCTATAGTGTCTCTCTCTCCTCGCAGCTGTTCTTGCGCGAGAACTTTTATTCGCGCGAGAACCGCCTCCACACAAGAACTTGCTGACTCGCGTGAGAACTCCACCTCTCGTGCGAGAACTTCTCCCTTCATCAAAAAGAATTCGGGGTGTTACATTGTGGTAAGCTCGTTAACATGAAGACTGCTCAAATGATATCTTATGTGAGCAGCAATCTGAGAGTTGGAGGGATTTAAGAATGGTCTCTCTGCTAACTTAGTAATATCAAATCTGCTAGAGTGTAGCAGAGCAGATGTCTCAAGTCTGTTTACTTGACCATTCTCCGTTTGCATAACAAAGTTGTTCGTAGGTTCATCGAACCTCCACTAGATAATTGAACTTCTTTGATTGAGGGATTAGATTGCAGCTTGTCCCCTTTTCTTGTGTCTAGCAGAGTCACATGTCTTCTCCTTAACTTCTTTTCTTCTTCTCCAAGTACATCAGAGTTGGTGGCAAGAAGTTAGAGAACTTGGTCCAGTGTTTCCCTTGGCAGATCAAGGAATGCATCTCTTGTGAGGGAACTAGAAGAGCTATCAATGTATTTTAGTTGAATTGACTCTTCCTCATAAGACATTTCGCTCAAGATAGTGCAGTTGATGAGCTTTCTTTTTAATTCCTTGAATTCATCTAAGGTTAGGGGCGTGGAGGGTTTAGAGGATGGTTTGGGTTGAGATTGGGTTTTGTGTTATGTTTTGGGTTTAAGGACAGGTGGTGGTGGTGGTTGTTTAGAGATAGGGGATGTGGGAATGGCTTATGGTGTTGGTTTAGGGGTGTAAGGTTCAGTGGTTGGCTTAGTTTTGATAGGGAAGGGAGAAGGTGTGGGCATAGGTTTTATGGGTTGTGGTTTGGCTATTGGTTCTTGTTTGAGTTTGGGAGTTGGTTTGGGTTCCATCTTCTGAACACTTTGTCTTTGAGGTACCTCCTACCCTCTTCCTAAGCGAATGTCAGCCTTGATGTCACTGACATGTCGCTGTAGGGTCTTCTCAAACATGGGTTCCACCTGCCTGCCAGTGAAACCGTGGGCTTTAAGATAAGCTTTCATCCAATCCTTATCTCCAACTTTCTTCATGGCAGCAAGTAGTGCCTCTTCCTCCTTCTTCTTCTTCTATTTCATCTTTTCCCTAGCAACCTTCTTTCTTTCCTTATTGACCTCCTCAGTTTCTTTGTAAAAAAGAAACATGATCATATCATGATAATGAGGGGCCAACTCCTCCTCCTTAAAGCTTCTTGTGCAAAGAAAGGCTATCTTTTCCTTTTCATCTGCCGCCTTTGCCTCCTCTTTCTTTATCTTTTTCTCCTCCTCTATGGCCAACCTTGCTGCTTCCTCTCTTTCTTTTCGCAGCAAGTTTGCCTTCTCCAGCTTCGGGAGTAGAAGCATTTCTTCATTGTCTACTCCAAGGCTGATGAACCTGTCAATGACCTCCACCCTCTTTTGATCGTTAATACTTTCTTGAGTAGCTGCCACTGCTTTACTGCTAGCAGCCAGCAACTTCTTAGTATCAAGTCTTCCTTTCTTCTTCAGCTTCTCTAACCTTTCCTCCTCTAGAAGCTCTTCAATAGTGAGTTTTTTCTTCCCTTTAGGATCAGAGGAAGATTCAGCTTTTGGAGATTCTGGTTTAAAGGATTTAGGTTGGGGTGGTGGAGGTTGAACTTGTGGTGTAGGAGAGATGGGAGTTGTCAGAAAGTCCTTACTGTTAACCTCAAAAGCTAAGACAAGAATGGCTTCTGTGATGAATAGGTCATGGGATATAGAGGACAATTTTATAATTCCTTTAGCAGCTTAGACTTCAGCTTCGAAAGAGATTTCCAGAGCTTTGGAAGTAAATAGAATTGATTTCAAAGCTTGAGCTTCCACTTCGAAGTTGTTCTCACAGCTTCGGAAGTAACAAGGATTGCATCATTTGTCCCTTTTGAATTAGTTGCTAGGCCATCAGTCTATGTATCCCCTTCGAAATCAATCTTGGGTTCAATAGAGACCTTAGGTTGACCAACTTCCTCCTTAGAGGTAGATGATGCAGTCAACCTTTAAAGCTCTTCAGCTTCAAAGTAAGCAATGGCAACATCAGGTGAGGGTTGTTCAAGTGAGGATCTTATAAGAAACTGGGTTAAAAATATGTTAAGGTTGATAAGCATCCTTGGGTCCACTTGAATTGAAATGGAAGGTGTTGAGGAAAGATTTTTGCAAGGTGTTGCTGTATAGGATAGCATGAAGAAATGGCATCAAGGGAAGAAATGGCAAGGTTGGGATCCACTTGAGTTGATATCTTCTCCAAAGAGTGAGCAGATATCACCTCATCATCATGTCTTTGTTTTTCTAAAGTCTCCCCCTTTTTGGTAGCATCATCTTGAGAAGTAGATAAGCTAGAGGAAGAACTCGGAGAAACCTAACTGTGTATATGCCTAACAGACTTCTCAATCTGTTTCTTAGCTAGTTAAGCCTTGAGATTTTCAATCTCAAGTTGCTGAGTAGCAGACCTATCCTCTAAAGTCTTAACCTTTAATTCAAGGTTTGTGACTTTAGAAAGTCGGTCTTTAAAAGTGAGTTACAGACTACCCTCATCTTCTTTTGAAAAATCATCGGGAAATGGGATAACATACCTAGTATGTTCATCCTCATCACCAGTTGTGGTTTCTTGACGCCCTAGATACCTTTGCCAACTGATGTCTCCTTCAAAGGCATCAATAGGAAAAGTTGTCATAGATTTAGTCTGACTGATGTTACCACTATCCTGAGAGGCTATTGAAACACTCTCAGTAGTGGTAGCTAAATCTACATGAGTCATCTCCAATCTAGTTGGACTCACCTTAGTTTCATCTAACTGATGTGGGTTAGATATTAGAGGTTCCCTGGGGCTAAGTTGATCTGGAGAGTGGTAAGGTAGATCAACATCATAGCCCTAATGAAACATGATATCCTTATCAGGTCGGGTTAAAAGGTCAAGAAAGGATACAGAGGTTATATCTATTGACCTAGGATCTTGGTCAGCACCTAATGGCTTAGTTGTAATAGCAGTTAAGCCAATGATATGGCTATCCCTTTTTGGCTGCTCAAGGGAGTGTTGAGACTCACCCTGAAGGATTAAGGCTTGGTTAATGGGCTCATCAGATTGAGACTAAGGAGACTCAACACTGATATTGAGGTCAACTGAGGAGGATGGTTGGACCTCTGGCTGAGTGGGAGCCCTTGATTCCGCTCTAGCCTTTTTGGTTTGAACAGAGGGGACTTGACCAATCAGAGTAGATTGATCAAGGGTTCGTTTGGGGCATCTTTTGTATGCGATTTTGATTGGGTGGGAAGAAGTAGATGGCAGTGTAGTGGTGGTGTCTGGTGTGGGTTCATCACCTACTGGGCTTGCAGGGATGTCACCAGGAGCCATTGGCTCAAGCATACCTGGAAGGAGATTAGTGAATCTTCTAGTCAAATTGGTGGACATCTTCTTTAGAGTTTTGAATATGTCGGCTTCATGTGAGGGACTAATAGAACATTAGTAAATTGTTGTTTGTCCTGGTCCAACTCACAATTGATGAAGTGCCGAATGAACCTACAATACATATAGAATGAATCCTTTGTGGGATTGCTTCTTAAGTTATTCAGAACAAACCTTGAATAGTTGAATTAGAGTCCTTTTACCAACCCATGGAATAGGCAGCCCAGATCATAGATAATTTGATTCCATCCCCCTGATTTGTTGGAAAGACTATGCAGCATAATATGAATCCGAAACTTCAAATTGTAAGAGAAGTTGAACTTGTAGACCGTCGACCTGCTTACATCACCTCCATAACCCATTTGAAGGATGGTTTCCTCCAAATCAGACTTAGGAAATCAGTGGGGGCGCCTTCATCATAGAGTTCTAGATGCTCCCTGATGGTTGTTTCACTTATGATGATCTCCTGTCCGCTGATCCTTGATCTGACGACCCTCTCATCATTGATCGTTTCACTTTGACCATTGGCCCAGAATTCAGACATGTGGTTAGAGTAGATGGTGGGGTTAATAGTAAGGGTAGTAAAGTATGTCGATTGAGAAAGAAATTGGACGATAGGGGCAAAATCGACATCCTTTGAAGAATCAAGGATGGCAACTTGGTTGTGTTAGGGATTCAAGGCCATTGTTCTGAGAGAAACTGTTTAGTTGAAGCGGGAAGATAGAGAAAGTAGGATGAAGAATATTAATAGTGAATTTTTGGGGTTTCGATGAACAGTAAAGAAAAGTAAGAAAGAGAAACAGCCGGTAATTTTATACGGTGAAAAATCCACTGGATAAGGTGAAATCATGAGTGAAAAGATGGTTCGAGGTTCAAGTGGATGTAGGCGGCAATGATATGGTGAAAAAGATTTAAAATTCTGGCTAATCACTGTTCTTCGACAATATCTCTACAGTAAAATAGTGTGGGCCCAAAGATTTTCGTTACACAGTAAAAGTTTCCTTCTAAGAGTAAGGTTTCTTTCAAGAGAAAACACTTGTGTTTCTCAATATTGTATTTTGAAGCCATTTTTACTTCCGAAGGCAAATCATGTCTTAATGACAAATTTGCTTCCGAGAGTAAAATCTTCTTCCAAGAAAAGAGGTTAGTAAGTTTCAGAAGTGGATTTGATCTGGGATCAAATGTCCTTACGAGGCTAAAACTCATCCAAAGAGAATACTTATGCAGAGGAATTTGCCTTTGGAAGATGATTAAAGATCTCTTAGGAGGGTAAATTTCTCTTCGGAAGAATTCATACTTAGAAATTTTAAAGAAAACCTTTTTGTAACAGGGCTTAGATTGTATTTAGACAACATAGACAAGACACATTTTAAAAGGTTTTCAAAAGATAATGACTAGTCAATGTTAAACATCCTAATAGCTTTGCTTAAATATTTAAATCTTTGGTCATCAAAGGGTTTTGTGAACAAGTCAACATATTGTTCATTTGAATTGACTCTGACTAGCATGATTAGATTTTTCTCATGAATATCCCAAAATAGAATGGTACCTGATGTCGATATGCTTTGTCTTGGAGTGCTTGACCATATTTTATGTGATAGAATGGCACTCTTGTTGTCTATGTGGATAGGAGTCTGCATGAAGTTAAACCATAGTCCAGCATCTAATTCTAAATCCATAGCAGTTGAGCATAGCAGCTCATAGCAGTAATGTATTCAGCTTCAGTAGTTGATGTAGAGACACATGATTGCTTCATGTATTGCCGGGAGATAATCCTTCCACCAAGAAATTGACATCCTCCAGATGTGGATTTCTTGTTGATGTTGTAGCCATCATAATCAGTATCAGTATACATATAGAGATTGAAGTCCTTATTCTTAGGATACCAAAGACCTAATTTGGGAGCTCCTTTAAGGTATCTAAGAATTCTCTTGGCAGCAATTAGGTAAGACACCTTGGGAGTAGCCTGATATCTTACACAGATGTAGGTTGCAAACATGATATCAGGTCTACTTACAATGAGATACATCAGAGATCCAATAATCGCCTGGTACTGATGCTGATCAGTATCCTCCCCCTCAAAATCAGGACAAAGATTGTGATTTCTGGGTATAGGTGTGTTGGCTGGCTTACAATCTTTCATCTTAAATCTTTCTAAAATGTCCTTGACATACTTAGATTGATTGATGAAGAACCCTTCTTCTATCTGTTGACTTGAATTCCAAGGAAGAAGTCCATCCTTTCCATGGAACTCTTTTCAAACTTCTTTCTCATGTTGCTTTCAAAGTCTTTGCATATTTGGTCATTTGAGGAACCAAATATGATTTCATGAACATAGACTTTTACAAGCAACATGTCCTTCCCAGACTTTCTTATGAACAATGTTTTGTCTATTATGCCTCTGGTATAGGCATTCTTGAGAAGAAACTAAGACAGTGTCTCATACCATAGTCTAGGTGCCTGATGCAACATAAAGAGCTTTATCAAGTTTGCACTCATAGTTAGGGTGCTATGGGTCTTCAAATCCATATGGATGGCACAAATAGACTTCTTTGTCGATATCCCCATACAGAAATGCACATTTCACATCAAGTTGATAGACTGTAAAGTTCTTGGAAGCAGCAAAAGCAAGAAAGATTCACACAGCCTCAAGTCTTGTAATAGGTGCAAAGACATCTGTGTAATCTATGCCTTCCTCCTGTGTGTATCCTTGAACAACAAGTATTGCTTTGTTCTTGATGATCAACCTCTATCATCTCTTTTGTTTCTGAACACCCACTTAGTGCCAATATGAACTTGACCAGGTGGTAATGGACACAAGTTCCATACCTTTTGTCTCTTGAATTGAAGCAACTCCTCTTGCATTGTTCTATCCAGTTGTTGTCCTTGAGGGCTTCTTCCACCTTCTTGGGTTCCATTTTAGAGAGAAAGCAGGAGTATGAGCAGATATTCCCATTGTGGGTCTGACTTCATGTTTTCACACCTTATAAGACATCCCCAATGATGTTCTCAGCTGGATGAGTGTTATGTTAGGTCTAGATATTTTGTATAGGTTTAGATGATGAACCACTTCTTGTAATGAACTTCTATAATTCTTTATCATTTTATAATGCATGAAATATATGTTAACCCAAATATTATTTGTGTTTATTTTATGTGATTGCAGGAAAACATCATACTTGGTCAATTTGGAAAAATTGACAAAGTACAAGAACAACTACGGATGAATAATTTTGTTCTTCCGTAGATGTTCTCCCGAGCATATCTGAACAAGTGTGTGCATCCGCAGATCTCCTGCGGAAGCTCAACATCTACTGAAGAACAAGTTCTGAAGTCAAGTTGCTGCTGCTGCGGAAGAAGGGAGTTTGCTCCTGAGGATGAAGTTCAAGAATAAAGGACCAAATTCCTATGAAAGACCAACTTCCTACGGAAGAACAACTTGCATGAGCACTCATCAAGTACCAACACATGATCAACAAGTAGCTGCCTAAAGTGATGTCATCAAGTCAACATCTATGGAAGACTTGCTTTCTGTTAGAGGACTTAGGATGTCATATTAAAAATGTTACAGTTGTAGCTTTCACAAATAGGAAAGTTATAGTTTCCATTGTAAACCGTAAATCCCTCTGCCTATAAATATAAGGCAAGGATGCACTCAAAAATATATACATGCATACGCTATTGATAGTCGATTCATAAGCAATCGATAGCAATCAATAGGTGACTGAATACGTGATTGAGAGATATCAATACTAAAATAGTGAGTCACTTATTCATAGAAACAATAACAATCAATTATTCAATCAACATAGCAAAAGATAACAAAACATCAAGAACATCATTGGAGATCACAAGATCACCAAAGCATCATTAGTCATTGTAATCGATTTTGTATCAATGAAAAACAATTGAAATAATCTTTTGTTGCATTATATTGTTCTGTTTTCAATTTGTTTTATACTTGGTTAGTCGATTTCAATTTCACAAAAAAATAAATTAAAAAATCAAATATTGATAATTCCGCTATCTTTATTTGTTCAATCAAACTGATAATTCCTGATTTGATCCTTGGATTCACATGTTATGTATCCTGAGCCTAGGAATCACATCTAGTTGCATAGATAGATCCAAGTTTGAAAAGTTTTGCTCAGGATTTTGAACACCATCACTAGCTGATGTCTCACACTCATTTAATAAGGACTGATTCAATGAATGTGTGACAGCATCAATGGTAGTTTGCTGAGAAGTAGCATCAATTGTTGCCCGTTCCTCCAGATCACTGTCTTCATTAGCTTGGTGTTGAATACTTGAGTTATTAGCTGTTGAGTTATGAGGCTCAGTTGGCTGACAACTTGTTAAAGCTCCATTGTTTCCTGAGATATTCAAGCTTTCAGGACTTTCAGTTGAAGGAGCTTGATCTTTCTTTCTTCTTGGAGAACTTGGAATAGGTCTTGGTAACTCAAACATTTGATCTTCATAGGGGTCACTTTGAGTTCTTGTTCCAGCTGAAACATTCTCACAAGAAGGTTTACAATAGTTTGGATATAATTCTAAATTGAAGATATATTCAGGACCATTGCCCTTAACACAAGGTGTGTGCTCATTGACAACAATGTTAGATGATTCCTCAAATTGTTGATTTTTGATATGAAATACTCTATATGCAATAGAAGTTGAGATATCCAACAAAGATAGCATCATCATACTTTTCAGCAAATTTTGCTAAATTGTCTTTTGTGTTAAGTATGGTACATCTCCTACCAAAGGACCTAACAAAGCCAATGAAATGTAGCCTTTTGTTCCATAGCTCATAAGGTCTTTCCATGGGGCTTAACAATAAGAACCCTGTTCTGCACATAACATGCAGTGCTGACTACCTCTGCCTAGATATTTAGAGGCAGTTTTGAATCAACTAACATAGTTCTTGCAGCCTCAATAAGTGTCCTATTCCTTCTCTCAGCAACACCATTCTGCTGAGGAGTTCTAGGAGCACTATATTGTCTGGCAATCCCTTTTGAGTTAGAGAATGAGTCAAGAACTTGATTCTTAAACTCAGTCCCTTGATCACTTCTAATTATTTTTACCTTATGATCTATTTGATTTTGAATTTTAAGAATAAAAGATTTTAAAGTTTTAGTAGTTTCATCTTTAGTTCTTAAAAAGAAAACCCAAGTAAATCTTATGAAATCAATAATAATCACAAGGCAATATGATTTCCTTCCAATGCTTATTATACTTGTTGGACCAAATAGATCCATGTGCAATAAGTGTAATGGGGTGGTGATAGAGTTAACTTCCTTGGATTTATGAGAAACCTTGTGTTGCTTTCCTTTCAGGCAAGCAACACAGTTGTCCTTATAGAAAAATTCCTTTTTAGGCACACCATGTACCATATTATTTTTAACCACTTTATTCATGGTTTTGAAATTAACATGGCACATTCTTTTATCCAAAGAGTTGACTCGTCACCATTTGTTTTGGAAAGAAAGCATGATACTTCACCCAATAGGGAAGCATTGTTCATATCAAGCTTGTACATATCCCCTCTCCTAGGAGATCTAAAAAGCACCAATTCCTGAGGAATTGTCTTCCCAGGTTTGAGGATAATGCACTTATGTTCTGTGAAAAGCATTTGGTGCTTTTGATCACAGAATTGAGAAACACTTAAGAGATTGTGTTCAAGTTGTTTGATAAAGTTTATTTTGTCAAATTTTAACTTACCATTGGATACACTACCTCTACCAGAAATGTATCCTCCGGCTTCACCTCCAAACTATACAGGACCTCCATCAAAGTGTTCAAACTTCTGTAGGAGAGCTTTGTTCCCTGTCATGTGCCTGGAGCATCCACTGTCCACAATCCAAACATTTCCATTCTTATCATGTGAATGCCCCTGCACATAATGTGAAATGATTAGTTACTATTGGAAACCCAAGCCTTGTTGGTCTTGGTCTCTTCCAATGCAGATGATATAATTGAACCAAAATGTATGCATGGGGGTTCCATTATGGGTTGTGAAGAAGAAGGTTGGGCTGTAGCATCTTTTCTGGTCTTCCATTCCATCCTATTGTTGACCTATGTTGATGAGCCTGAGAAGGCTTGTGCAGCATGACTTGCTTCCGAAGCTTCTTTCTTATCGGAAGAAGTTTTCACCACCTTGTCTTCCGAAGCAGTCTTCTTCTTGGAAGATTTCAAGGAAATGTTTTGGTTTCTTTATTTGTTCTTTGGCTTTTCTTCCGAAGCTATTTTCCTTTCGAAATAATGAGTTTCTTCCGAAAGCAAATTGGTTTCGGAAACAAGCTTTCCTTTCCTTAACACTTGGTCCTTATGGTAAGGTCCAAATATGAAACCATCCTTGACTCCTCCTTTCTTAACATTAGATGTATAATGTGTGCTTACTGGATTGTAGTAATAATATTTAGCCATGTGGTTATGCAGACCACAGATTATGCATTCTAAGTTAATTTTGATGGGGCATGTTGACTATTGTTTCTTGCACTTCTTTTCTTCTTCAACAGCCTTCCCCTTCAATTTTTGATCCTTCATCTGGATAGGAGTGCTGGTACTGCACTTTTTTCCTGAATCAGGATTTCCATCCATTTGAAATCCAGCTGATATGAATAGACCTTTTGCCTTGAGTCTATCTTCAACTTAGTCTCAGCCACCTTCTTGGTAGTTTTTCTTGCTGCCCTGGTCTTGTTCTTTCTGGCTTTGGTGGTTAAGGTTTGATCATCAGCTGTGGGATGAGGTTTTCTACCTTATCCTTCCCTATGGTGGTTTCCATTATTGCATCATTCTTCTGTCCTTTGGGTAATGGGTCAGCAATTGGAACCTTTTGCTCATCAATACTACATCTTGGCTGTCTAACAGTCACAAAGGAGTGTGATGGAGCAATTTCATTGGTTCCTAACCCACTTTTGTTTTGATAACACATATTTGAGTGGAAGGATGATGTAATGATGGTGTTGAAGTTATGCTCTTCAATTGCATACTTCTAGATTTAGCCTTATCTATTACTAGCTGGGCTTGAGCCTCAGTCAACTTGGAGATTAAATCTTTTATTTGAGCCCTGTAATTTGAATTTTCATGTTTTAAGGAGGACACAGTTTTCTCTTACTCTTCTATTTTGAGTTTGTAGTCAAATTCTGCTCTCTTAAAGTCAGATTTTAGTATATTTAAAGACTCAATATCATATTTAATTTCATGTTGTATTCCTGATACAATTTGACCTTAGCAATACAGGCTGGAGTACAGAGATGCTGTTGGACCCTGAAAGGATCATACATGCCAATTCAAGAGGTGGTTGAAGGTTGTTCTGGATGGAAATCCCTCAAGTCCAAGAAGAAATTCGGGTGAAGATTTCAACAAGTGTTGGGTGTCCGCATTAGTAAATGCGGAAGACCAAAGAACAAATACGGTCAAGTATTTTTTTCATCCGCATTTACTAATGCGGACAAGGAAAACAAATACGGCTAAGTATTTGTTCATCCGCATTAACTAATGTGGATGACACAGTCAATGCTAAAGCTTAATAGAAGAAATGCTGATGAAGAAATCACATCCGTATTAACTAATGCGGATGAACATTTACAAATGTTGATCATCTTTTGTACTTAGACTAGCATTCTGATGTATAGTTGTCAAGGTAGTTTAGTCATTTTGTACTGGAATTGTATCAGCCTATAAATAGAATAGTATACACTACTTTTTTAAGCTTCACAAAAGTATTCACACAAGTTACATAGAAGTACTGTTTAGTGCTGCACACCCTAGCACTCTTTGTATCTTGTTTACCAACATCAATATACAAAGCATTTATTAGTATTTTCAGCATTTAATGTTCATTGATTTAGTATTTCCGCTACTTAATCATTGACTCAATCATCATATTTGATCCTTGTTGAGTCACATCAACTGAGATTCCTATCTCGAACCCGGTCAGTCGGTATCAGAGCTTGGGCTCTTGAATTGGTCTCAAAATTAGTGCAGACCTTGAATGAAAATCGATTGAACTGGTGATTGAGTTGTTTGTTAGCAAGTGTTACATTTCTAATAAGCATTCATACTGAAAATACGTGAAACTTCATCAACCATCACTGTGCTTCTGTCCGACAAACATAAGAAGACTGTTTCATTGTTGATTCTCAAACAAAATCAGACAAAAACCACTCAAAATCAAGATATTAACCCTAAAATCAACTTAAAATCGACTCTACTGTGAACTGTTCATAATACCAACCATTTTGACACTATTATTCACCAAAATCATACAAGATTACCAGGACCTTGGACCATTTGAATATTCTGGACATAAAATCAACTTAATCAATATTCAAACCATCTAAAATCAGTTTATCATAATGGATTCTGCTAATTTTTCTGAACTTGGTCATGCGTCTAAACCTCTAATGCTTAAACACAAGTCTGAGTTTAAGCAGTGGAAAATTAGGTTTACAAATTACATTACAGGTGTGGATCCCAACTACTGGATTTCCATTTGCAAAGGAACCTACATTCCTGTGTCTCTTAATGCTGATCAAGCTACTCAGTACAAAGCTGCTAGAATTCCCATTGAGGATCCTAATCTAAATCTTGATGATGATGAATACAAGAAAATCAAGATAGACCTCAAAGCCTACTCCATTCTAACTCAGGCTTTGTAAATGGATGTCCTCAAAAGACTGGAAAAGTATGGAACAACCAAAGGTGTTTGGGATGCACTGCAAATCATGTGTGAAGGAAGCATGGAGGTGACGGAGATAAATAAAGACAAACTGGTGAACCAATAAGAAACCTTCCATCATACCAAAGGAGAACCAATCTCCAAGCAACTATATCGTTTGTACAACTGGTGAATGATCTTGAGATTATGGGGGTTACATACAAAGAGAAAGAGGAAATATTTATCTGAGAAGGCCAAAGGCAAACTGCCAATGGTAGAAGAGGAACCAGCTGTAAAGAAAAAAAAGGATGATTGAAGAAGCCTTGCTGATATTGCTAAATTTTTAGAAGAGCATGAGAAGGCTGAAGAACAATTGAAGAAGAACATTGAGTTGATAGCTTTAGAAGAAGGAGAGATAGAATGAGGATATGATGAAAACATCCTTGATGAACCTTTGGTCAAAGACAGCCCTACGAATGTCGAATCATTAGTTGAGGAGATGGTTGAGAAGGCACAAATCGATGATCTGATGGTTAAAGCCATGTTCTTGATTAATCATGGTTATGATGTTGATGAAGTATTTAGGATGACATATGAGGGTATGGTTGAAGAAGTGAACAAGATGCACAAACTTCTTGACCCTACATATGTAACTGACTATGAAAAGAATATAGCCAGGTCCCCAATCACTTTCACTGCTACTCAGTCTCAACAGCAGCAAGAGACTCAATCCTATTATCCTAATCCCTAAGCATGACAGATAGGAAAATGAAGGATTATCTATCTACTCAATGATTTACCAAAAGAACGCTGGGTAATATGAAGACAAATTCCCTCGGAGCTGCAATTCTCAAAATAGTCAAATACAAGAAAGAAAGATTAATGGCTATTGAAGAAGAAGTTATAGGGAGGAAACCCAGAACTAGAGTTTCAGCTCAAGATGTCCAACTCACTACCAAAGATGATGATGTCTTGGCACCCATGCTCCACAAAAATCCTGAATGGTTTGTTGAACCCTGTCAATTGAAGCTACATGAAGGGTTAACCACTTCAGAGATGATTAAGGGTGTGTCTTCTCTAGAAGGTAAAGTCGATGTAAAGAATTATTGCCTAGAAGTATGACAGTGATTGGAACATGTTTATGGTTAAAAGAATCTCAGGGCTCGTTCAATTCTTCATAGAGTACACTGCTCTGGTGAATTCCCTACAGATTCATGATCTAAAGGAATTAGCTGAGCAGGAATTAATCAATCATCATGCTATGTATAGAGGATATGAGTTTGAAGACATTCTGAAAATGTTAAAGAAGACAAATAACTTCAAATCTCTAAAGGCTATCTGCATAAGGAAAGACAAATCCTTCACAAATTCTCTTGAAAAGAAAAAAAAAAGATAAAAAGCACTGAAGAGTTGGTATTTCTAGAACTAAATGTAAAGCCAACTGAATCATTCAAAGAAAGATGGTAGTTGGAACCCACAAGTCAAAACTAATCTCAAATGTGTTTTATGATGAAAAGACTTATGAGTTGGTGATTGAAAGAAAATGGGGAGGAAAGGAAGCATCTGGCATATTGCTATTCAGTGGATATGAGGTGAGGTTGCTAGATCAATCGTATATCCACTGCATATTCACAAGACACTTCAGTGAAATAGATAACAAGCTTGGAGAAGCTTATATGTATTTCTTTTTTAAATGCATGAAAATTCTAAAGATGGCCTATGACAGAATCAACAAAAAGAAAGAACAAAGAAAAAGAAAGAAAGTTCCTCTCCAGCTAGGAAATATAGTAAAGCTTGAGGTAGATGCTGAAGGCTCTCTGTTGATTCACAGAGATGGGCTTTCCACTGTCTCTGTGTGGGAACCCATATCTCTAAGACAGATGCCTATTGAGGCTATTCATAATATGAGCCATATGAAGATTCATGTTCTAAGTCGAGACAAGATGAATGAGGCCAGAGACTTCTCTAACATGATCAAGGCTATTTTGGATCCCTCACTGGCTGAGCCTCAACCTTTTGCAGAAGCAGAACTAGCACCAGCTCTATCAATAGTCCAAGAAAGTCTAGCACCTGCTCTTGAAGAACCACCAGAATCTTCACAACCTCCACCACCCTCAAACCCTTGAAGTACATAGGCTGTATAATCCTTAGGGGGAGTACTGTTAGACCCTGAAAGGATCATACATGCGAATTCAAGAGGTGGTTGAAGGTTGTTATGGATGGAAATCCCTCATGGTCAAGAAGAAATGCGGGTGAAGATTTCGACAAGTGTTGGGTGTCCGCATTAGTAAATGCAGAAGACCAAAGAACAAATACGGTCAAGTATTTGTTCATCCGCATTTACTAATGCGGACAAGCAAAACAAATATGGCTAGGTATTTGTTCATATGCATTAACTAATGTGGATGACACAGTCAATGCTGAAGCTTAATAGAAGAAATGCTGATGAAGACATCACATCCGCATTAACTAATGCGGATGAACATTTACAAATGCTGATCATATTTTGTACTTAGACAACCATTCTGATGTATAGTTTTCAAGGTAGTTTAGTCATTTTGTACAAGCATTGTATTAGCCTATAAATAGAATAATATATACTACTTTTGTAAGCTTCACAAAAGTATTCACACAAGTTACATAGAAGTACTGTTTAGTGCTGCAAACCCTAGCACTCTTTGTATCTTGTTTACCAACATCAATATACAAAGCATTTATTAGTATTTTCAGCATTTAATGTTTATTGATTTTGTATTTCCGCTACTTAATCATTGACTCAATCATCATATTCGATCCTTGTTGAGTCACATCAACTGAGATTCCCATCTTGGATCCGGTCAGATGCTCATATACCTTAGTGTCTTCCATTCCAGCCATGAGACCTTGAGCAAGAGTGATATCTTGCACCACGAAACTCCAATCAACTTCTTGAGCAACAGCTGCAGTTTGTTGCTCAGTGGGATTAGTTGCAGCTTTAGAGGTAGCAGGATGTTGGGAGGCTTGAGTTGCTCTAGGATTAGATCTAGGAGTTTTGTATTCCTTTGCAAACTGACCAAGCTGGTTGCAGTTGAAGCACTTGGCCTTTGTCTTGTCAAACCCAAATTTGCTATTGGTTGGATTCTGAAGGAACTGCCTTCCAATTCTTTTGAGGAACTTCTTTGCTTTCTAGGTCAGGAGAGCCATTTGTTGGACAATGTCCATGTATTCTATATCATCTGGGCTGAAGCACTCCAGATCATCAAAATAGAATTAAAAATCTCCATAGTGCTCACTCCCTGAAACAAAAGCACAACTATCTTGGAAAGGATTTTGTTGAGCTTGCTGAGACCTGGGTGTCTCAGGAAATGTGATGTATGGTCCAGAGGAAGATGATGGTTGTTGGGGGTAGTCAGGTACAACTAGGGCTGGGGAGTTATTGAACCTTTAGCAACATGTAAAGCATTGCTAACTAGAACGTTTGAGGGTCTGTTCATCTTATGGCTTTTCTGAGATTCCATCTCCATACGGTATTGTTGGTCCAACTGATCGATTGAACGTGCTTTTGATGAAGGTTTAACACAGAAATACATAGGATATCACTAATTCTAATAGCTTGTGGACCAATTAATGATGAGATATGAACATAAGTCAAACATAAAACCCATTTATAAGAGAATTTGTGAAGGTTAAAATAAATAATGCTTAAAAGTATGAAATATCAGCTCCTAGAAATACACAAAGAAGAAAAGAACTCAAATCTATAATAATCAATAAAGTTCCCAGAGTTACATAATGAATAAAAAAGAAACATATATATGCAGGACCTAGTTTCGCATATAGTTTCGCATACTACGAAACTGTATGCACCATGGCATGAGAAACTACCAGGCGAAACTGCAGTTTCGCATGCAGTTTTGCATGCCACAGAATACAAAATGAGACAAAATTAAACTAGATCCTATTACATTAATATCTAAGCTATAATAAACTATAACTAAATAAAAACAAATGGCAAGGTTAATACCACCCTATTCTTTATCATCAATACTCCCCCTAGGGGGTATTCACCTATCGGGTCTTCGGGATCAGCTCCAACCTTTTCCTGCTCCATCAATCAGGCCAAATCTCTAATTTCTGCCTCCAGATCCTCATGTTCTTGCACACTCTTTTCGAGCTACTTGATTTCCGATCTCACGCCCCTAGCCTTGTTCGCTACCCTCTCAAACAAGCTCGCCTCTGTCTTCGTCTCTTTTCCAGCTCCAAATTTAATCTGGTTCTCCACAATGTCTTCACATCTTCATCACTGAATGAAAATTCCACCATAGGATCAAATAGCCTTATCTTATCTCCATCCTTTACCCTCACTACTGCTTCTCCAGTTTGATTATAATAGAACCACTTCTCGAACTTCTGCAGTCTCGAAGGTTGTTGACCAAGTATCCTTACTCTGTTGATGGTCTTCGCAGGCTTTAATTTCAAAATTATCTTCCCTTTTCCCATCACCCAATCAAGATCCTTCTTTAATCTTCTCCTCTCGGGCTTCAGGTATCCAAAAGCTTCAAAGTTTTCCTTAACGCCCTGATGTATCTCATTCTCCAACATAGTAGCATGTTCACTCAAAGTTGAGTCTAGGAAGGGAATCTCTGCTAATCTCCTCAAATCCCACTTCGAAAGGGTCTTAAATGCGTTCCTTTTGTGCATGTAAAATATCCTGCCTCCTCTCCTTTTAATCATAAACATTTTCAGCTTTGAGTTGTACTTCCAACTCACAATCTTCTTGTCTATCACCTTCCTCCATGGTTCTTGAATGTTTTGAAATAGAGGTGTTAGTTTCTCTGGTTGGTGTTAGTTTCTCTAGTTCTTCCTCCTTATTAAACCAGCCCTCTCTGTTCATCTCAACCACATCGCCTTTCTCATCAACTATATAAAACTCTAGCTCAGAATCATAGTCCACTAACTATTCCTCCACCTCTTCCCCCTCACCAATCAAATTAAGCTCAACATGCCCTTTCTCTCCTCCTTATCCCTCATCCCTTATCACCTTACTTCCACTCAGATCAATATCTAAACCAAAGCCCAAATCGATGAACCCAGCCTCAAACACCTTATCCCCAGCACCTCCTTCACCACTACTACCAGCAACACCCCTACTAGCTTCAGCACCACCTTCATCACCTACATCACCAGTTCCACCAGCTTCATTACCATCTACACCACTTCCACCAGCACTAGAAGTTCCAACTCCACTTCCTCCAGCTCCCAATCCTCTTATCCCACTAACACCTGCTTCTGATGTCTTATGAATAAAAGAGAACTTGGATGTATCAGTCATTTCGCTGATTTGTTCAGCACTAAGTACATCAATAGCACCAGTATATCTCCTTAGATCACTTACTTCCTCTAAAAAACTTCTGATCAGATCCTGTTAGCTCAATATAACTTTCTTCATCTCATCTATCTCTATATCCCTCAGTTTCTCCCTCTCCTCTGAGTTAATCACCATGGTCTTAATCATGCTTAGCTTATATGATAAGGATGTATTAACATTTTTAATCACATCCTCATCAAACTCTGATCTGATATCTCTCCTTGGCCTCTCAGCTTCTCCTGTAGGCCTAGTCGCAGGGATGACAGACTGCTTGCTCTTACTTCGCTTCTCCCATATCGAGGAATCAATTCTAGTATTAGAGGATGATTACTCAGCACCCTTCTTTTTCCTCTTCTTCCTCAATTCCTCCTCAATCTCATCTAGTTGTTCTTCGAAGGTCATATCAGTCATGTTCGTATATTTCTTTCTCTTTCTGATCTCTTCCATATTTCCCCCAGTTTCAGCTGCTCTCCTTTCCTCCAGAGGGATTAGAGTCTTGATATAGTTACACCTCTCTTCAATGTACTTGCTCTCTAGCAGATATGTGATCTTCCCTTAGAAATCATGCCTGGAGACAGCACTGTCTGCAAAGATCCTTGGGTTCATCAGAGTCAATCTCAGTTCATCCCCAAGCTTAGGTAAGTTTGGCTTTAAGTAATCTAGAATGATCTGAATAAATCTAGGATAGAGCAGCCAGTTATCCTCTTTAGAGCCATGATTTTCTCTAGCAAATAATCATGAATGATCTGAGCTAAGTTTGCCGTTTCCTCTTTACAAAACATGATCATAGCTGTGGACCATCTCAGATTTAGCCCATCTGATCCCCCCTTCCTATAATCCAAACAGCTAATAAACACATGAGTTATGAACCTCAACTCCTTAGATAGAAATGACTTCTTGATATCCTTCCTCTTCTCAAACTGGGTTCCCTCATAACCAATATCTTTAAACGCTCTAATGACCTCTAAATCAGTCATCTCAATGCTCTCCCCCATATCATCCTCCAGATGCAGGGCCTTAGCCACTCTCTCAACTAATATCTCGAATAGCTCGCCCAAAACCGACGCTCTAATAATCCTCTGCTTGGCGTCATAATTATCGTTCTCCAGAATTCTCTGATCTGTTTCTCATCTATAGTGGGAGAGTGAGAAATAGCATAGAATATGGGAGATCTCTTCAACCAATCAATGGCATCTCTATATCCAGCAGACTTTGATCGCGATCGTTTAGATACGCCACCACGTTTGATCTGGGATCAAACTTTAAACTCCGTATAATAACTGCAGGTGAAACCGAGAGTTTGTTAGATCATAAGAGATTACAAAACATTTAAAATATTATAATTCTAATTATAATTATCTATTTACTCTACATTATGATTATATATATATATATATATATATATATGTTATTTAATTATTATAATTTTTTTAATTATTTTCGCAGATAGTTTCGCATGTTGAAACTATATATTCGCATGAAAGAATATAGGATCGCATGATCCGGTGAAACTGACAAAAGTACACAAGAGAAACTATAGTTTCGTAGTTGAGAAACTAATGTTTCGCATGGAAATGAGAAACTATAGTTTCGCAGTAAGTAACTATAGTTTCATATAGGAAACTATAGTTTCGCATTGGATCCGGTCAAAACTATTCAGTGCACATGGGCAGCATGACTAGACAGTTTCGCACAGGTCACAGAACTTTCGTTCAGTTTCGCACCATCACACCTTAGTTTTGCACATTGAATGTGTGAAACCCAAAAGTCACCGAATCATTTTCTGTCTTAAAACCCAAACAAAATACGATCTACGGTTCGAAACATGATCAGGAATGAGGTTTACCGGTTTGATTTGCAAGAAACACACCACAGAATACAGATTTGAAATCAAAGGGCAACTTCGATTCGAATTCAAAATAAAATTAGGAATTTTGCAAATGATGAAACAACAGACGAAACTGATATTTATACACCACAGTTTCACAAGTGCCTAAACTATAGTTTCACGAGGCCAACGAAACTATAGTTTCGCGCAGCCAACGAAACTATAGTTTCGCTTGCAGAACCAGGTCAGCGAAAGAGTAATTCCCACAGCGAAACACTAGTTTCGCACTGCGAAATAATAATTTCACATGAATCAAAATTTTTATATTATAATATTTTTTTATGTAAAAAGAAAAACTTCTCAACCCACGAGACTTGACAAAAACAAAAGAATAATTTGAAAATAAAGCACATAGTCAAGGATATCGGACACGCTTTTGCAAGAAATCATCTAGAGAGTCGAGGATTGACGGAATTACCAATATGCTTGTCCATTTAAACCCATGCCGTATTCTTTTCAACAAAGACTTGTAACATTTTTATCATGTTTTAGGTTTGCTTAAGAACGCTCAAGAAACTTGGTTCCCATGGTCATTCGGCAAAGAACTCATCTCGTCATCATGGCTTATTGAGTGTAATCAATGATTCTGCTTGAAATTTTATGGGATGGACATACGACAGATCATCTGGCACCTATAGATGTATAAGAGAATGATGTACGAGAGGAGGATAACTAGAGCTCCAGGTCAATAATCACATATAACAAAGGAGATAATTATTTAACCCAGATGATGAGAGCTTCAAGTCTATACTCACGTATAACAACGAAGATCATCATTTGAGCGTGTTGATGAGAACTTCATGTCTATACTCACGTATAACAGAGAAGATTATCACTCCAGGTCAATGCTTACGCATAACAAAGGAGTTGGACATGCAATTTATTTAAGGCTCAGATATGAGCAAAATTTGAGAATTCAAGGTCAAACACAGACATCAGCCACTCTCAACACAGATTTTGATGAGACTTGTAGCTTTGTGTAAGCCGAGATGACATGGGAATAAGCCTTATCACTGAGGTTAATTCTTAGTTAAGTCACACAATCACTATCTACTTCGTATTTAGGCCACCGGGCCTACCGACATATCCCACACAACGCCTCTAACCTCCTTCAGACAATATCCAAGCTTCCTAAATCCTACACCAAAAATAAGATAAGATTATATACACACCAACTTAAAGTGCAGCAAAAGAAAAATATAAACGGTCAAAGTTTATTCTCCCCCCAAATGTCTATTAAAGTGCAACAAAAGAAATTTCCTTTTAAACAGGGATACACTTTGGGAAAGTGTGGGTTTTGAAGCTTCTTAGCACATGAATTATAAAGATTTTTTTTTAGAAATGAACTCAAACACAAATCATATATAAAATATTTACAGATCACCGCCAGAATTTGCCCTTAAAAAGATATTAGATCCAACATGTTAATCAATTCATAAAAACAAGGTTTATCAAAAGTTTTTGTGAAAAGATCGGCCTTTTGACTTTTGGTGTCAATGAGAATAATATCAATAAAATCCTTTTCTTATACATCTCGGATTGCATGAATTCTTATTTCAATGTGCCTGGTGAGAGTATGATGGATTGGATTTTTGGCAATTCCAACAGTTGCTTCCTTATCGCAGAAGAGCGACATGTGAAGAAAATTAATCCTATAATCCATCATTTGATGTTGAATCCACAACACTTGATAGCAACAACTTGAAGCAGCAATATACTCAGCCTCGCCTATGGATAGAGAAATTGTTCTCTGCTTCTTACTTTGCCATGAAACCAGGCAATCCCCAAGATATTGACATTCGCCGGTAACAGACTTTCTATCAAGCTTACAACCTCCATGATTGCTGTCAAAGTATGCATGAAGATCAAAATTTCCTCCCTTTGGATACGAAAGACCCAAACAAGGAGAGCCCTTTAAGTAACGAAAGATACGTTTAGCAGCTTTTCATGAGATTCCTTTGGATTGGCTTGATATCGAGCGCAGTAACAGACAGCAAATGTAATATCTAAATGACTCGATATATTAGGGATCCAATCATAGAACGATAACAGTGAGCATCAACTGGTTTTCCATTGACATCAGGGGTTAGGCAAGTTTGTGTAGAAAATGGAGTAAGCTCGGGAGAAGCATCATTCATGTTGTACTTCGATAGGATTTCCAGAATGTATTTCTCTTGATGAATGAGCATTCTATCTGGCTTTGGTTCGATTTGTAATCCTAAGAAGAAGCATATCTCCCCCATTATGCTCATTTCAAAGTGCTCTTTCATCACTTCTTCAAACTCTCTACATAACTTCTTATTCGTTGAGCTGAAGATGATATTGTCAACATATACTTGAACAATAAGCACATCTCTATTAACCTCCTTCTTAAACAAAGTCATGTCTATAGTTCCATGTGTGAAGCCTTTTCCAAGGAGATACTGTGTTAGGGTTTCGTACCAGATTCTATGAGCTTGATGTAATCCATACAAGGATTTATCCAGTTTGTAAACTTTTTCAGAAAAATTTGGATCTTCAAAACCTGGTGGTTGACAGACATAGATCTCTTCATCAATAGCTTCATACGGGAATGCACACGTGATGTCCATCTAGAAGACTTTGAAGTTTTTATGAGCAGCATGAGCTAGAAAATCTGAGTGGCTTCAATCTGGGCAACAGGGGTAAACACCTCAGTATAATCAATCCCCAACTCCTGAGCAAATCCTTGAACAACCAGCCTTGATTTGTTTCTAATCACAACCCCACGATCATCTAGTTTGTTCTTGAATACCCACTTTGTACCAATTGGATACTTATTTGGAGGAAGATCAACTCATTGCCACACTTTTCATTTTTTGAATTGTTGAAGCTCTAATTGCATTGACTCCACCTAGCTTGGGTCTTAAAGAGCCATGGCCACATTTTTTGGGACAGTTTGAGATAGAAAGCAAGTAAAGAGACATTCATTGATTAGCCCTGATTGGCTTTGAGTCCTGACACCATCATATATTAAACCAATAACATAATCATGTGGGTGATCTTTTAGGGTTTTAAAGTTAACGTTGAGGGTTGAGGAATTGGATGAAGTGGGTTGTGGGAAGATGGTTGTGAGGTGGATGACGATAAGGTGGATGGTTGATTGGAAATAGGACTTTATGGCATTTAGGATGGTGTTGAAGGGATTTGGTTTTCAGGTTCAGGTTGATGTTGAGGTGGGAGATCTGGTTGAAGATGAGATTGTAGTTTAGGTTAAGGTTGAGGTAGTGGTTCTAGTTGTGTTTGAGGTTGTGGTTGAACAGGAATGAAAGGTTGACCACTTGATGAAGGAACGTCATCGTCAGGGAAGGATTGCCGATTGAATGAATTAAAAACGTTGTTTGAATCATAGAACCAACGTTGGAAACACTGGATTCTTGCCAATCAACATAGAAAGATTCTTGCACTATTTGTGTCCGTTTGTTATAAACTCTGTAAGCCTTTTGGGTTGAAGAGTATCCGACAAAGTAACATTCATCTGACAGTGCTCCAAACTTTGAATTTTGAGCTTGAGTATTCAACAACATGCAAGAGCAACCAAAAGAATGAAAAAAGTCAATCAACGGTTTTCGCTTGTGAAACAGTTCATATGGAGTCTTCATCTTGTCTTTCACAATCAGAACTCTGCTTAGAACGTAGGAAGCACAGTTGACTGCTTCTGCCCAGAAAATAATAGGAAGTTTAGATCCTATGAGCATAGTCTGTGCTGCTTCAATAAGAGATCGATTCTTTCTTTCTGCAACTCCGTTCTGCTGAGGTGTTCGGGCAGCGCTGAATTGTCTGAGAATCTCTTTGCCTGCACAAAATGAATCAAAGATCTGATTTCTAAATTCTGTTATGTTGTCGCTTCTGATCACCAAAACTTTCTTGTTGCTTCTCAATGGTTAAAAGCAGCTTCTGCAACGCCTCTGTTGTCTCCCCTCTATGTGCTAGGAACCGAACCCAAGAATATCTGTAATAATCATCTGTAACAACAAGAAAATAAGATTTCTTAGCAATACTCTTCACACTTATTGGACCGAATAGATCATAATCTAATAACTCAAGAGGATTAGAAATAGAATTTTCTTGTTTAGGCTTGTGTGATTTCTTGTGCTATTTACCTTTAGCATAAGATATACATTTTTCGATTACAGAAAAATCCTTTTGTGTTAAACCTCTGACAAGATTATTTTTAACCAACTTGTTAATATTTTTAAAATTCACATTACCTAAACGTCTATGCCAGAGAAATGACTCAGAGGGAGAAGCTTTTGACTAGAGACAAGTCGTGGTGGAGGTTGATTCTTTGGAGTTCATATCAAGCAGATACGTGTCATTTTTCCTTGGAGCTCGCATGATAACCAAATCATCTGAAACTAAAAATTCTGGCTTAAGAAACAAACATTTGTTAGATTTAAAAAGCATGAGAATATTCTTGTCATAAACTTGTGACACGCTTAGAAGATTGAATGCTAATTCAGGTATGAAGTTTACCATTTCCAAGGTTAAAGAACCATTGGATACCTCACCTTGACGTATCATTTTACCTCCTTTTTTATCACCCGCAAAAGCAACATATCCTTCGTTGATTATCCGATAA
The DNA here is from genome assembly GCA_025506505.1 of Flaveria sonorensis. Classification (NCBI taxonomy): domain Eukaryota; kingdom Viridiplantae; phylum Streptophyta; class Magnoliopsida; order Asterales; family Asteraceae; genus Flaveria; species Flaveria sonorensis. Next base: position 36,307,701 of record CM046432.1, read on the forward strand.
TTGGTAAGAGAGTCCTTCAATCCAGTCATATGCCTGGAACATCCACTATCTACGTTCCAAGTGCTGTTGATAGTCCTTCTTGAATGTTCCTGGCAAATAAATTAAAGAAAATCATTTAGACACGGCAAACCCAAATCGTAACCAGCTTGGTTCTTGGAGAAGATGAAGTTGTACAAAAGAAACTATCAACAAAATGTTTTAATCTATTTACTAAAGAATGGTTATCTACATTTCTATTTACAACCTCTGGGCAATGCTTAACAATGTGATCATCTTTTCCATAGTTGAAACAACGAGATTTTAGGCCTTTTCTTTTATCTTTTTGAATTGGAATATTATCCATAATAATCTCTTCCTCACACTCTGACATAAGAGAATCACAATCACTGTAAGTGACATGCACTTCCTGTGATTTGTTTTTTGAGTCAAATGATCTATCATGATTTGTGGATTCTCTTATCTCTAAAATTTTACAATCATGTGAGGATGTTATTTCACTTGGAGTAGTGATCCGAATAGGAGTGAAATGGGAATGGGAAGAGAAATGAACTTTTCAAAATAGTTTGATTTTGAAGAATGTTTATAACCTTTATTGAGAACACCAACTTTTTCATTAACGCTTAGAACATCAACTTCATTTGATTCAAACATTATGGAATGAGAACAACTAGAATGCAAACTATCCAAACTACAATCTATGCTATTAGAACTATTGTCTACAAAAGATTTTTTGGAATCTGAAGAACTAGAACTACTACTGCCAAGACCTCTACTTCCTCCATAATCATAATCTTCCTGAACCTCTTTATGATTCACCCCTTCTAAACCTCCAAAAAAACTATTAGTATCCTTTTTAGTTAAATCATTTATAGGATGAGGTGTAGGCATTGGAGAATAGCAAAAGGTGCTAGGCGGTGGGTAAACATGAGTGTTTTCACCACAACCCAACCTTGTCTTAATTCTAGCTTCCCTTTGTTTGCTATAGAGTTCCTCTAGCGTCATTCCATAAATAGTCCATTTATCAAGTTTTGTTTTAAGTTTAGTGGTCTCGAATTCAACTAAAGTTACCCTTTATGTCAAAGCATTTACTTCCACACTTCTCTCAAAAAGGGTTCTTTTTAAATGATCATTTTCTTTTAAAGCTTCATTTAACTTTACAAAAAATTTTGCTTCATTCTTTTTAAGTTCCTCATTTACCCTTCTTAGTTCCCCTTCATGTTCTTTTAATATATTGTTTACTTTATAAATCCCAAACAAACGAATTTTACAAGCAGATGAACACATGCCTTGAACTACCTCATATGGAATCTCCATCACCTTTTTCTCTACAGCCAGGGCCTTCTCACAGTTGCAAACCCTTGATTCCACTTTCAACTCCTCTTCCCTTACAGCTTTTCCATCTTTACTCTTTTCTTTCTTTTCATAAGAATTCTTCAAACTGTCTTTCTCTTCACACCCCTTCCTTCTTCCTGCTTCATTCTTCACTACCTCTGCAATCTCAGCTAACAGGGCATGATTGATTTCTTCTTCAGTCTAGGCTAACTCAGCACTCTAGTCAAAGTTAGTTAGCAGAGCTGTTTCCTTCTTCTTCTTGTTCTCTTCCTTATCATCAATCGGAATGACCCGGTTAACTCCCGTTCCAGGTTCAGTGATGATAGGAGATGGACATTCTCTTTAAAAATACACAAGCTATTTGCAGTTGAAGCACCTGAGCTTTGATTTGTCAAATCCAACCTTTGCATTTTGGTTTCCAAAATTCTTCCTTCCTGTTCTCTCCATGAATCTTGTCGCCCTTAAAGTGATCATAGCCATCTGCCACTGAAGGTTGGCTTCCTCCAGATCATCAGGATCCACCTGATAGATATCTTCCGCAGTCATTGTTAGACCCTGAAAGGATCATACTTGTCAATTCAAGAGGTGGTAGTAGGTTGCTCTAGTTGGAAATCAACAAGACAGAAGAAAAGACAAGAAAAAGACAAGTGTTGAAGTCTCCGCATTAGTTAATGTGGATGACCATTGAACAAATGCTTACAAGCAGATGAACAAAAGAAATGCTGCCAAGACTTGTTCATCCGCGTCAACTAATGTGGATGAACTAAGTTAATACTGAAGACAATCAACAACAAATGTTGATGAAGACTTGTTCATCCGCATTAGTCAATGCAGATGAACACTTACAAATGTTGCTCTTATTTTGTACTTAGACTAGTTTCTGATGTATAGTTATCAGGGTAGATTAGTCATTTTGTACAGGCAAAGTGTATGCCTATAAATAAAACAGTATGACCTAGGTTTGTAAGTTCTTCTTTCATCATTGATAATATTACTCATTTAAACAGTAACCCCAGCTGTCTTTGTGTCTTGTTTACTCACATCATTATACAAAGCATTAATTATCATATTCAGTATTAAATGTTCTGTGGTTTGGTATTTCCTCTACTTAATCACTGACTCAATCATCATATTCGATCCTAAGTTGTGTCATATCAACTAAGATTCTTATTCTCGGACCCAGTCAATTGGTATCAGGGCCTCGGCTCTTGAATTCGTCTCAAAATCAGCACAGCTTTAGAACGAAAATCAATTGATCTGGTGATTGAGTTCTTTACTAGCCAGATCTACTCTGCTAATAAATATACATACTAAAATCGCAAAGAAACTTCGTCTACTTGTTCTGTATTTTCAACTCCTCAAGAATCAACACCAAAACAACCTTATCGTAACCCTGCTGAGAACTGATAATCAAGAACACCTAGACTGTAGACTGTCTGAACATTCAAGACATAAAATCAACATAATCATATGCAAAACCAATTAAAATCAGTAAAATTAAAATGGATTCTACTAATTATTCTAAACTTGGTCATGCATCTAAACCTCCAATGCTTAAACACAAATCTGAGTTTAAGCAGTGAAAATCAGGTTTAGAAACTACATTACAGGTGTAGATCCTGATTACTGGATCTTGATTTGCAAAGGGCCATATATTCCTCTGTCACTCACTGCTGATCAAGCTGCTCATTACGAGACTGCTAGAATACCTATTGAGGATCCAAACTTAAATCTTGATGATAAAGAATATAAGAAAATCAAGATTGACCTTAAAGCCTACTCCATTCTAACTCAGGCTTTAAAAATGGATGTTCTTAAGAGGCTGGAAAAATATGGAACAGCCAAAGGGGTTTGGGATGCACTATAGATATTGTGTGAAGGAAGCAGTGAAGTTACTGAAATTAATAAGGATAAACTGATAAATCAATATGAGACATTTCACCACACCAAAGGAGAGTCAATCTCAAGGCAGCTTCATAGATTTGTACAACTGGTGAATGATCTTGAGATTATGGGGGTTACTTACAAAGAAAAGGAAATGAACAAGAAAATGTTGCACAGCTTACCAGAAAGTTGGAAACAAAATGTCACTATGTTGAAGAACACTCTTGATTTGGAGAGTACTAGCCTAGATATTATGATTGCTAAAATTAAAGCTCTAGAGTTGGATGAACAAAGCAGAAATCTCAGTGGACCTCAAGTCATTGAGGCTTACAAGTTTCCATCTGAAACTCATTCTGTTGAGAATGCTTTCGTGGCTTAAGAAGATGATTTTCTCTCATCATGAGATCAAGCAAAGAAAGCTGGATTCTATGCTGCTCCACGACAACATAAACCATCATCTTCTGCTCAACCCACAGTAACACCCACCAGAATGCCTAGTGAACAAAGATCTGAAGAGCAAAAGGAAACTTACAATGCCTTTGTTGCTAGCTTTGAGGCTTATCTTGGGGGCAGACTCACTTCAGCTCATTTAATTCAGGAGGATCTTGAAGAAATGGATCCTGATGATGTTGAAGAAATGGACTTACAATGGCAAATGGCCATGATTGCTTTGAGAGCAAAGAAATTCTTTCAAAAAGGGAGGAAACTAAGTCTAAATGAAAACGCAAAGCTTGGATATGACAAATCCAAAGTTAAGTGTTTTAACTATGGAATGACTGGCCAATTCTTTAGGGAATGTAATGCTCCCAGAAGAAACAAAAAAATCTATCAAAGAACCTCACATGGTCAGCATTCATCTTAACCCAATTCAAGCTCTCAGTCAAGTTCTCTTCATCAAAATCAGCATCAAAAACAGCTTCAAAATCAGCATCATAATCAGCAACAGCCAATTCATTAAAGACATCCTCTATTTGCTCATCAAGCTCACGGAAGTAGCCAACCAACATCTAATGCACTTGTCATCAGACAAGATGGAGTGTGTGATTGGAGCCTATACGCAGAGGAAGTTCAACCTCAATTTCAGAATCATGCACTGATGGCATACATTAATAATGGTCCAATTCCAATGCCATCATATGTAAAATCTAGTTTATATTCTGATAAATGTGTTCTAGAAGTACAGGGTTACAGAGAACACAATCACAATTTGGCTAATAAAATAAAATAAGAAAAGGTGAAATTTGAGATGCTAAAACAAGAAATGAGAATTTTTGAAGTCAAAATCAAATCACTTTTATCTGACATGGAAACACTCCATGGTGAAAAGTTTACCCTTGCAGCTAAGAATGAGAGGTTAACTAAACTATTAACCAAATTAAAGGCTGAGCAATCGGTTACTGAAGTTAAACTTGAAAAGTTTCAACTCTCATATGTCAAGCTGCAAGAGTTGCTTGATTCTCAAAAGGAGGCCAAGGATATGACTGGAATAGGTTACAAAAATTGTCCACCTCCATATAATGACAACTACACAGTTATGCCCGAGTCAAAATTGTCACCCAATCTGATTCAACTGAATCTAAAGTTACTGAAACCAAAACAATTGTTTCACAAATAACGAATCCTCAAAATAAACCAAATGTTTACATTGAAACAAATGAGGATAAAATCAAATTGGGTCATCCTATCAAAATCAAATAGTGCTTTGACAAACCTATAGTTGTCCAGAAACCAAAGAGCCAGTCAAAGCCATTGTGCCTTATGTAAACTTTGTTCTTGAAAAACTCAAGATGAATAACACTCCTGAATGTTCTATGAAACCCACTGCTGAAAGCAGATCTGATAGTGAGATCAAATCTCCTAAAACTTCCAGCAAATCAGAAAAGGTTTCATTAAACTTTAAAGAAAAAGCTATAGTTCCCTTAGTGTCCAAAGGGAAATCCACTTTGATTCAAAAACCAAATGTAAAACCTGTTTCATCATCATCATCTAAAAATAAACAAGGGATAGGTTTTGACATTTTCAATAAACAACACGTGGAATAATTTGAAAGAGAGTAGAAAAAGAGCAAAAAGAAGCAAAATCAGTTAGCAAAACTTAAGCAAAGCAGAATTGTGAAACAATCTGCTACCACCCAGAAAACTGATTTGGCTTCTTCATCAAAGTCAAAGAACAAACAAATGTATTGTGACATTTGTGCCATGTCTAATCACAATACAGAGGAGTGCTACTTTAATCAGTATTGCTCTATCTATGACATGAACAATCATTCAACCAAAAACTGTTATTTTAACAAATATTGTTTTGTATGTGATATGACTAATCATAACACATCTGATTGTTACTTTAACCAAAAAGGCTTGAGAATTCCTCAAAACAAGCCTATTTCACCAATTTCATCTGATAAGGTCAAAATCAGAAGTCCGAAAGACCTTAAACATTCACGGGGGGTTTCAAACACTGATAAGGATTTCTATGATCAATGGCAGCCAAAGAGTACCAAAAAGAACCTTAATGATCATATGAAACAATCACTGAGTTCTCATTCAAGATATAAAACTAAAGTGATTTCTGAAAAACAAAAACGTACTCAGTTTCTTCATAGAAATCGAGATCAAAGATTTGCATACTCTTCTAACAGTTCAGTTGAAATTGATGAAATCAAACCAAAAAGAATCCACAAAAATTGGTCAACGCATCTTCCTCTATAACACAAATTAGAGGAAAATATCAAGAGGTCATAGTGATGGATAAAAACGGACAACCCAAGACCATCATGGCTTGGGTTCCTCAATCTAACTAGTTCATTTATGCTTGTAGGGTCGTCCATACAGGTCCAATAGCTTATGGTATGTGGACAGTGAATGCTCCCGACACATGAATGGAGACAGTTCCCTCCTTCATGACTTCAAGCATATTCAAGGAACTACTATGGCATTTGGTGGAGATTCACAAGGTGGTAGAATTACAGGGGAAGGATCTGTGACAAATGGATTGCTGAGTTTTGATAAAGTGAACTACTATGAACAACTGAACTTCAATCTGCTCAGCGTGTCTTAGATCTGTGACAAGAAATATTCTACTCACATCACATACACTCGTTGCTACATTCTGAAACCATGATTTCAAATTCCTGAAGAATGGGTTGTCTTGAAGACACCGAGAAAGAATAATACTTATGTCTTAACCCTTAATTCTGCTTATCCGTCTGAAGAGACATGTCTTTTGTCTAAAGCATCTTTTGGTGAGTCTCAGCTTTGGCAAAGATGCTTAGGACACACGAATTTCAAAAACATGAACAAATTGGTCAAAGGAAATCATGTACGTGGTTTACCTCAAAAAGAATTTCATTTCATTGACCACTGTTCTGCATGTCTTAAAGGAAAACAACATAAGTCCTCCCATAAGCCAAAGCTGGTGAACACAAACAATTCTCCATTGAAGTTGCTTCATATGGATCTCTTTGGTCCAACTCATGTCATGAGTATTGGAAAGAAGCATTATTGTTTGGTGATCATAGATGACTTTACACGATTTACATGGGTCTTCTTTTTACTTCATAAAAACGAGGCGTCCCAAATAATAAAAGATTTTATCATAAAAATTGAAAATCAACTGGATTTAAAGGTAAAATCAATCAGAAGTGATAATGGGACAGAATTTAAAAATGAAGATCTAAGTTCATTTTGCACACAAAAAGGCATTGCTCATCAATTCAGCGTAGCTCGGACTCCTCAACAAAATGGAGTAGCTGAAAGAAGAAATAGAACACTGATTGAAGCAGCACGAACAATGCTAGCCGATGCCAAACTTCCAATTACCTTTTGGGCAGAAGCTGTCAACACATTGTGCTTTGTGCAAAATCAAACTTTGATAATTAAAGAAAGCAACAAAACACCATATGAACTTATTTATTGGATTTTTGAAGTCATTTGGTTGTCATGTCTCAATATTAAACACCCGAGACCATTTAGGAAAGTTTGCTTCTAAGTCTGACGAGGGATTCTTTGTAGGGTACTCCTCTGTTTCAAAGGCTTTTAGAGTTTTTAATCCTAGATTAAACATTATTGATGAATCTACCAATGTTCAATTCAATGAGCACTCTTTTTCCAAGTCAACAATTGGTCCTGATTGGTTGTTTGATATTGACTCATTTACTAGATATTTTGATCAGTTTCACTTGTCAAATGCAGGATCTCCGGGAACAGTGGATAGAAGGACTGATTTTCTTATGATTCCACCTTCTTCTGCTAATCAACTTAATGAAGAAGTCCCACTACAAGCCAATCCTATCAGACAAGCTGTACAACATCAGAGTGTTTCAACTGAAGCTGGTCTCAGTTCAATGCCCACTCCTTCAGTAGATCCATCCACTGAAGTGAGAAATCCAGAATCAGCATCTATGCCAGTTGAAACTAAAGGAAATACAAATGATGAAAGTCTTTAAAGTGCTGCTAAAGCTGATGAAGCATCTGACTACTTTCACCATTCTCCTACAACACAACGTGAAGGTGCCTCTCACCAAGATGATCTGAATGTCTCCAATCTTGATGTGTCTATTGCTGGTGATTTGATTCCAATTATCAGGACACATAAGAATCATCTAGTGTACAACATCATTGGTGTTCTAGATGAGTGGGTGACCAGAAGCAAGTCAAGTATTGCAAACATCTGTTTGTTTTCTTGCTTTCTATGTCAAACAGTACCCAAGAATATTAAAGAGGCTCTTCAGAACAACAGCTGGATTGAGGCAATGCAGGAAGAATTGCTACAGTTCAAGAAACAAAAAGTATGGCAACTGGTAGACCTTCTCGAAGGACAATACCCTATCCGTACCAAATGGCTATACAGAAACAAGATAGATGACAGGGGCATTGTCATCAGAAACAAAGCAAGATTAGTTGCACAGGGCTACACTCAAGAAGAAGGAATAGACTATGACAAAGTGTTTGCTCCTGTTGCGAGATTAGAAGCCATAAGACTCTTTCTTGCCTACTCTGCATCTATGAAATTCATAGTGTATCAAATGGATGTAAAGTGCGCATTTTTGTATGAAAAAATCTCAAAAGAAGTCTATGTGAGTCAACCACCAGGTTTTGAGGATCCTGATTTCCCTCACAGGGTCTACAAGCTTGACAAAGCCCTGTATGGTTTACATCAAGACCCTCGGAAGTGGTATGAGACTCTATCATCTTTTCTCCTTGATCATGGATATGAAAGAGGAAAGATTGATCGGATTTTATTCAAAAAGAAGAAGGGACATGAACTGTTGCTTGTCCAGATCTATGTGGATGATATCATTTTTGGCTCAACAAACAAACAATTCTGTAAAGACTTTGAAAACCTAATGCACTCTAAGTTTCAAATGAGCACTATGGGAGAGCTCACCTTCTTCCTGGGTTTACAAGTTCAACAGACAACAAATGGAATTTTCATTAATCAATCAAAATGTATGGAATCTATGTTGAAGAAATTTCATTTAGAAGACTGTCAGTCCATCAGAACTCATATGGATACTAAAGTAAAGATTGGTCTAGACTCTGATGGCAAATCAGTGGATCGGACTCTGTATCGATCAATGATAGGTTCACTTATATATCTCACAGCTAGTAGACCTGACATTATGTTTGGTGTTTGTATTTGTGCTAGATATCAGGCTGATCCCAAAGAATCTCATGTGAATGCTATGAAGAGGATATTCAGATATCTCAAGGGCAAGCCTGTGCTTGGATTATGGTATCCAAAAGAAGGAGACTTCAATCTCTATGCATACACAGACAGTGACTACGGGGGATGCAACTTCAATAGGAAGTCCACTTCTAGAGGTTGTCAATTTCTTGGTCCCAAACTGGTCTCCTGGCAGTGCAAGAAGCAGACAAATGTATCTGTTTCAATAGTAGAAGCTGAATACATAGCAGCATCAGCATGTTGCTCTCAAGTTCTCTGGATTCAAAACCAGATGCTTGATTATGGTTTTAACTTCTTGCACACACCAATTCATATTGACAACATAGCAGCCATGTTTATGACAAATAATCCAGTTCAGCACTCAAAAACTAAACACATTGAAATTAGATATCACTTTTTGAGAGACTGTGCTAAAAAGGGGTTAATCAAGCTGATTCAAGTTCACAAGGACTATCAGTTAGCTGATTTGTTCACTAAGGCATTTGACCCTAGTCGGTTTGAATTCTTAGTCCAATCAATTGGCATGATTAACCTTGAGTAAAATCAATATTTCCAAAAACATTAAAAAAAATCATTAAAATACAAAAACAAGTCAATTTTGTTGTAGTACATGCAATGTACCCATGGGAAATGATATAATTACAGTTGTTATATCATTCACTGTGCTTATTTCAAAATCTTGAAAGACTGACATGACTTACCTGATATGCGGGTAGGCTCATCTTGGAAAAGAAGATAAATGTTGTGATAAACTAAAGATCACATTCAACTGTGAGGCCATCATCTCATGGTGTGTAAGTATTTTACTTATCCGAATGTGTGTATGTGTAGTAATCTAAACACACCAGGTCATGATACCTTATGAATCTCATTCACCCACATCAGTTTCTCCTCTGTTTTGCTGAGCAAAGATCTGGAGAAACAAGCACATAGTGCTGATTTCAAGATCCAAAAAGATTCCCAATGTGGAACACATCCAATCTGGATGAATTACATTCATTGAGAATGAACAAAAAGAATCCCAAAGTGGATCACCTTCCAAAGTGAAGAGCAAAAAGAATCCCAATGTGGATCAAATAAATATAAGGATCAAAATAAAAGAATATCCCCTTACCCTAAAATAAATGAGATTTCATAATTTAAATGACCTGGTCATGCAAGCTGTGAAAACGTTCTACCATACATTTCATGAGGGTAGTTGATCTTGCTATGCTTCTGAGAGTAAGGTACATGTTGAATGTTTAATCCACTCAAAACATGATAATGATCACGCATTAAAATATTAACCAAGCATGAGTTTAAGAGGACAAACATACCTACAATCAATAGGGTCATGACTACTTGCACTTGTCAAAGTTAAGATTGATATGATCCCAAATAAGCTACACTTCCTTGTCATGTACAATTATGAAAAACAAAAAAAAAATTAGAAATATTTTCCTTTCAATTTTAAAATTCATTAAAGTTTCTATCCTATCTGGATATAAACTTTAGGGGGAGTTATTAAAAATTTAAAAGAAAATATTCACAAAAACATAAAATTAGCAACAATTTTTGTTTATATCAAAACTAAAATAAAAAGGTTTGACTGTGTTGGTGTGGATGTTATACCATAAGCATCTCAGTGTATGCAGATATTTGGAAGCACAAAGTCCAAGATTAGTCAAAACTGGGAAACTTGTATCACACCGGGTATACAAGTCAATCCAAGCAAGAATTGACAATTCTAGCAACTAATATAACTTCATAAAATCAAAACAGCGACCCATCTTCATAAAAATTAGAACATCTATGCAAAAACAGTCAGAATCATCAACTACAAAAACATTAATTTTTGACAAGTTCAAAAATTAATGCGGGTAAGAGTATTGGTTAATGCGGGTGAAGGTAACCCTGACACATAACCAATGCGGGTAACTGTTTTCTACACAAGTGTAACTAATGTGGACAAATTAATGTTCTTCCATATTTGCTACAGTAGATGCGGATAGTTTAACTTGTTCTTCCACATTTGCTACAGTAATGCGGTTAAGTTAAATTGTTCATCCGCATTTGTTACAGAAAATGCGGTCAAGTTATTTTGCTCTTCCGCATTTGATATAGTAAATGCGTGCAAGTTAACTTGTTTATACACATTTGTTACAGTAAATGCACCCAATGTTAAATGTTTATGCGAATTTACTAAAGTAAATGAGCCCAAAGAAAAATGTTCATGCGCATTTGCTACAGTCGTAAATTTAAAACCTACGCATTTGTTCACACTTGTAAAATTTGAGTAAGTTATCAAATGTACTATTTAAACACATTTACTGTGAGTCATTTATTACTTTTCAAATTTGAGTGAACTTTTAAAGTGCGACGAGCGTTCTTCTACTGTTTTTCATCATCATTCAAACAATCACAAATCAAGTGTTCCTGTTGATCATTCAAAATTCATAACATCTCTATTTGATTCTTCACCAAGGTAATATCAAAAATAAGGTGATTCTCAATGGATATGAAAATTTCAAATGTCGAACCAGTCATGAAACAAAGAACCCTAGGTTTAAGAAAATTCTTAATCTTAATCAAGAACAATGGATTTAAATGACATTCTAAAGTTCATTAAGACTGATGTAATTATGAATAACAAAGAATGACTGAGTTTCAAACCCTAATTTGACCACGATGAATAGGGGAACCGAACCATGAATATGTGGAAATCAAATCCAATGTTTAAGTTGTAAAAGACATTTGAAACAATGAAAATGATCAAAAATCTTGCAGAAAACATAACTTCAATGACTTTTCATCCCCAAAATCAAAATTGGGTCAACATCCTAATAAAACAATAACATTTGAAATTCTAATTTTGACCTGAAAAATGTCAAATATGAAAAGTCAAACCTGATCATGTTCATATGATATATATGTGTTAGAGTGTTGCTAACTCATTTGTATCTATTGCAGGATCATGGCTAATCTGACATGGAGCAAGCTCCATAATGTCAGTGGATTTCCTGATCCAAATGTGCCTGAAGCTGAAGGTCTGAGAGATATGATCCAATTTATATCTACAACCAGAGTGGCACATGCCATTACAGTCAGACCAATCATTTATGAAAGCTTCATAAGATCATTTTAGGGAACTGCTGCTGTTACAGAAATTAATGGAGAAAAGACCATAACAAGAAGAATTACTAATGATCATTCATTAGCAATCACAGAACAAACTATGAGACAGTGTCTGCAGTTTGAAGATGATGCCAACTCTCCTCAAGAACTTGAAGAAGATGATATTATGACCTTCTTTGCCAATATTGGCTATGAAGGTGGATTTGAAGGGAAGCAAATAGTCAAAGGATTAGTTGATCTCTAATGGAGATTTCTTATTCACTTATTCAAACATTGCTTATCCAAGAGGAAGACAGGTTGGAATGACATCCCCATCACCATATCATCAACCATCTGTGCCTTGTGCACTAACAGACCTTTCAACATGTCTGCATATGTGTTCAATGGACTGATATCAAATATTCAGGAAGGGAGAAGCCATATGTTCCTTATGTATCTGAGGTTTATCCAATGCTTCAAAAATGAAGCTTTTCCTAATCTTGTGCCAGAAGGCAATGTTATGGATATTCCTCATTACAATGCCATGTCTTATAAGTACATCAAGAAGAGAGATCCCAGAAATTTTTATAATGGAACCTTCTGTCCACTACTCCCTTGGATGTTGCAACAGATAAACCAAGAAGAAGTTCCAGAAGTACCTGCAGATGATGTTGTTCCTATTGTTGAGGAACAAGCTATTGAGGAACAAGCTTTTGAGGAACAGGCTGATATACAAGAAAACGTTGAAGAACAACCAGCTGTTCTTGTTCAACACATTGTTGAAGAGAATGCTGAGGTGGATGAACATACACTAAGGATAGTGTCACCACAAGGAGATGTAGGTGGTGATTCTAACACTGTGCCTTTAGTACATGAACAAGCAATTCCATCTCCATTTAGAGCTTCTCTCACTGATTCACCTCCACACTCACCAATCCAAATCCATTAAGTATCTCCCTCTGATTCTTCTCCACATGCTATTGCTGCATCTGTTGAGTCTAGTGAATCTGTCAGCTCATCAGATTCTTCTGAATCATCTTCTGATGAGGAGGATGATTATCCTGTTGCACAACTTCCTGAGAGACAAATACTCTCAGAGGAAGGCCCTTCAGAAAGCTTTGCTGAATCAGAGATTAATAGACCAGATGAGAAAGATAAAATGATCTTAGATTTATTATAGAAGGTTGTAAGAATGGAGAAGACACTTGAAAGAAGGGAAGGAATCATCAATGACAGAATCCTTGAACTTGATGAAAAAGAAAAGGAGTTGAAAGATTTAAAAAGCAAACATGAGGCTAAAATTAAAAAGAAAGATGATGAGATTAAAAGACTCAAAGCCTCATTAGAGATGTCAAGAGAAGAAATAACTGGTCACTTGGATACTGTAGCTATCCAGACCATTGCTATTGAAGAACAAGAAAACCTTATTGAGATGCAAACAGACATCATAGCTGATCTCAATAAATAGATTGAAGCTCTAAACAAAAGAGTTTCTAAACTAGAGATGCTTGTAAAGCTAAAAGATGGAGTGGCAAGAGAAGTGCATGATCAAGATGATGTGGAAACAAAAAGTCTGAAAGCTCACAACAAGCAGAACATAGTGAGGTTGGGGGTGAAGAAAGTTTGGCAATGGTTGTGCATTATGATCCCTCTACTAAAGAAGATTCAGTCATGAAAGAGCCTATAAAAGATCTGGATATGTACTCCTCTAATGAGTTAATCATTGATGAAGAATTTTGGGACTACATCAAAGATAGCAGAACTCCTATAGAGCCAATTGTTGTAATCCCTACGAATCCAGTTCCTATACAAGAACAATTAAAGCTGCAGCTTGTTCCAGTATTCACCTTGACTGTTGAACAACAAGAATTGATCAAAAGCTTATGTGAAGAAATAAAAGATAGGGAAATGGCTGCAAAACAGATTGAAGAAGCTGAAAAACCGAAAGAAGCTTATGAGAAACAGAATCAAGAAGCTTAAAAGCTTGAGATTGAAAAAAAGAAACAAGAAGTGGAAGCATCTGTCCCATCAACCTCTGGCCCTAGACTGCATACATATTCAAGAAAAAAAAGTACTTAATAGAGAAAGCCAAAGGCAAACTGCCAATGGTAGAAGAAGAACAGCCTGTTAAGAAACAAAAAGATGATCCAAGAAGCCTAGCAGCTATAGCTGAATTTTTAGAAGAACATGAGAAGGCAGAGAAAGAGCTAAAAGATATACTTGAGGTGATTGTATTAGAAGAAGGAGAGATTGAAGGAGGATATGATGAAACATCAGTTGATGACCCTTTGACCAGGGACAGTCCTGCAAAGGTTGAAACATCAGTTGAAGAAATGGTTGAAAAAGCACAATCAGATGATCTCATGATTAAGGCCATGTATCTGATCAATCATGGATATGAGGCAGATGAAGTGTTTAGCATGACTTATGAGGGCATGGTTGAAGAGGTGAGAAAAATGGAAAGCTGCTTGATCCCACCTTTATCACTGTTTATGAGAAGAAGATTGAAACTGGCCAAATCACTACAAGTGCTGCCAAACCTGTAAAGCATCAAGAAACCCAATCTGCATATCCTGATCCCTATTGTATGACTGACAGGGAAATGAAGGATTATTTATCCAAGCAAGGGTTCACAAAAAGAAAGCTAGGTAATATGAAGACCAACTCTTTAAGGGCTGTAATGCTGATGATGATTAAAGAAAAGAAGGAGAGACTTCAGTCCATAGAAGAAGAAGTAACCGGAAGAAAACCAAGAACAAGAACTTCAGCATAAGATGTTCAACTTACTACCAAGGATCAAGATGTCTTGGCACCCATGTTTCACAAGAATCTAGAATGGTTCATTGAACCCTTCCAACTTAAGCTGCAGGAAGGGTTAACCACCTCTAAGATGATTAAGGGTGTGTCTGCTCCTAAAGGCAAAACTGATGTTAAAATCATTGCCTGGAAGTATGACAGCAGTTGGAACATGTTTATGGTAAAGAGGATCTCTAGGCTTGTTCAATTTTTCATAGAGTACTCTGCTCTGGTGAACTCAATGGAGATTCATGACCTAAAGGAATCGGCAGAGCTTGAATTGATCAATCCTGATGCCATGTATAGAGGATATGAATTTGAAGACATTCTGAAAATGTTTATGAAGACAAACAACTTCAAATCTCTGAAAGCTATCTGTTTGAGAAAGGATAGATCTTTTAGAAATCCTCTGGAACAAAAGAAAAAGAGAGAAGCAGAAGAGTTGGTATTTCTTGAATTGAATTTAAAGCCAACTGAGTCATTAAAAAGGAAGATGGTTAATGGAACTCACAAGAATAAGCCAATCTCCAATGTGTACTATGATGAGAAAACATTTGAGTTGGTAATTGAAAGGAAATGGGATGGAAAAGAAGCACCTGAAATCAGACTGTTCAGTGGATATGAAGTAAGGCTATTGGATGAATCTTGTATTCACTACATTTTCACAAGACACTTCAGAGCTCTCAGCAACAAACTAGGAGAAGATAACTTGGAGTTCTTTCTGAAATGTATCAAGATTTTGAAGATGGCATATGATAGAATAAACAAGAAAAGGGAACAAAGAAAGAAAAAAAAGGTGCCTCTCCAAATGGGCAACATTGTAAAGCTGGAAGTTGATGCAGATGGATCACTGTTGATTCACAAAGATGGTCTTTCCACAATTTCTGTGTGGGTACCCATCTCTTTGAAACAAATGCCCATTGCTGCCATACACATTATGAGTCAGATGAAGATACATGTCCTGAGCAGAGAAAAGATGAATGATGCCAAGGATTTCTCAAATATGATCAAGGCAATCTTGGATCCTTCTTTGGTAGAACTTGTACTTCCTGCTAAAACTGCATCAACACTCTCCCCAACAACAGTCCAACCAAAGGAAGCACAACAAGAACCACCAGAATCATCACAACCTCCTCCACCATCACACTCTTGAAGAACTTAGGTAGTATAATCCTTAGGGGGAGTATTGTTAGACCCTGAAAGGATCATACTTGCCAATTCAAGAGGTGGTTGTAGGTTGCTCTGGATGGAAATCAACAAGACAGAAGAAAAAGACAAGAAAAAGACAAGTGTTGAAGTCTCCGCATTAGTTAATGCGGATGACCATTGAACAAATGCTTACAAGCATTTGTTCATCCGCATTAACTAATGTGGATGAAGAAAAAAAAATACTGACAAGTGTTTGTTCATTCGCATTAACTAATGCGGATGAACAAAAGAAATGCTGCCAAGGCTTGTTCATCCGCGTCAACTAATGCGGATGAACTAAGTTAATGCTGAAGACAATCAACAACAAATGCTGATGAAGACTTGTTCATCCGCATTAGTCATTACGGATGAACACTTACATATGCTGCTCTTATTTTGTACTTAGACTAGTTTCTGATGTATAGTTATCAGGGTAGATTAGTCATTTTGTACAGGCAATGTGTATGCCTATAAATAGAACAGTATGACCTAAGTTTGTAAGTTCTTCTTTCATCATTGATAATATTACTCATTTAAACAGTAACCCCAGCTTTCTTTGTATCTTGTTTACTCACATCATTATACAAAGCATTAATTATCATATTCAGTATTAAATGTTCTATGGTTTGGTATTTCCGCTACTTAATCACTGACTCAATCATCATATTCGATCCTAAGTTGTGTCATATCAACTGAGATTCCTATTCATGGACCCAGTCAGTCATTCCTCTTCCTTTTAGTTCACGAGCCACCAATGCTTCATAACTATGCACGAAGAGACCAAATAGAGCCATATTCTTCGATGGAACCAGTGGAAGATTTGGCGATTTTGATGTAGATCCACTGCTTGTAGTCTTGTCGAAAGTGCTAGTCATACCACCATAAGATGACACATGCTTTGATGAGTCTGAACTAGATGAAATAAGAGCAGCATTCTATGAATAAGCTTGAGATGGAAGCGTTGCTTGATTGTATTCTCTTCGTTTTAGGTCTAACCGAAGGACTTCAACTTGTTGGTTATGTCCATAAGTTTGTAATCCATAAATACCCTTTCTTGCCTCAACATCCTCACTTGCAGATTCCATTGTGGTTGTAGAGAATCTAGCAGCTTCGTGACTTGTTCATTGTTTGACAGCTTCTCATCATACTTCTTCAGTGTGCTAGTAACAGACAAAAAGCGATTGTTGAGATCAGTGAGACTCTTATTTTTGTGTCCAACAAAAGAGTTGAATTCTTTTTCAGCTTGAGCGGCTTTATCCTTGACCAATTCCTCATTACCATCGTAGAATTCACACAACGCATCGTATAAAGCCTTTGCACTTTTATACTCACCAAATCTATTGTAGATTTTTGCTGTAGGCATAAGGTCAGAGCACCGAATGCCTTTTGATCCTGATCAATCAGCTTGATGTCTCTCTCAGAGTATTTTGTCGGATCTACGATTTGAATGGTCACGTTGTCTTCTATTGAAATAGGCACATGAGGTCCTTTCATAATTGACTCCCATTGAGTGTGATCGGTGTACAGGAAGAAGGCTTTTAAACATCTTTTCCAATCATCAAAGTTGTCACCATTGATTAGCTTAGGAGGTCTGTTTGGTGCCACACTCTCAAGTTTAGCAAGAGTAAAACGTGTCGTCATTGAAATTTGATTAGGTCAAAGAACCAGTAGTTTCGCACAACAGAGTGTAGTTTTGCACAGGAAACAGTAGTTTTGCAGGTAGTAGTTTCGCACGCAGAACTTAGTTTCGCACCTAGTTTCTGTAGTAGTTTCGGCAGTAGTTTTGGCCAAAACTATTGAACTTTTGTTCAAAGAAAATGGAAGATTGTTTCGCAAGAAAACACATCAGAATAAAGAACTTTCGTTCTAGATTCACAAAGGAACCAAAACCACCAAAGATCTATAGTTTTGCACTATAGTTTCGCACGAAGAAGTGCAATTTCACAAGATGAATCTAAAACTCACTTTTTTGCGAAAAAGACCCAAAAATCACCAAAACTCACTCAAATCAAAACCAATTTGAGATCTGTGGATTTCAAAGGTTTCTCAAGTTTACACCACACTTTCCTCAATCAACTTCCATGGATAACACACGTAAAACAGCTCCAAAAAGATTGAAAAGATGAATATGTCAAAACTACCCAAAAACACAAACAATCAAGAGAAAAAAGGATCTGATACCATATTGTTGGTCCAACTGAACGATTAAACATGCTTTTAATGAAGGTTTAACATAGAAATCCACAAGATATCACTAATTCTAATAGCTTGTGGACCAAGTAGTGATGAAGTATCAACATAAATCAAACATAAAACCTATTTGTAAGAGAATTTGTGAAGGATAAGATGAATAATGCTCAAAAGTATGAAATATCAGCTCGTAGCAATACACAAACAAGAAAAGAACTCGAATCTGTAATAATCAATAAAGTTTCCAGAGTTACATAATGAAGAACAAAGAAACATATATATACAGGACCTAGTTTCGCATACAGTTTCACATACTGCGAAACTGTATGCACCATAGCATGAGAAACTACCGGGCGAAACTGCAGTTTCGCATGCAGTTTCGCATGCCATAGAATACGAAATGAGAAAAAATTAAACTAGATCCTATTACATTAATATCTAAGCTATAATAAACTATAACTAAACAAAAACAAACGGCAAGGTGAATACCACCGTATTCTTGATCATCAGGTATCCATCAAGGATTCCATATAGTTCAGTCATGGTGAGAGTGTTGAGATTCTCAGTTCTCTTGATTGAGAGATAATAGAAAGTCCACTCATAAGGAAGTGTACTCATGAATTTTCTTACTATGTCTCTCTTCTCAAGAATCACTCCCATAGACTGAAGAGAGGTGATCAAGTCCATGTACTTGAAGTATTATTGGCTCAAGGTCTCACCAACTATATATGTGAAGTTCTCAAACTTCTGCTTCAGCACATCTTTCTTTGACTCCTTGGATTCAGCAGAACTAGAGTACAACTTCTTCTGAAGGTAAATGGCTTCGAAAGAATTTATTCTTCTGAGGTTATTTTGGCTTCGAAAGAAACAACTTTTTTCTGAACTTCTGCAAGTCTTCAAGACTTTATTCTTCTGAAGACTTTGCCTTTGATCTTCTAAGTTGTATACTTCGAAAGGAGAACAACTTAGTCTCGAAAGACTGAGTTCTTCCTTGGGAAGTTCTTCATTCTTTAAGCTTCGGAAGATCTTTGACCTAGCTTCGAAGAGCAGCTTTATCTTCGAAAGACCACTTCATTTAGCACATCAAAATCTTTCTAACTGTTGTTTTGGTTGCACCAGCCTCATATGATCCAACAGATGAAAATTGGGTAAAACTTATGAAACTGATACTTTACTCTTGTTTACAAAGCTTGTTATATTTAGATACTAATTAGTTGTATTTAATCTTAGGGCTATTCACGAGCCAAACCGCGAGGACCTTTTCTCGTGTTTGGATCGTTTATAAGTCAAACCAAGCCAATCGGTTCATTTACAACCGAATGGAAAATCTAATGATCATTTTCTGAGCATTAATTTTCTAAACGGTCATCGAGTGAGCGACGAGCGAAGATCAATTTAAAAGCTACCATCCGGTTAAATTTCTAACAAAGAGACAATAACAATGTTGGGTTTGAATTTTTATCCCTTAAAAGCAATCGAATTTCAAAACATAATAATATTCATGAAATGACAATGTTGTTTTCGACGCTGAGGCTAATGTTGTTGTCAATGAGACAATGAGTAGACTGCAGAAAACGATGGCGGTGAGTAGGTGTGTTAAAAAGTATCCCTATCCGGAGCCGAATCCAAAATAACCGAAAACCGAATCCGAAATACCCGAAATTTTGGATATCCGAAATTTCGGATTCGGATTCGGATAATGTTTTTGAGGATTTTCGGATAAACGAATATCCGAATTATCATATATATTTTTATAATAATTATTAAATAATAAATATTAATTAGAAATTTTCAGATATTTTTGGGTATTTCGGATATCCGAAAACTTTTTCTAATAAAAATATTAAATTTTTATAGAAAATATTAGAAAACACATATTTCTTTATGGAATTCGAATATCCGTTCGGATATACGAATCCGAAATTTCAGATATCCGAATTTCGGATTCGGATTCGGACAGTGAAATCCACTAAGCGAAATTTTCGGATATCCAAAATTCGGATATCCGATTTTGAGCACCCCTAACAGTAAGAGTGGGAGGAGATCGTCTTAGGGTGAGAGGAGGAGACAATGAGCCGATGAGAAGAGTGTTTAGGTCAATGACAGTCGCTTAGCGGCTTGTGGTTTTACTTATAGAATTAGTGTTACATGTTTTTATTCGATTGATTGGTTAATGTATAAATATAAAAGATTATAAATGTAATTATATATTTGTGTGTATAGTTATTATATAATTATTTATATATATAATTGATTAAATATGATTCGAGCCGAACCAACCGAGCGGACCTTTGTTTGTGCTTGATCGTTTACAACTCGAACCAAGCTGATCAGCTCATTTACAACCGAGCGAAGAGTCGAACGAGTATATTCCGAGCGAGCATGAAGCGAACAAGGAGGGTCAATCAATTTGGAGAGCCATAGTATTTATCTTATGTGGCATTTAACCTGAGTGTCCAAAGCTCGGTATGTGATTTTGTTTTCAAAGTTACCTTGTAGAAAATACCGTAAGGGTGTATCATCAAGGTTGACTCAATCATTGCACCAAAATATAGTGGAAAAGAAAAGGTCTAATTCCCCAAAAATTGGTTCAACATTGTGACCAAGTCATAATGATGATTTAGCCATATATGCAACTAGTTTTGCAGATGGTTGTTTGTCTTCTTATTCTTTTATGATTGATAACGGATAGTCAAGTCAACGAAGTTTGTCATTAATAGAAACTTAAATATTATTGGTGGATAAGTATATATACAAAGCGAACCTCTTTCCATTTCTTCACATCAAAGCATACACAACCTTATATCTTTCCTTCAAGGGTCCTAGCATCCAACTCAACTCCTTAATTCTTCTTCAATTCTTTTGATAGGAGAAAGGGAATTATAAAGGAGGGAAATAGGACCGCACGAGAGAGAGATGTATAGACGTTGATGTAGAATTACACATTCGAATACAAATATTAGATCAACGTGCAAAGAAAGAGAGGTGGATCCAAGCGAATAGATCTACATATAGATATATAAGAAAAGAGAGATGGATAAAGAGGAAGGATACGAAAAGTTAAAAGAGAGATCATTAGAGATCACCCCATCATGGGCAGTAGCAGTAGTGGTGTTTGTTATACTTGTCATTTCAATTGCTCTTGAATACATCCTTCATTACATTGGCCATGTATGTTTTTCTGTCCTCATCTCTTCTATATATATATATATATATTCTAGTATAGAAATGACTCAAGTTAATGTTTTTTAAAGCTCAATCTTTGTTTTTAGTTATTAGACAAAACACGTCCCTACAAAAATTTTATGCTTTTTACACCATTTATCTAATTTATGTAAACTATTAAAAATTAATAAACTCTAAATATTTTTTTATCTTAAATTCCACAGTGGTTACATAGCAAACAAAAGAAATCACTCTATGAAGCCCTTGAAAAAATTAAAGCAGGTAAATTTTATTAACTTTAACTCGATGACCTTCTTGTTTTTATAAAGTTGGTTGTTCCGTATGTTTATGTTGTTTTCTTGAAATCTGCTTCCAGAGTTGATGCTTCTTGGGTTCATATCCTTGCTACTAACAGTGGGTCAAGGACCAATTTCTGATATATGTATTCCAAGTAAAGTCGCAAGAACATGGCACCCTTGTAACAAGAAAACCGCTGACGACGCATATGATGATCCATGTCTTAAAAAGGTTAGTTTGTTAAATCCTTTGATATTTTCGTATACGTGTAGTACTAAAAACGATGGCAGATGTACATGTACACAAGCTAGGCGCCGTATATGTACATCAACCTTGTTTTGTTGTTAGATTCGTCTTAAAGTGACAAGTTAAAAGTTATAACGTTTTTCGAATTTTGTTCAGGGAAAGGTGCAAATGGTGTCAAACTATGGGATACACCAACTCCACATATTTATCTTTGTGTTGGCTCTGGTGCATGTCTCGTATTGTATTCTTACTTTGATCTTGGGTAGACTCAAGGCATGTGCAATCTTGAATGGCTTTTTATATATTACATATGCACTCGTAGTTAATAACTTGATCTTCAAATTTTTTGATGAAAATCGATACAGATGAGGAAGTGGAAAGCTTGGGAAGACGAAACAAGGACAGTTGAATACCAATATCATCATGGTAAGTGTGTTTAATTCATATTGGATGCTTTTTGATCTATAAATTCGTCCCTTAGTCGGGTTCATAAAAGTCAACTAATAATTGAATAATCATTTCTTCAGATCCAGAAAGATTTAGATTTGCAAGAGAGACGACGTTTGGACGTCGGCATTTAAGATTTTGGAGTGACTCGGCCGTTCTTCTCTGGATCGTAAGAACTAATCACGAATTTTTATAAAAAACAAATCTTACCCAAATATATATATAATTCAATTTAGTGCAAGAAAATAATACTAGCATATCTATAATATATTTTAGTTGTTAACCATGAATAACTGGTCAACATATCATTCATGTCATCTAAGAAAAATGTTATCATTTACTTGATTGGTTTTAAAGACAACCTTAATGATTGTCAAAACTAATTGTAAGTACTTTTTTATCAAGTTTTAACGTATAAACAAACATGTTGATAATTCGAGCGTAGAAGTTGACACTTTTATTATAATTGAGAAAATAGAACACTGTAGAACGTGGCCATTTTGATACTGAGACTCCGCCACAAACCAGGGCCACTGCTTGCATTAATTATGCAATTGAATATTCACTTTGACCGTTTCTTTAAATCGGAAATTGACGGAAAAAAATACATGAAATTTAATTTTAAAACATAAGAATACAAATATTTTATTGAAAAAGTTTCTGGTGTAATTCCGTATACTTTTTTGGTAAGTCACTTTAACAGGATCATTAATTATGTGATTAAAACCAAAGGGCTTATAATTAAACAATACCAAGGTAGTTAGTACTTATTAAGGTGTTCTTCCTATGAGATTGTGTGTCAAATGAGCAACTGATTTAAAAAGTTGTTAAAAACATTATGTTATAAAAATTAATTTTGGTAACTTTTTTTTATGTCTATTACTTTTTAAGTTTCATGTAACCGTATATTATCCACAAACAAGAAAGTACTAGTCCTTTGATTCCCAAAAGTATAACGTTTGACTTTTAAAATTTTTAAAAGTAGTTTATAATAAGGAATTATCTTTAGGATAATTAAGTTATAAAAAGAAGCTTGATTATAATATTTACATTTTCTGGACTTTTTAAATATATTTCATGAAACTCATATAATCTTACTATTCGTTGGACGATATAAAAAAGTCCGTTCAAAAAAGAAGTTATGTTATTAAAATTAATTATGATCATTTCTTTTTATGTCTATTACTTTTAAGTTTTAATTAACCGTATATTATCCCCAAACAAGAAAGTCCTAGTCCTTCATTCCGAAGAGTTCGTTTGACTTTTTAAACATTTTAAAAGTAGTTGAAATAATAAGGAATTATCTTTGAAATAATTAAGTTATAAAAAGAAGCTTGATTATAATATTTACATTTTCTGGATTTTTTAAATATATTTCATGAAAATCATATAATCTTACTATTCTTTGGACAATATAGGGGTGTTTTTTCCGGCAGTTCTTGACTTCAGTAGCAAAGGTTGATTACCTCACCCTTAGACATGGATTCATCAACGTAAGTACCAAAAAGTAAAATAGCTTTTAAATTTATTTGAATTCGTTCATACATTAAAGTTTTATTTCTTTTAAAAAAAAGCCCTTTATTAGAAAAAAAACTATTAATATTCAAACGTGAAAAGTTTGCCATATGGACTTCAATAAAGTCTCTGGATCATTTATGAACGTTTTGAATAATTTTTTCTATTTCCTTTCATTTATTGTATAAGATTTTGTGTTATCACAGACACATCTAACCCCTGAAAGTCAACATCAATTTGATTTCCACAAATATATCAGTAGATCGCTTGAAGAAGATTTCAAAGTTGTAGTTGGAATAAGGTAATTGATTTTTGTTTCCGTATTCTTTTTATTATAAATGATTTAAAAAAAACTTATGACCTAATGATTTTTGTATATGCAGTCCTATAGTATGGTTTTTTGCTGTTTTGCTGCTTCTAACCAACACCCATGGTAAGCACCGGGACGTCTCTACATTACAAATAATCAAATCAACCGCTTTAGACCTCCAAATTTTGAGCGCCCTCAAAATGAAATGAAAAACTATTTTTATCTACATTCTAAGCTAAAACTATATGTGATATATAATTAACATTTGTTTTTTTAAAGATAAATGAGAAGGATAATAAAATAATTGAAGCTTTATCGATGTCAACTTACAAAATTTGATTCATTGAGGTCGGTTTATGAAATTTAATTCATCAAAAAGTTCATTGTCTGTTTGTTTACTTTAATGTAATATGTTTTTTTTCAATGATATTGTTTCAGTTAATTTAGTTAGATCTGCCCTAAGTTGTTTTCTGCTAAAACATAAACAAAATCTTGTTTATGTCGCCGGTCCAAGGCAAAAGGTCTTTAAGATTAATATATGGTACTATGGTAGGGTCTCAATTTTTTGTTTTGTTTTAGGCCTTTAGAAATGTTGAGCCGACCCTGGGTAAGTAGTAACAAGTCCAAGGTTCTTAAATTATAAGTTGTTTTTATAAAATAACAATACTTATTCACTTACATTTTTATAATCAATGCTTATAGTCTACATAAAAACACAAGAATTTTCTTTTCTTAACTTTTATTTGTTTTTATACCGGCAGATTGGTATGCATACCTATGGCTGCCCTTCATCCCACTAATTGTAAGTAGCATTCCCATCATCTTCCCTGCAACACTTCATGAAACATAAGTTTTATCAAACACCTAGAGTGCATTAAAGCATGTGAGATAAAAGCTGACTAAATTGATCATGTAATGCAGATAATACTTTTGGTTGGAGCAAAGTTACAAGTGATCATTACAAAAATGGGGAGAAGGACTCATGAGATGGCAGATGTGGTGAAGGGTACACCCATGGTTCAGCCAGGGGATGATCTTTTCTGGTTCGGTCGACCTCGGCTCATACTCCTCTTGATTAACTTTGTTCTCTTTCAGGTTCACAAATGCACAAATTTTTATTTGTATTTTCCAAATCAGTTTGCCCTGTGTTCTAATCTTTTTTTTTTTTTTTTTGTAAATTTTACAGAATGCATTTCAGCTGGCATTTTTCTTGTGGAGTTGGGTAAGTCTTTTAGCCTCAAATTGGAATGAAGTTTACAGTTTCTTCAATGAATTTTATACAAAAGGATGTTTACTAAGTTATTGTTTGCTGTTCTTCCTTGCAGTACACGTTTGGGTTAAAGTCTTGTTTCCACCATCGTAATGAAGATATTATAATCAGGCTCACAATGGCGTAAGTTACCCTTACGTGAGAG
This sequence comes from Flaveria sonorensis, assembly GCA_025506505.1. Lineage (NCBI taxonomy): Eukaryota > Viridiplantae > Streptophyta > Magnoliopsida > Asterales > Asteraceae > Flaveria > Flaveria sonorensis. The sequence goes on from CM046432.1 coordinate 36,333,264, forward strand.
TGTTGTATATTGTTAAGCCCGGCGAAACAAGCAAGCCGTTTAGGGTAATGGGTGGAAACTGGCTCAGGACAATTCGTTTAAAAAAAAGTATCAATTTGGTATAGTTTTATGTTAACAAGTTTTAGACCAAATTGACTGGTTATATAATTTGAGTACATAAATGAATGATGATTGCCAGGCCAATGTAATGCTTAACAACTGATGTGCACATCAGACCAATTTGTAGTGTGATATAACATTAGCTTGTTGCATGTTTTCAGGGTTGTGATTCAGTTTTTATGCAGTTACGTGACTCTGCCTTTATATGCGTTAGTAACACAGGTAAAGTGTTCGGTTTACTTCCAGTTTCTAGAAAATTTGTAAGCGCGATCGGGCTTTTGACTTTTTTCAGTGTTTGGTTGACATTTTACCAGATGGGTTCTAGAATGAGAACCACCGTATTCAGTGAAAATGTAGCGAAAGCACTAAAAACTTGGCACCACACAGCGAAAAAGAACATCAAGCATGGCCATCATTCAAGTCCAAACTCACCATTCTCAAGCAGACCAGGAACCTCACTTCACGGAAGTACATCCCCAATGCATCTATTGCATAGATACCCAGACAATAGTCTTGATAGCCTCTCAAATTCTCCAAGACGCTCGGCTTTCGAGCACGAAGGTTGGGCCAATGAGTCATCTTCAAACTACCACTACAAATATCAAGAACCCGACAACTTCACAAGAGGTGAGGGCCCTGATCTTGAAGAAGGCGAGATTCAAGAACCAGTCACCGGCTTGACCCAGTTGCCATCGCAGTCGAGACCGGTTAGGACTCAACATGAAGTTGATGTGACAGATTTTTCGTTTGGCCAGGGTAAATAAATATTGTATTTCACATAGAACTTTCATATACTTGAATTTGATGGACCAATTGTCTTACATCATTGTTTGTGATTTATTGAACATGTAAAAGTTTAAACTCAAAATCAATTGAGAATCAGTGAAACACTTTATACAGACTCAAAACTAGTTCAAATGAGTGCAAGAATCAACGTCATATCACATACAAGCGACCCCATCTAACATGTAACATGTAACATGTAAGAGTGATCAATGTCTGGTTCTCCTAGTTTTGACGAAAATTTTAGGCTAAACTCCAAGTACAGTTTAAAAAAAGAACAAAGCAAACCACCTGGTTAGGTTGGTCGGCTGGACCGGCCATTTTTAATGGTTTGACTTTGCAAATTTGATGATTTAAAGCGACAGTTTTTTTTCATTTCATTACTTGGTGAGTTTCTCATGCTTAATCACTTAAACAGAGACTACACCATGAATTCATTCAAGTATGATAATATTCTTTAACTGTAAATGGCATTGCAAACTGTCCAGAGGAGACAAAAGAAGACGAATCTTTCTTGCTATAAGGGCCCATTATCCAAGGTTCGCAAGCTAAAGATACAACTGTTGTGATCCAAAAATGTCCGAAGCAAACAAAATAGATGAATAGTTACACGTAAACAAAATCAACTTCCGGTTTTCAAAATATAACTAAACATTGTCAGTTGCATCTCTATCGGGTTCATCAGTCTTACTCTTTGCACCTGCAGCAATCAACCTCTCTGTTGCCAATCTTTCTTCTAATGCTCGGGCACCCCTTTCCCTGCGTTTTTGTATCAACTCTTGTTATTATTGGCCAATCTTATCTCTTTCTTTGATGACAATGGAATTACCAATGAAACTAGAGGTGGCAATTTACAAGCACTTACATATGAACAAGTCAATTCAAGGTTATATTTTGCCTCTAACAGAGTTTAGCTAAAAAGGAAGTTTAGCTTAAAAGTAAATTGACCAAACAGGTTGAAAGTTGCTTAAAGTAAATTTTTAATGCTTACAACCTACTAAAGTCACCATATTTGATATATTAGATCATCATTGTAATAATATATTCTCTGTAATCATACTTTACACATAAATTACTTATAAAAAGTGGACAAAAAGAATTTCGACCAATAAAACACAAGTCAGCCCATACCAATGCCCGACTCGTCCATTTTGCCATCCCTAAAAGGAACGTAACACTTTGGACTTGAATGTTGTGCTATGTTGGAATTAATTATAGTTGATGATTGCATCAATTTGTAGTCTCTATGCAAGTTGCTTATATGAATAGGAGTACATTGATGTAGCTAGTTACCTTCTCCTAGTTGCCTCAATGGGATCAGAACCAGGCAATGGAGCACTACCGACCGTGTAGCCCCTAGCATCATTGGAAGCTTCAGATCTTCCACAAAGCATACGATCAAATATTGAAGCCATAGGATCAATCACTGGTCTGCAAAACCACCAAGTTAAGATAGCTTTGAGCTCAAATGAAATGGACCAAACAGGTCAATTAGTCGAAAGTCGCTCAAATTAAGCTCTAAATGCATAGAACATCCTAAATCGCTTGACGATGAAAACAACATAATTATAGTAGTAATGCTTTTTAATAATAAAAAATTCACCACATTAACTATTTATAAAAGTTCAATTGTTCAAAAAACAAAAGTGTTAACAGGTCAACCCCACGAGGCCAATTTTGACCCATATTAGTTACAATGGTTTATTTTCACATTGGGGTCATGTTAAAAAACTGTTAATATTACATTAGCTCCACATCATCACTTTATGTTGCCACAGTTGAAGGGCTTATATAGTTAAACGAATATACCAAAAAGATACACCCTTTGCGTTTCAATTTTCATGGTGTGGAGACAGTACAACTCTGGGAAAGTGACTACATATGCTCTCCCACACCACATGGTCTACTTTCAATGGAGAAAAGGTCAATATAAAAAGAGAGATAGTTCTTCAATTACCTTATGAATTCCGGGAAGAAAGTAGAGAAAGCAAATTCATCACTTGGATCACCCTTAAATCCTGTTTCTTGTTTCCTTTGAAAGTATCTGAGGTAAATCCAACCAATATATGTGCCAAATATCAAAATTGGAAGGTATGTAGCTGGCTCTATTGCAAAGAAGCTTATAACAATAGCCAACAATAACATGATGGACGGCAACCACTGCATAAAACACACAAAAAAGGTGCACAAGAAAAATTATGCTTCTCAAATAAAGAAAGGAATTATGATCTCAGACAGTCAGAAATTGCATTCTTGTACGGTAACAGAATGATTCCTTGCATATCAGAGGTAACAAGTGGGGGCATCAGGACGAGTTTGCCCTAAACACTTGTTTCCCAATATTTTTAATATGTTATATTAATAACTAATTACATGTAAATACGAAACTACATTAATCCAATAGTAATATCATTTATCGAACAAACGAGTTAGATATCTTATGAACTAAATATACACTTTGGGCGACTTTCAATTAGTTGGATCTGTTTCCTTCAACCTGTTCTTTTTATTTACGCGTTTTACCCATTAAAGATAAGACGGTAACAGAACTAACTCATCCGTAAGTAAGGAGGAATTGCCACCTCCATTCATATGCTTTGGTACCTTTGCTTTAATTTTTAATGGAGATATTTCTTGGTCAGGAATGATCTGCTTGACACCGACCAAGAGCCCTGAAAGTACCCCACTGAATCCAGAAAGAGGCATGTAACTGCCAAAGGGAACAAATAATTATCAGACCTGTGTTGATCTAAATTCACATCTATCAGGTGGATTTTTGAATGATTGGAAGACCAAAAGCACACAAGTGTAAAGTGTGTTAAAAGGATTTCCACATTACTTACAGATAATTTTCCTGCATTGTTACATAGTACAAGGAGATGGCTGTAATGAACACGCAGACAGAGGTCAAGAAATTGACAATGAAAATGAATTTCAAGAATTCTCTAGAACCCCAGATGGGTTCAAGAAGCTTCCCAATGAAAAGAAGACCAATAGTGCTGCTAAGAACCTGTTTGAAAATTTTCATGAATGCATGGAGCACACAGAAGTCATTAAATTGTCCTAATATGTTCTATTTTTTTTAAAAGAAAAAGAAAAACGGTGCCTACCCCATGTACAGTTTGTTCAATATAGCCAGCTGTTATGAGATTCCAACCAAAAGGAATCGTCCTGTAATATATAAAAAGCAGGACATGGGAAATATAAGAATTAGTAATTGGGTTGTATATGTTAATTAACAAGCTTTATTATTCCATTAGGTATTGCAAATTCTATGAACTGCATAGAGTTGGAATTATATGACTTCATGTGTAATTAAGGGGACTTCGTAACAAACATCAATTCATTAATTCAAATTTGTCACAGATTAAGGTTCTGTGTTTGGATTGCCACTATAATTCAAACAAATAAAGTTGATCAGGAAGAAGTGCCTAAGTCTGGCTTTTAAAATATGTCTTCTAGAATTGCTATTATAAGTGCCTATTATCACTCTAAGAACATCAAGATGATAAACCAGCTTAACATGTAGAGAAACTTTTTTAGTAACAGTTAAGTGTTGAACCAAATTAAATGAAGTTGGTAAAAGACTATCACGTTTGTGCAAGCTATGACAAACATGTATGATACAGTTCAAAGCCTGTTTATTTATGTAAAAAATAATTATGTTTTATACATAGACATGTCCATGCATTAGTGAGGCTGTAAGATGTTGAAGTATGAATTACAAATTAAAATTTTCAAAGGCACCACGTACGAAGACATGCATGCAACTAAAACATGATATATGGACCTTAAAGAAGAAAAAAGAGGACTTTGAGATCAGAAATCCAAATCTGTGTGCACGACTCGTAATAAACTAAAAGTCCTGAAGGCCACTAGCAGTATTTCTCATAGGCCTCTCACAAACATGCATACCAGAAGAAGTTTATTTACAATATGGAGCTTTAAATAAACCAAAATAAGTGAACAAGAAAAATCCGACTTCACAAATATGAATGTGTTCAACGACATCCAAAATAAAAAGCTATGTAGCAGATCCAAAGCCTAAACGTGATTGTTGGGTTTGTGAAGGCTTTGGGCTTGGGCCCATGTTTAAGTTTTCTTGTTCATTAAGTTGTTAACCCTAATTAGTCTCCATATATATCCATGTCATGCATTTGTAATCTTTGTACTGAGCAAATAAATAAAACCCTAGTTGCAGCCCGTGGACGTAGGTCACATCGACCGAACCACGTTAAATTCTCGTGTTCTTATTGCTTTCGTGTGCGTACGAGTGTTTTGTGTTTATTTCCGTTGCGTAAAGATACCTAACAACTGGTATCAGAGCCAGGTTCTTGAAGATTTCGTACGAAACACGCCGCCCGTGTACCTAGGGTTTCTGTCGCCGCCTAGGGTTGCCGCCGCCGCCGCCTAGGGTTTCTGCCGTCGCCGCCGTTGCCGCCTAGGGTTTCTGCCGTCACCGCCGTTGCCACCTAGGGTTTCTGCCGTCGCCGCCGTCATCTAGGGTTTCAGCGCCGCCGCCTAGGGTTTTGGTTGGAAGTACCGGATCTGGTTTGTCTATCCTTTTGTTGACTGGTTATCAACTGTTCAGCGCGCTTGTTTTTTTGAAGACTTGTCTCTGTTTTGCTATTATGGCTGAAGACGGGAAGACTGTGATCGAAAAGTTCAATGGCACTGATTTTGGTTGGTGGAAAATGCAAATAGAAGCATTATTATGTCAAAAGGATTTGGATATGGTACTGGAAAAGAAACCGGAGAGTATGGAGAAAGCTGAAGAAACAGTTTGGAATTCCAAGGACAAGAAAGCTAGAGCGGTTATTATGTTATCTTTGACGAAGAGCGTTGCTTTTAACATCATGAAAGAAACCACTGCAAGTGGTATGATTGGCTCTGTCAAATATGTATGAAAAACCGTCTGCAGCTAACAAGGTGTTCTTGATGAGGGAACTGTTCATGACGAGAATGAAAGAGGGAAGCTCAGTCACCTCTCACATTAATGATCTGATGTCTATTCTTACCAGATTAGAATCAGTGGGAATAAAATTCGATAATAAGACTCGAGCTCTGGTGTTGCTATCTTCACTGCCTGACAGTTGGTCCGGGACTGTAACTGCTGTTACAAATTCTATGGGGGCTAACGAAATGACATTTGAAAAGATCCGAGACATTGTGATAGGTGAAGACACACGTCTGAAAAGTGCAAATGTTGGATCATCTTCTGAGATGTTACATGTTGGCAGAGGAAGGGAAAATAGCCGAGGCAGTGGGAGTCGGGGAAAGAGTTCAACTCGGACTCGGAAAAATGTGAGGTGCTGGAACTGCAACGAGGATGGACATGTTAAGAGTCAATGTCCAAAGAAAGGTCTAAACACTGCTGCTGAGGATGTCAATGATGGTGACGTGTTAATCCTTGAGGCTGAAAACAGTGTGGATTCTTGGATCATGGATTCTGGTTCTTCGTTTCACGCCGTACACAGCGGTGAAATGATGGTGAATCTGAAAATAGGCGATTTTGGGAAGGTATGTCTCGCTGATGGTAGAATGCTTGATGTAATAGGCATGGGTGATATTGATTTGGTGACTCCATTGGGAACTACATGGAACTTGAAGAATGTCAAGGTGATTCCAGGTTTGAAGAGGAAATTAATTTCTGTTAGTAAGCTGGATGAACAAGGACTGGAAGTCAAGTTTGGTGGTGGTAAATGGAGGGTAATCAATGGAAACCGGGTGATTGCTCGTGGTGATAAGCATGGGTCATTGTACATGGTGGAGGTACCTGCTGAGGGATTGATCAACCCGATTAAGCAAGTCAAAGTCGGGTTCGCTAAATCTGCTGCTAAGAGAGTTCATTTTGCAAACATGAAGTCTGGAGCAGAGATTGTAGCTGAATGGGGTCAGAAGTCTAAACCAGTTAGAGGATTTTGTGACAGTAGGAGCATAGGGCATGTTTCGAGTACAGTCAAGAAGAATCGTTGGGTTTTGAAGACTAAGACTGGAAAATTCTCTCCTGGTGATTGTTTGCTGAATTTGGAGAGTGTTAGTGGTTCTCGGTGTATCTCTGAATCTGGTGGATCGTGTAAACCAGTTGAGACAGAGGATGGGTCGCTGGTGGAATTTGCCACGACTGAGTTGGAGCTCGGGAGAGCTTCAACTGGCCCTTCTGGTACTTGATGATGAGGGGTTGCTGCAACTAGGAGATGTGATGGAGTCTTAGCTTGTTCTTTGAGAACTGGAGGCTTGGAAGACTTGTTTAAAGATTACTGAAGTTACTAGACGACTGGGTTGCTTTGAACTTGAATGGCGGGCTAGAATTTATCGCAAAGCCTTCAAGTGGGAGATTGTTGGGTTTGTGAAGGCTTTGGGCTTGGGCCCATGTTTAAGTTTTCTTGTTCATTAAGTTGTTAACCCTAATTAGTCTCCATATATATCCATGTCATGTATTTGTAATCTTTGTACTGAGCAAATAAATAAAACCCTAGTTGCAGCCCGTGGACGTAGGTCACATCGACCGAACCACGTTAAATTCTCGTGTTCTTATTGCTTTCGTGTGCGTACGAGTGTTTTGTGTTTATTTCCGCTGCGTAAAGATACCTAACAGTGATCATTTTAATAATATTGGTATCTATGTAAAAATGGCCATGATAGAACTAAAAATTTGAGCAATATCAATCCCACAAAAAGAAGACTTGGCCCTTGGTGCTATCATATCTACAGAAATTACTAGAGCTGATTTCATCATGGCATCTTTCATATAAACAGTCAAAACAGTATTTTATTTTCAAGAAACCATCATAGATATCTTTTTGTATAACTTTCTCTACACCAAATGGTAAACAAATAGTGTGAATGTCCTAAATCTTTCACTATCCCCATATCAACTATCTAATCATTCTAATGGATCTACAAATGATAAAAGTATTTCCCTATGTTCAGCATACTTAAGCAGCTGACATGATTTCAGTATAGAAATCAATCAAGCTCAATGCAATACGAAAATCAGACTGCTGCATGATTAAAAGAAATCAAGATTACCTGGCAGGAATTAGTGCAACGTAAGTAAGGACAGAAGGAAAGATCTGAACAGCAATGTGTCCACAAACAAGTACTACCACTAACCCTTTACACAGCCTCGTAAACCCTGTAAACAAGTTCGCACCCTGCCACCAATAATCAAATAACAAATCACAAACGTAAATTCGCTGTGGTCTAGTCAAAATTTCAACAAAACTAACTCTATTTAGGTTAAATGTAATAGGAAAAATGTAAAAATTGATGAGATATATAGGAGATTGGAGGGGCACTTACTACCTGAGAACTCATGATCGCCGGATAGTGTAGTTATAGGTGATTCGATCTAGGGCTCAATGAGGGATTCGACGTAATCCAATTATGAAACTATACAGACAGATGGTGCGGGTCTCTAGGGCTTTTCTGGTGATCGACGATCTGGGTGCGGAGTAGTAGATCTTGGAGTCAAATGGGTTGAGTAGGATTCAAGGGGTGAAGTTGTTGTCACGTTGAAAGTTAACGAGGGGTTTTCGAAGAAAAAGAGGACTTTCAAGCTTAAGTTAAAGGCTTGCTTATGAAAATTTAACATTCCTAGAAGTAGATAATTTGTTTTAACAGATTATAAAGAGGGAAAGAATATTTTGATCTTTTCTTATACTATGAGACTACCCTAGCAGTGTGTGTTTGGTTAATATTTTTAGGACTTGGGTAATTGGTCTGGTTAATCGGGTAATTTATATCTTAAAATATAACAGAAAACCAAGCTTAATTACATTTCAGGGATTTAGGTTTATAGTGGGGTTAGGTGCTAGGTTCAACGGTCTCCTACTTGTACAAATTATAATCATATATCAATACAATTAGTTGGTGGATGTCTATAGCATCTTACCGTTTCGAACGATGCAAATTACTTATAAAAGTCATCCGTTATCTCCAAACCAATCTATGTACTTTTGCTTTTATTAAAGTAGTTATGGTGCATCGTCGATCATCCTTTCTATTCTAGAAATCTCGTTGAACATGAGACATGAGATGTTATCAACTATTTTGTTTCTTGATCAAGATTCAAACCTTATTTGATCATGACCGTGCATTTTTATCGGTTTGAATCAACAAGGGGCATATAAACATCAATGTTTTAGGGTAATAAGGGTACAAATCCTGTCTTGACTACATACAAGTCTTACTATATTTCTTGTCATTCCCAACTAAGATCCTTATAACTTCCTAGTCAAAGAGTAAGAGTTAATACATGTTAAAGAATGGCCATCGATATAATCAAGCTTCCGTATGTATCTCAGGTCAAATATTACAAAGGCAATACCAGTTTCAAAACCAACTTACAATGTTGGTGTGTGAAGTGATTTTGATACGAGTCACGTCTAATATTTATAAGCTTTGAAATATTTATAAATTTGGGCACAACTATTCGCCCATTTTCATCTTCATGAAATTCCAACAAACCGATTCATAATATTCTTTATATAAATCATTCCCACAATTTAATTGACCGTAGATATTTTGAATAACTTTTTAACAAGAATTTAAGCGTGTTAATATTAAACATAGTAATCATTATGTAAAGCCATGAGGACTGCTTGTCACGCGAAGAAATGGGTACTGAATGTGAAAAGGGTGGTTGAGAATGGAAAATTTCAAGGAATTGGGAATTTAGGACCTTAGCGGACAGCTATGGGTAGTCACAACTGTCTGCCATGAGGACCGAAACCAAGGAATTGGGTTTCATAGCGGATCGCCAAGGTTAATGGGTAACAGTCTGCCATGGTGTTCACGGACCATCATGGTGGTCGCGGACCATCATGGTCTCGCTTAACGGTCCACAAGGAATATTCCTTTTCAAAATGCGAATATTTGCAGGACCGGGTAAGGGTACTTAACACTTAGTCTCACACTGAGGAGAGATCTTAGATCACTTAACAATTCAAATAGGGAACTAGTAACTTAAAACAGATACTCCAAAGAACACAAGTAAATCAAAGAGACAGAACTAAGAATCAACACAAGATTAGTTTTCAAGGATGTTGTATATTGATCTCAAGTTCTCTTACAAGTGTTATAAAGCATACTAAAATTACAAGGACCTGAGACACTTTTATACTACAACCTACAACCGTCACTTACATGTAAAGACAGTTGGATTTGACTAATCTAGACAACAAGATCAATCTAAAGTCAAAAGACAGATTGCCTTTTGACTAGTGACTATGACATGCCATAGCTCACTGACTTTTCCTAATACAAAAAGTCTACAGGACAAGTAAGGTAAGTTACAGACAAAGACCATTCCTACTTTTTGATAAAGCATGGGAGTTTCACCAACTTGTGTAAAGTAGGTGAACCATTAGAGCAGGCAAAAAATGTGTCAGCTTTATCAAAAGTTGATTCAGAGAAAGCATATTTTCTCTGTCCTCTGAAGAAATCAGTCTTCACAGCTTTGGAAGACTTTGTCTCTGAAGCTTCGGAAGATTTCATCTTTGGCTTCGGAAGATGCTGGTCTTTGGCTTCGGAAGATTTCACACTTAGAATATTTTTCTGTTTGAGTGTGAAACTTCCGAAGTAACTCCTTCTGAACTGTTAGCTTCAGAAGATCTTACACTTAGACACATTTGAGAGTGTAAGACTTCCAAAGCTAGTTCATCTTTGTTCCTTAGTGCATGCATGGAAGACTTGGTTGTTCTGGCTTATTGGTTGCATCAGTCTTATAATCTTCGGATGATCTTACAAACTCCCCCTAGGCTGATGCTACCAAAACAGAGAAGTTCTTTAGATTTTGATAGTCCACATCAGGATCCTCAGCATACCTTTCTTCATCATTAGGTCTGGATCCTTCAGACTAACATAGAACCTTCTCATGTCAAAGAGATCATGCAGAGGAAGATTGAGTATGTCTACTGAGGAATAAACATGCCTGCCTTTCTGATCTCTTATGACATACCATCTGTCTTGATCTTCATCATAAGACCATGACATAATTTGTCTTCCAACAGCAAGAGGCTCTACTATGATTAGAGTTTGTTGAGAGACCTCTTCATGCACTCCCTCAGGATGCTCTGACTCATCCTGAGGTTGGGAGGTGGATGCCTTTCTTCTTTTCTTCTTTGAGGATGATCTTCTGGCCATCCTTTTTCTTCTCCCTGATGATTCTAGCTGAGGGGATTGGTCTTGAGTACCAGGTTGTTTAATTGAGTCCCCCTCAGTTGGGATCTCCTCTCTCATAGGTTCAGAAGAAGAGAAAGGAGGACCCTGCTGTGGATCAGAAGATGAAGTTGGTTGAGATGCAGCTCCAGGCTCAGGTTGTGTTGTCTCAATGGGTTCAACCTTCACCTCAACTTCAGGTTGAGCTGGACTTGGTGGAGAATGCAAGTCCACCAGCTCTCCCCTTTTTATCTTCTGCTTGATCACCCTAATGTACTCATCCATTGTGGATAGAGACATAGGACCAAGCCTTCTTCCGGAGAACCCATACAGCTTCAAGAAGCTCATCATCCTTTGTCTGTCAGTAGACTTCTTTTGGCTTTTGAGGATGATGGCCCTTGAATTTGTAGCTTCTTCCCTTAATCTTATCCTTTCAGCTTGTTTTTCTCATTTAGCTTTTTCTTCCATCTGCTTATTGTATTCAAACAATATATACTCAGATGGTAAGGGAAGAAGTGCATCTGCCTGATAGAGACCTGAGGCACTCAGGTAGCTAATCATCTTTAGTCTTTCTTCTTCAGTTGCTACCTGAGATTATTCAGTGGCCACAGTCTCTGGCTCAAGACTTTCTTGAACTGGGGAGAGGACAAGAATGTTCTTATAGAGTCTTTTCAGCCTTATTTCTTCTTTGTGCTTGAGGAGCAGTGCTGCATCCTCTGCTTCCCTCCTCTCCTTTGATAGCTCTGTGTTAGGCAGTTCATTCAGCTCATCTAAGGGGAGAGAGATGAGTTCATCAATGTCGTAGTTTCTGGTTCCCAGGTAATTCAGCTTGGTTGCCCTGAACTCATCTTCCTGAGTGTTTAGCCTGGGGGCAGCCCTGATTGCAGCTTCCATAAACCCTGGGGAACCACTTGAACTCTCTCCCCTTAGCTTCCTCTTCCTCTCTCTTTTCTCCTCCTCAATCTCCTCAGGAGTCATTTTCCTTTTGCCTTTGTCGACCACAAGCTTTGGTGACTCAGGCTGGAGAGAGCTTTGGCCTTCATTGCTTGGTTCAGCTGTCAAGCTCTGGCTAGAGAGAGGTTGTGAAATACCATCACCAGCTGGTGTTTCACTAAGGGTAATGGGTGCAGAGGGAGATCCTGTCTCAAGATTCATAGGTTCAACCTCTGGGCCTTCAGTCAAGGTTTTCCCTTTGAAGCTAATCTCCGGGTCTACCTCAACATCCAGTTGACCAAAGATTTCACCTGCTAGCCTCTGTCTATATAATTTTGATCTCAATTTAAACTCCTCGAGCACCTTGTCTTGGATTCTTTCTGCCAATCTTGTTGCTTGTCTATTATTTCTTAGGTTGACAAGTGGTAGATCTACCAAGTTGATGCTCTCATAGTTACTCAGGTGTAAAATGTTGAGAACTTCTAGTTGACCCTGAGCTCTAGAGATCATAAGATCTTTCCTATTTTTGTCATACCCCCAACCCCAGATTGGGTTCTCAGAAGGGGAAGACATTGCTCTTGGTATTCCCTCCTCAAACAGTTATTGAATGAGCAAATATAGATCACTATCTAGAGGAGGTTGCTGAGTATGAACATCTGCAAGAGAGGATGGTGATTCCTCTATGTCCATACTCTCGGAAGAACTCCCAGGTTCTGTGATTGTCAGAATTTTCTCCCCCTTTTTGGTAGCATCACCCTCTTGCATAGGTGAGCTGGGAGATTGATCCATGACATCCACAGGTTCTTGTAGACCTGGATGAGTTGTCCTCATAGGTCTTTCAGCTAACTTGCCCTTGAGATCGGTGATCTCAAGTTGCTGGTCATTGACCCTCTTCAGTAAGATAGTCACCTGAGATTCCAGGTGAGCTATCTTTGAAACAAAATAGGTGCAAAGATGTGATAGTTTGTGCACCTTTTGTTGCAGACTTCCCTCATCTTCAGATGAAGAATCATTGGGGGATGAGAGAATTAGACCTAAGTCTTCTTCCTCACCACCAGCATGGGTTTCTTGGATGCTGGGTTTCCCCTGCCCAATGACAATTTCCAGAGAAGTGTCAAGAGGCTGGGTTGCCATGGTAGAGGTCCTAGTGATGTTATCACTTACAAAAGTGATAGCCTCTGCCATATGGATTTCCTGAATAAGTTCAGGATGATCCACCTCAGTAGGGGTTTGCTGATGTGGGCTAGAGATGGGGGAAGCAGGAGTACTCATCTCTCCTTGAGTGTGGGAAGAGAGGAAAGACTCATGGTACTCACTGAAGCCCAAATCTTTATCAGAATAGAAGTCAAGGCTGGGAATGGGGCTGTTTAGATCAAGAGGTTGGGGATGTTTTTCCAGAAGGTTGATCACTAGAGTATTGAGACTCAAAGTGATGGCTTAAGGCTGTTTGTGGGGTTGTGAGCTCATCAGGCCGAGCATGAGGAACCTCAGCGCTGAGTTGTGGAAAGATGGGAGTGGTCTGCTCCTTAGGGGAAGTGGGAGCTCGAGATTCTACTTCCTCCTGTACGGGTTCTGATATGGGGGCCTGTACATACTTAGTAGTAAGTGCAGGGGTTCGTTGGGATTTTCTTTTGTAGGTGATGGTGAGGGTAGGCTGTGTTTGAGGTGGGTGAGAGGTAGAGGGTGTTGGTTCAACACTAGCTGGTGCTGCTAGGTTTTCATCCTGAGTAATAAGCTCAAACATTTTTGGGACAAGGGCTGTTTCTACCCCAGAGAAGCCGACAGTTGGCTTCTTTAAGATTTTGAAGATGTCGGGCCTCATCAGTCCTATTTTTAGAATATTACCTGTTCCCCTCAACTGTGGTCCCAACTCATAGTTGAGAATGTGTTGAACATACCTATGGAACATGTAATACTCTAAGGAGTCCAAGTTTGCGAGTAAATTAGTATATACAAACTGAGAGTACCTGAACTTGACCCCTTGTACCATCCCATGGACTATAAAGGAGAGGTCTTCTGGAACTTGATCCCATCCTCCATGCTTGTTAGAAAGGCTGTGAATGACGACATGAAGGAGGTATTTCCATTAAGATGAGACCTTCCCCTTCCTGAAGGTTTTGACTGAGAAGTCACCTTTATAGCCCATCTGCTGAAAGGAATGGTTGACAGCAGATTTTGGAAAGGACAGCTCACCTACTTCATCATCCAGCGGCAAATGGTGTTTATGATGGCCGGAGTGATGAAAACCTTCCTTCCCTACACTGTAGCAGACAGTGCCTTCTCCCCGTCCATGGTCACCTCTTGATAGGTCCTCCAGAACTCAAGCAACTGATCCTCATAGAGAGGAGGATCGATTGTAAGGGAGGTGAAGTAGTGAGACGAAGAAAGGTACCTACACACATCTGAGAAGCTTGGATCCTTCTCAGAATGTAACAGGGCAACTTGATTGTGTTGCCTGTGTAGGTGCATGGAAAAATCAGGATCGTTGCGACGATCAAAGTTGGCCATTTGAGGAAGCTTTACAGTGAAGAAAGAAAGAAGAAGATGAAATTTGGGGGTAAATTTAGGGTAAGGATCAGTGAGAGTAGAGAGACGAAATAGAACCGTTTGGAAGATATATGCTGTGGATTTGAGACAAAGTTATGACAAAAAGATAAACTTTGAAATCCACAAGTAGGTCCTACTTCTGAAAAAGTGCGCCCAAAAAGTTAGTTTTCTTGGAAGCTATAAAACTTCCGAAGGCAATTTTGGCTTCGAAAGCTTTGTAGCAAAGCTTCCGAATGCAATTTTAGCTTCGGAAGATATTTCAAAGAATTTTGAAAATTTGGCTTCAGAAGAAGTGAATAAGTCTTCCGAGACTTAGTTGCTTTCGGAAGATATTTGTTCTTTGAATGCATTTAAGTGCTTACATAAAAATTTAAGCTTCGAAAGATACCCAAGAATTTCTTTCGAAGGTAAATCTTAGATAAGCTGTTAAATGATTTAAAGACATAAATTTCTTTCGAAGGCAATTTGAGTTCTTCCGAAGAGAAATTTTCACAAATCTAAGGAATATCAGTTAAATGTTAATTTTCTTCCAAAGAGAACGGGGCTTATGAGGTGATCTAATAGACAACTTAGGACACACGATTTTAAGAAATAAAGTTGATTAAGTTATTAAAGAAAATCTATTCAAAGTTAATCATCCCAATAGCTGATACAAGATATTTAAATCTCTATTCATCAAATGTCTTTATGAATAGATCAGCGTATTGTTCATTTGTGTTAACTTTGATTAGTTTGATCGATCCCTTTTCAAAATTATCCCTAATCAGATGATACCTGATATTGATGTGTTTGGTCCTTGATTGCTGCACAGGATTCTCTGTAATAGAGATGGCACTGTTGTTGTCTATGTGGATGGGAGTCTCCTTAAAGTTGAATCTATAGTCTAGTATCTGATTCTGAATCCAAAGCACTTGAGCATAGCAGCTTGCAGCAGCAATGTATTCAGCTTCAGCAGTTGATGCAGACACACAAGATTGCTTCTTGCACTGCCAAGAGACTATCCTTCCACCAAGGAATTGACATGCCCCAGATGTAGACTTTGCAGTCATGTTGCAGCCACCATAGTCACTATCTGTATAAGCATATAGATTAAAGTCTGAATTCTTTGGATACCAAAGGCCTAGATTTGGAGCACCTTTGAGGTATCTAAGAATCCTTTTGACAGTGATTAGGTGTGACATCTTGGGGTTGGCTTGATATCTTGCACATATACATGTGGCAAACATGATATCAGGCCTGCTAGCAGTAAGGTACATGAGTGACCCAATCATAGCCCTGTAGAGATGTTCATCAACACACTCCCCCTCAAGATCAGGACCAAGGGAGTGGCTTCTGGCTATGGGTGTCTTTGCAACCTTACAGTCAATCATCTTGAATCCTGTAAGTATGTCCTGTACATACTTTGACTGACTAATGAAGATGCCTTCTTCAACCTGCTTCACTTGAATTCCTAGAAAGAAACTGAGTTCCCCCATGGCACTCATTTCAAATTTATTCTTCATCAGCATCTCAAAGTCTTTACAGAGCTTTGGATTAGTTGAACCAAAGATGATATCATCTATATATATTTGAACTAGCAGTGTGTCATTTCCTGTTTCTTTGATGAAGAGAGTCCCATCAATAGTACCTCTTTTGTATCCATGTTGACAGAAATATGTTGATAGTGTCTCATACCACTTTCTTGGAGCTTGATGCAGTCCATATAGAGCTTTATCAAGCTTGTAGACATAATCAGGATGATCTGGGTATGCAAAGCCAGGTGGTTGTTGATATAAACTTCTTCATCAATCACCCCATAGAGAAAAGCACATTTCACATCAAGCTGGTATACCTTGAAATCTTTAGATGCAACATAAGCCAGAAATATTCTTACAGCTTCAAGTCTTGCAACTGGAGCAAAGACATCAATGTAATCAATCCCTTCTTCTTGAGTGTATCCTTGGACAACCAGTCTAGCCTTGTTCTTGATGATAATCCCTCTATCATCCTTCTTGTTCCTAAATACCCATTTGGTTCCTATGACACTTTTCCATTAAGGAAGAGGGCATAAGTTCCACACCTTCTGTCTTCTGATTTGAAGCAGCTCATCTTGCATAGCTTCAATCCAGCTTCCATCCTTCAAAGCCTCACCAACCTTCTTCAGCTCTATCTGGGATAAGAAACAAAAATGTAGACAAACATGGCTGTCATGAGTTTGTCCTCTTGTTCTTACCCCTGAGTCAACATTTCCAATGATGTTTGTGGTGGGATGTGACTTGTGGATCCGAAGTTGTGGGATCACAGCAAGTTGGTTAGACAGATCTAAATTTGAGAAATTTTGATCTGGCAATGAGGTGTCTCCCACCACATCAGTACACTTATTAAGAGAAACTTGATCCAATGAGTGTGTGATATCATTCATGTTGTCTTTAATGGAGTGGTTATCAGCATTAAGAAATTCTTGATCACTGTCACCACCTCTAGTTCTTCCTGCATTTGAAGTTCCTTCACCTAGATTTGGAGCCTCTGAGCTGGAATTTGAAGGCACCTCAGATGAATCAGCAGTATTTGTCATGCTTGTGCTGATAGGAGCTTCACTTGCTGGGTTAGTTACCATTGGAGCTGAAGTAGTCTTCTTGGTTGGTCTTCTCAGCTCAAATCTTGGATCAGGATCTTCCGCTGATCTGTTATCTGTAGATCCTGAAACATTCTCACAAGACTTGTTAAAACAGTTGGTAACTAAATCAAGATCAAACAGCCAATCCGGACCAGAACCTTTCACACAGGGTGTGTGTTCATTGAAAGTCACATTGGCTGACTCCTCAATGATTCTAGTTCTGAGATTGTATACTCTATAAGCCTTAGCATGAGAAGAGTATCCAACAAAGTGTCCATCATCTGATTTCTCAGGAAACTTGGCTATTTGATCTTTGGTATTCAAGATGGTGCAAGGACATCCAAATGTTCTGAGAAAACCAATGAATGGTCTCCTTTTGTGCCACAGTTCATAAGGAGTTTTACCATGAGTCTTAACTACTAAAACTCTATTCTACACATAGCAGGCTGTGTTAACAGCCTCTGCCCAGAAGGTGATAGGTAGTTTAGAGTCAGACAACATGGTTCTAGCAGCCTCAATAAGTGTCATGTTTCTCCTCTCAGCAACACCATTTTGCTGAGGAGTCCTTAGAGCACTATATTGTCTTGAAATACCCTTTTCATCAAAAATGTATCAAGGATTTGGTTTTTAAATTCTATTCCCTGATCACATCTTATGATTTTGACCTTGTGATCACATTGATTCTCAATTTTCAGAATGAAGTTCTTCAAGATCTCAGGAGTCTCATCCTTAGATCTAGGGAAGAAGACCCAAGTGAATCTTGTGAAGTCATCTGTGATCATTAAACAATAAGAGATCAATCCTAGACTCATTACACTGGTGGGGCCAAACAGATCCATATGTAACAAGTGTAGGGGAGTAGTGATGGAGTTGGTTCCCTTGTGCTTGTGAGACACTTTGTGCTGCTTCCCTTTCAGGCATGCAACATAATGGTCATCACTTCTAAACTCTTTCTTTGGCATTCCAGTTACCAAATCATTTTTAATTAATTTATTCATGTTTTTGAAGTTTACATGGCACATTCTTTTATGCCAGAGGAAAGACTCATCACTATTTGTTTTAGATAGAAAGCAAGACACTTCTCCAGAGGGAGTTGTTTCTTGTAGATCCATCTTGTACATGTTTCCCTTCCTGGGGGCTCTGAGCAGAATGTACTCCTGAGGAATAACCACCCTAGGCTTGAGAATAATGCACTCATGCTCAGTGAAGAGCATGTGATGTTTTTGGTCACAAAATTGGGACACACTCAAAAGATTGTATCCAAGCTCCTTGACAAAATTTACCTTCTCAATGCTGAGCTTACCATTTGAGACCATGCCCCTGCCAGTGATGTAACCTCCTGCATCTCCTCCAAAAGCAACTGGCCCTTCATCAAACTTCTCATGGTTTTGAATTAAGGACTCATTGCCTGTCATGTGCCTGGAGCAGCCACTATCAATGATCCATACATTTCTGTTTGCCTTTGGCTGTCCCTGCACAAAAGAGATGATTTAGTTACATATGGAAACCCAAGCCTTATTGGTCTTAGGCTTGTTAAAATGAGTTGAAGGCAATGAAATAGTAAGTGATCCTATGATCAGGCTCTGTGGATCATTTGCTGATGAAGAATCTTCAGTCACACGGTCCTCCTTCATCTTCCACACCAACTTTGGAAAATTTGGCTTGACCTTCAAAGCTTCGGAAGCTTTTGCAGCTTCGGAAGATTTGGAGACTGGACCTTCGGAATATCTTGCTTTCACTGTAGCAAGCTTCAGTACTTCGGAAGCATTCCTTTCTTTCGAGACCAAATTTTCTTCCGAAGGAAATTTTTTACTTGCCTTCTTCTTCATTTTGGAGCTTCCGAAGGAAATATATTTTCCTTCCGAAGCTAGCTTTTCCTTCATCTTCCCAGAAGATTTCTCTTTAAACATGTGGATAGTACTTTTGGGATTGTAGATACAATCTTTAGCCAGATGGAATGTACTACCACATACGATGCATTCCATTTGATTCCTTCTTTGAGTCTTCTTCTGAGAGCAAGACTAAACTTGAACACTTTCTTTCTCCAGCTTCTTCTTCACAGATGATGCAACAATTCTCTTAGGGAGAGACTTGCTCTTGGAGGAGGATGGTTCAGACTGTGTGGCAGTGGTACATAGCAATTCAGCCTTCTCTTTACTGGAATGAGTTGGAACTGTGCTAAAACTCATAGTACTAGAGTTTGTAGTTGATTCCTCAGCCTTTACCACTTCAAACTTTGCAGAGATAAACACTTGTTCTACTTAGAGTTAAAAGTGGCCTTGATCTCTTGAGCCTTCTTTGATCTTCTTTTTGCTCTTCTAATCAAGTTCTTCCTCTTTGTCTTTGTCATACCAGCCTTCTTACTCTCCTCAGGAGCATGGTGACCCTTTTTGGATTGACTCTTTTCACTCATTTCAGAGTCATCCCTCACCATCTCCTCTTCATCCTCTTTAACACTAGGGTCTATGAGGGGAAGCTCGTCTTCACCAGTTCCACACCTTGGAGATCTTACAGATAATAGAGTGTGTGGAGGAGCTATCTCAGTAGATCCCAGTCCCTGCTTATTCTGATAATAGACTTTTGCATGCAGAGATAAGGATATTATGTTCTTGAAGGTCTCTTCTTCAAGAACACATTCTTCAGCCCGGGCTTTGCTGATCACAAGCTCAGCCTAGCATTCAGTCAACTTGGTAATGAGATCTTTAATTTGAGTCCTGTAATTTGTCTGCTCATGTTTAAGAGTTAAAACTGTTTTATCTAGATCTTCCATCTTAAGTTTATATTCATTTTCAGTACTTTTAAAATCAGCTTTTAGGATATTCAAGGACTCAATATCATATCTCATTTCCAAGTTATAGGACCTGTATCTATTCACTTTAGCAATACATTCAGGAGAGCAAAGATGTTCTAGTACCTTAGCCTCATCATGGTCAGCCATGAGTGCCTGGTTTGGTGAAGCATCTTCAGCCTGAAAGCTCCAGTCAAAGCCTCCTTCTTCAACAGCAACAGCAGCTTGCTGTCTTGGCTTCTCATTCTAGTACCCTCCCTTAGTGTAGTTTGGCCTTGATGATGCTTGGCCACCATTTGACTTAGGTGCCTTGCATTCTCTAGCAAAGTGACCCATCTGGTTACAGTTGTAACACTTCACTTTGCTCTTGTCCAGTCCAAACTTGCCAGTGGCAGCATTGCTGGGAAACCTTCTCCCTGTCCTCTTGTAGAATTTCTGGGCTCTGTGAGTGAGAAGAGCCATTTGCTGGACTATCTCCATGTATTCCAGATCATCTGGATAGATACAATCTAGGTCTTCAAGAGTGAAGAGAAAGTTTTCTGAACTTTCATCAGTAGAGACAAAGGCTTAGGAGGTGCTTGTCTCTTGGAAGGGACTTCCTTGGATGTAGCTCTTTCTAGGTGTCTCTGGGAAGGTGATAAAAGGACCCTTCACATGAAGGGCTAAACTCTGGTGAGTACTGGAGTTACCAGATGAGTTTTGCATGTTCATCTCCATCTGGTATCCACTGAGTATCCCATACAACTCAGTGAGAGTAAGGGTCTTGGGGTTTTCAGTCCTCTTAATGACCACACAGTAGTGTGTCCATTGTCTGGGAAGAGAGGACATGAACTTCCTAACAATATCCCTATTCTCAATAGTTACTCTAACATCAGCTAGAGTATCCACAATCTCAACATACCTGAAATACTGTTGAGTCATGGTTTCACCTGTCTTGAAGGTGAAGTTTTCAAACTGCTGCTTCAGGAGGTCCTTCTTGTTCTCCTTGGCTTCATTGGACCCCTCATACATCAGTTTCAATGCATCCCATAGCTGTTTAGCTGTATTGCACTTCTTGAAACCTCTGTAGATGGAGTTTGGAAGAGCAGTTTGGAGGGCTATCATGGCTTTCTGATCAATATCAATCTTTTTCCAGTCTTCATCAAAAAGTCAGCCCTCTCCTTCGGTATCATGCCACCACCAGCAGCAGCTGAAGAGGTGCATGGTACATGAGGTCCATCGACAACAGACTCCCACATCCTGGAATCCTAAGACTTGATGAAGCCTTCCATTCTTTGGCACTAAGTGTCAAAATCCTCAGGAGTGATCAGTGGGGACGTTGTCATAGTTCCAGTTTCCATATCAGCCTTATAGATAGCTGTCATTTGAAGAGTTAAGTGATGTGTGAAGCTAAGAGGATTAAAGATGGTGAGATCTTACAATCAAGAGCCTGGAATGCTTTGATACCAATTGCAGGACCGGGTAAGGGTACTTAACACTTAGTCTCACACTAAGGACAGATCTTAGATCACTTAACAATTCAAATAGGGAACTGGTAACTTAAAACAGATGCTCCAAAGAACATAAGTAAATCAAAGAGACAGAACTAAGAATCAACACAAGATTAGTTTTTAAGGATGTTGTATATTGATCTCAAGTTCTCTTACAAGTGTTATGAAGCATACTAAAATTACAAGGACCTGAGACACTTTTATACTACAACCTACAACCGTCACTTACATGTAAAGACAGTTGGATTTGACTAATCTAGACAACAAGATCAATCTAAAGTCAAAACGTAGATTGCCTTTTGACTAGTGACTATAACATGCCATAGCTCACTGACTTTTCCTAATACAAAAAGTCTACAGGAACAAGTAAGGTAAGTTACAGACAAAGACCATTCCTACTTTTTGATAAAGCATGGGAGTTTCAACAACTTGTGTAAAGTAGGTGAACCATCAAAGCAGGCAGCGGAAAGTGTGTCAGCTTTATCAAAAGTTGATTCAGAGAAAACATATTTTCTCTGTCCTCTGAAGAAATCAGTCTTCACAGCTTCGGAAGATTTTGTCTCTGAAGCTTCGGAAGATTTCATCTTTGGCTTCGGAAGATGCTGGTCTTTGGCTTCGGAAGATTTCACACTTAGAATATTTTTCTGTTTGAGTGTGAAACTTCCGAAGTAACTCCTTTTGAACTGTTAGCTTCGAAAGGTCTTACACTTAGATACATTTGAGAGTGTAAGACTTCCAAAGCTAGTTCATCTTTGTTCCTTAGTGCATGCATGGAAGACTTGGTTGTTCTGGCTTGTTGGTTGCATCAGCCTCATAATCTTCAGATGATCTTACAATATTCTACTTGAAAGATGCGAATATGATAATTTATGTTGGTAGCGAACCACCAAGGAGTGCTTAGTGGTCTACCCATAGACCCCATTCAGGCATATTCGTATAAAAGCTCCAGAAACCTGGTTTTCACTTATTTCACACTCTCACTCTCGGTTTACTCTCTCTCTCTAACCGCACTAATCCCTCTTCTTCTCTCCCTCTCTCTTACTATGATCTTGGCGTGTTAGAAGTACTGGCGTGGCTAACAGAATGTGTGGTTGCGTTCGTTGTGGTTATGTTGGCTTAGAATCGACGTTTGGAAGCTCAGTTCTCTGCTGTAAGACTCAGAACCTTGTGATTACGAGTTATGGCTATAAATGAGCGTATATATGACGCGTAAAACTCCATTATAGTGTTGGAATGCTCGGTGATGAACTACAGACACCAGAGACAGCCAAAAATCCAAATCTATTTTGGTAAGGTTCTAATACCTTCACATTTTGCATCATTATGGATCATTTAGGTAAATCGGAGTTTTTGAAAGAAATTAAACTAGTAGATGATGATTAGGATGCAAGTGATTGTTATGATCTAGGAATGATCACATTTTGATAAATGGATTTATCACCGGATGTATGGCCCAAACTTGAAAGTCCTCATTGTTGGCCAATCATAGCATAAAACATTATATAATTTAGTTTGACATAAAACATCATAGCGGAAAACGTAGTTCATTCATCACATCCATAAACATGTTTGTTAAATTACAAACCATTCTTGAATTAGAAACATTAACCTTGTTCTTTCCAAATTAAAACATCAATTATGAAAAGGTGGATGGAAATCCATGAATGCCAAGTAGCTCTATCTCTCGTGTCATCCTTAGCAATCATCATTACCTGCCAATGGATATGCAGACAAAGTCTGTGTTGATAAGTGAGGTCTACTTGTGTATATAATATAGAAAATATACTTTTGTTCTCTTTTGTCACACCCCAACCATGGCAGTTTCCTGCAGGACATGAACATCATGGAATCACATTCATTTGTCGAACACTACATGATTTAGTAAAACATACATTGCAATTAAGTTCAAAAGTACATAATTGTTTTTAGAGTTAAATTGCGGAAGTAGTAGAACTAATGTAAATTGTTTTCAAAACATGACAAATACAGAAATAAATGTCCTAAATAGCATGAATGGTCCAAAATGCGATGTGATCCATGCTAGCTTAACTTGATGCAATTATCAAATACCTGAGAAAACATGCATGAAAATACATCAACATAAATCTGGTGAGTTCATAGGTTTTAAAGTAATAGTAAATAGTGTAATGGACCACAATACTTTCCATGATTTGATTGTCGATTATACAATACTACAACATTATATAAGTGTTGGGTTCAACAATAGAATAAACTGAAGCTTACCAAATGATAATCACAGCCGACTGAAGATCTCTTGTACGAGTTCAGAGACCAATTTGATAAACAGAAGAAAACAAATACAAAAAGAAAAGTCAAAATTAGGTCATGATGTAACAATAGTATAAATAGACCCACTAGTGCATTTTTGCAAGTATGGTTCATGTGTGTGTGTATCTGATGGTGTAAATCCCCACCCAAGGAGAATTTTTCCTTTGGGTGGGTTTTATTCCATCATTTACTTATGATTCTCGTTGTAATTTGTTCTTCAACATCAATAAAATCATAACATTATTATCATCATTCTCTTTGTTCTCTGATTCACACACCTCCACCCATCTTAATTTTGAATTTTCAGATCTGAAGGTGATGAATCCTAAGATCCAAGCTCACTGAATCTGAAATTTTGATTTAGCAAAATGGTATCAGAGCTGTTGGTTGCTAGGTTCATGTATTTTTCAGATTTGATTTCATCCTTAATGATGTTTAGAACAAAGAAAAAAATTAGAAAAATGAATAACAAAGTCTCTGTTCATCTAAATCCTCACCTGTTTATTAGCAAAATCAACAAAAATCAAGAAATCTGTTCAAATATGTTACGATTTGAAGATGATAAAACATTCAACAGATTATCACTTCAAAATTCGATGCAATTGAATTAGATCCAAATCAAATACAAGAAGAACATGAGATCGAACCTGCTGCACTTCAAAGAAAATCAACAAATCAATGTGTTCGCAAGAATTAGATCAATCTTTTGCAAATCCAAACCAATTTACATGCTTTTGAAGATGATTCATGAATCATGCTACAAGAAATTGAATCTGATTCAGATTGAAGCTCGAATTGGGACGTTCAGATCAAAGAAAAAGAACTCACATTTGGTTAAGTGTCAAATGCGGATGACATGTTACACATCCGCATTTCTTCAACAAATGCGGATGTGTATTCAACCAATGCGGATGTTCATTTCCTCCAAACAAACAAATGAGGATGACAAGCAAAACATCCACATTTCTTTGAAGAAATGCGGATGTATTACAAAAGAAATGCAGATGTGGAACTTCAAATGCGGATGTATGATCAACTAATGTGGATGTGAAGCACAAAATGTGTTAAGCAACTAATACTGTTATGATAACATCCAATGCGGATGTTTAAGCAACTAATGTGGTTGTGATGACATCCAATGCAGATGTTTGAGCAACTAATGCGGATGTATTGGCAACCAAATGCGGATGTGTTGCCCCAAATACGGATGTTGTCACAAATGCAAATGTGTTGTCACAAATATGGATGAGTTAGCATGAAGTACGGATGTCTTGTCATGAAATGCGGATGTTCAAACAAAGATGCAGATTCACATCATTAAACAAATGCGGATGTACCACTCATCTAATGCGGACAAGTTAACAATCCACTCAACAACTAGTGAATTCAAATGCAATTCATCCAACAACAGAAACGATGAACAGATGATGAACAGATAGCAACAACAAACAAGAAAAGAAAGAAACAAAATGAGTGCCGGATGATTTCAACCAACAGGCACATCCATTTTGAGCATTCTAAAGAAATGAAGAAATCAACTTTGGTCACATAATCACTGATTCATTCAAGGATTTGTACAACTGTCAGAAAACTCATTCTGAAATACTTGGAACCATCCATTATCAAGCTATTTCAGAGATTCATAGAATGGAAGTGTTTTCAAGATTGATTTATGTTCCTGATGCTGTTTATTGAAGTTCAAAGCATCATTATATGCCTAATACATTCAAATCCTTTGAGTGTGATATGAACAGTAATCCAAGAGTGATACGACCCATATCCAATACGTTAAGTATTCTCAAAGAGATTCTATCCTTTGTCAGAAATATATTAGGAGAAGCTTAATCTAAAGGGGAGAACTACAGTGAACTGTGTCTGAACATCAGTTGATCAAGAAATCATGTGACAGAGAAGATCTTCAAAGTTAGAGTTTGGCAAGCATCAGTTTAGGGGGAGTATTGTTGGGTTCAATAATAGAATAAACTGAAGCTTACCAAATGATAATCACAGCCGACTAAAGATCTCATTATACAAGTTCAG
Organism: Flaveria sonorensis; assembly: GCA_025506505.1. NCBI lineage: Eukaryota > Viridiplantae > Streptophyta > Magnoliopsida > Asterales > Asteraceae > Flaveria > Flaveria sonorensis. The sequence goes on from CM046432.1 coordinate 36,358,993, forward strand.
AGACCAAGTTGATAAATAGAAGAAAACAAATACAAGACAAAGTCAACATCAAGACTAAAGGAAAAGTCAAAATTAGGTCATGATATAACAATAGTATAAATAGACCCACTAGTGCATTTTTGCAAGTGTGGTTCATGTGTGTGTGTAATTGATGGTGTAAATCACCACCCAAGGAGAATTCCTCCTTTGGGTGGGTTTGATTCCATCATTTGCTTATGATTCTCGTTATAATTTGTTCTTCAACATCAATGAAATCATAACATTATTATCATCATTCTCTTTGTTCTCTGATTCACACACCTCCACCCATCTTAATTTTGAATTTTTAGATCTGAAAGTGATGAATCCTAAGATCCAAGCTCACTGAATCTGAAATTTTGATTTAGCAATAAGCACCACAACCGAAGCTTGACTATATCTTTAATAGATTGCCCCTACCCGTGCCTACCCTAAGCACGAGGGTGAATAGGCCAATAGTGCACTCTTTTAGACCTCCAGTTAAGGTTAGGGTAATTAACTCGGGTGGGGGTAGTCAAACCTAATAGTACTATCCATGATTACCTTGCTTGGGGAAATAAACTAACGATCCGATAACAGGGGACTTCATACGGTAAGTAAACAACTTATATAACTTGTGAAATCATTGACAAGTAAATGTGTCCATAAAAATAGTAATTTGCATGTAATCTCACCCAAAAAGAAAATAAGTAAAAATGGGGACGTGAAACTCACCTGTGAAGTGAGTCGGGTGTGAAAATCTGTAAGTATCCAAAGTGCTCGGGAAAATCCAACTTAAGTTCGCCGTAGAACAATCAAGGAAACTTATGTCTAATTAATTGCTCCTACGTGTAATGTGAGCATGTAACTATTTCATCTACATACTTGGTAACCATGTGTTTGACTCGACGACCCGTTGGTGAAACAAGATGGATATTTGTGAAATATATATATTACTTAAAAAATATTAATAAATTATACTTCACTTGAAAGTATTCAAAAACCTTTTTTAAAGTTGATATATTGTTTGGGTAATTAAATATCATTTTGACTTGACCTGAGACATGACTCGAGTGTTTAGTAATTAACTATGTAATTTACATAAGAAATTATAGGAATTAGGATTTTGAAATAATCTTATTTTTCTTAGGTAAAATAATATTTATATTATTTTAATTAAAATACAATTTGAAATATTATCATCTAAGAAAGATCACTAGCTTTCATATTTTACAATCCATGTATAAATATATATATTTACTCATAAAATAATTATTTAATTTTTCTTAGTAGGATTATTCTTTTATTTTATCTAGTTCTTAACATGTATTAAATTAGGGTTTCTTCAATTTATTAAGTTATTTTGGTATATTATAAAGTAAAATCCCTTTAATAAAATACTTAGTCACATTAGTAATTTTACCAACATATCTTAACCCATCTTTTTTCAAGTAACCTACTATCTATGTTATAAACTCCATAAGTTTGAATTCTAAGTACCATGTCAAAACAACAAAATCATGTGTCATCTTTGTTAAAAAGCCATCTACTAAGCATCTTAACACAAGCTTTACACTAATATAATATTTAGTTATGAAGTTCGTATTTTTCCCTTTTAAAGTCCCATGTTTATACATTTAACTATACTTGTAATCTTGGTCAAATTGTCATTTTGTCATAACCCAACTTTTGTAATAATATTGTTTGTCCATGTGATCGATAATCAGTGCAAATGATTTAGAAAACACAATGAATCCCAATGAATAACAACAATTTATCAAACTAAGCAAAAACAAGTTTCAAATATTTGTCCTTAATCTCCAAACAATGACAATAAGGATGAAATAAGGCTCAAAGATGATAACAATATGCTCCTAGCCAATACATAACAATCACACACTCATAATAACAAGATTTTCGTATTAGGGTTTTTCTAAAAGTTAATTACAATAAGAGAAACAAAGACTATATAAACAGACTACAGTTTCGCTAATAGTTTCGCTGCCCAGCAAAATTGTCTTGACCCAAAACCTAGTTTCACTAGGCGACGAAAGACAGTTTCGCCGGGTGACACAAACATGCTGACTATGAGTGAAACTCAGTTTCGCTCGTAGTTTCGCTAAGACAAAAGCTACAAAATTACATACCAAATAAACTAACATTTTTCCTATTACAATAATAACAAAACATAAATAATATTGGTAAGTCCAATCTATTCTTGATCATCAATACTCCCCCTAGGTTGGACCTCACCCTTTTGATCTTCTGTTTGAGCTCCTGTTGTTTCTTTAACTTGCTGAACATCTTCTGTAACATCTTCTGCTAGTTTGTCAGTTGTTTCTTTTTCAGCTCTAGCTGTACTCTCTTCCTCTGCCCTTGCACTAGCCTTTTCTAATTGTCTCATCAAATCCTACACATCCATTCTTTGTTCGTCAGCTTGAAATACTTTATCTACAAGCTCCCTGACCTCAGCCCTTACCCCACGAGCCCTGTTTGCAACCCTTATAAACAGGCTAGCTTTAGTTCTGGTTTCAGCTCTGGCTTCTGCCTTGATGTGGTTCTCACACAAAACCACAAGATCTTCATCATAGAATAAGAACATTCCATTGGGTCGAACAATTTGATTTCCTCGAGATCCTTGACTCTTATCACAGCTTCCCCAGTATTGTTATCGTAGAACCACTTTTCAAATTTTTACGGCCTTGGAGGCTGTTGATTCGGTACCCTCACCCGATCCACCGTCTTGGCAGGCTTCAACTTCAATACCATTTTCCCTTTGCCAGTCTCCCAATCCACATCTTTTTTTGACCTCCTTCTCTCAGTCTTCATATATCCAAAAGTCTCAAAATTGTCCAGAAGCCCCTTGCGAATCTCGTGTTCTAGCAATATAGCCCGCTCGCTTAGGCCTGAATTTAGCAGGGGAATTTCAGCTAAACTTCTCAAATCCCACCTCGGCAAGGTCTTAAATGCCTTTCTTTTGTGTAGATATGAGATTCCCCCCACGCCTCGTAATCATGAACATCTTCAATTCAGGATTGTATTTCTAACTTATTATCTTCTTATCAGATTCTCTCCTGTTTGGTTCTTTGATGTTTTGAAATAGTGGGGTCAGCTTTTCTGGCTCATTCTCCTTGGTGAACCAATCTTCCTTATCCATTTCTATGATATCTCTCTCAGTTGAACTCCTCTGAGCCATATATGTCATTGGTCGCTCATCCACCTCATAGAATTTGGGCTCGGAATCATAGTCCACCGGTTGCTCTTCAATCTCCTCTTCTTCATCTCTTATCACTTCATCACTAGTCAAATCAACATCTATATCCAGCCCCATATCTACAAATCCAGCCTCTACAACCTCATCAACATTTCCTCCTACATCTCCTTCTCCACTTCCTCTAACTTTAACAGTTTCAACACCAATTTCATCTCCATCAGCTCCAGATCTACCAACACCACTACCACCATCTCTAACTCCACCAACATCAACAACACTAACACCAGCACCAGCTCCACTCGTGCCCTCTCCTGCCCTGGTTGAACTGCCCACTTTCATAAAAGAATACTTGGAAGTATCAGTGAGATCGTCCAACTCTACTTGGGTTAACTGGTTGGGCAGGCAAGCATTTGCTTTTAGCTCATTTACTTCTCTGAGTAGCCTCCTGATTAGATACTGTTGATCCAGCATTAATCTCTTCATGCTTTCCATTTCTTTATCCTTCTCCTTCTCTCTTAACTCTTGATTCACCAATTTCGTCTTAATCATCCCCAATTCGTTAGCCAACGATGTATTCTAGTTTCAAATAGCATCTTGGTCTAACTCCGATCTAGGATCCCTTCTTTCGGAAGCTTCAGAAAACACTTGCTGCTTGTGTTTGGTTCTCCTCTCAGTAACATCTATCGGCTCTCCCAGATCTGCCTTCTTCTTAGTACTTTTCTCTCTCTGAACCCTCAATTCTTCTTCAACCTCATCTATCTCATCCTCCAGATTATACTTTTTGTCCTTGGCATATTTCTTCCTCTTCTTGATAGCCTCAACCTGCTTTCCCTAGTTTTCTACTGCATCTTTGTTTTCATTTTCTATCAGTTTTTTGATATAATTCCACCTTTCAGCTGGGTATATATTCTCCCAAAGATATGTGATTTTCCTAGTGAAATCACGTCTCATAGCAGAGCAGTCCGCAAAGATTTGGTGTCCATTTGAACTAGTCTCTTAATTTCTCCATGTTTGGGCAAATCACCAGATAATCTAATAGCATCTGCACGAATCTGGGATACAACAACCATTTGTCCTTCTTTAGAGCCATTATGTTTTTAGTCATACACTCAAATATCAGCTTAGCTATATTGGCCTTTTACTCTCTGCAGTACACTATCATGGCCTGGCCCAATGCAGATTCAGTCCATCCGATCCTCCTTTCCTGTGGTCCAAGCACATGATGAAGACATGCGCAATGTATCTCTATTCTTTAGACAGGGAGGACTTCTTAATCTCTTTCATTGAGCCAAAAGGCGGTCCCTCATATTCGATGCTCCTAAATGCTTCTAAAACTTGTGCCTCAGACATCACTACCTCCTCTCCACAATCCTCCTCTAGCTTCAATTAGCAATAGTTTTCACAGTGATAGCAATGTCATGACCATGAACCCTAGCTGTGATCTGGTTTGGACTAGTCCTAAGGTCATACTTTGCTGTCCTCCAGAAATCTCTGATATGAAGATCGTAGATAACAGGCATGTGGGATATAGCATAACTGATCCGGGACTCCTTAGCCGCTTGATACAATCTCTAAATCCAATGGTCTTCAGATTGCTGTCGTCCAGCAGTGCCACTATGTTGGTTCTATCATTGAACTTTAGATGTGCTATTTGAACCTGAAAAACAAAGAGAAGTTGGTCATTTAAAGCATTGGTATAAGACTTAATCAACGAAATAGAAAAAAGCATAAAAATTCTGAAAATTTAACAGTTTCGCTGATGCCGAAACTACAGTTTCGCAGCAAAGAAAGTATAGATTCGTTATGACTCAGACACACATTATATGTCCAAGCGAATCTATAGTTTCGCTAATGTCGAAATTATAGTTTTGCAGCTAAGAAAGTATAGATTCATTATGACCCAGACACAAAATTATATGTCTAAGTGAATCTATAATTTTGCTGAAACTTGTCCTGGTGAAACTATCAAGTACGCGTGGGCAGCATGGCTAGATAGTCTCACTCAGAAATTTTGAACTTTCGTTCAGTTTCGCTGGTCGAAGACATACTTTCGCTGATCGTTGCAACAAAACTCCGACGATGCAAATCAAACTAAATCACAAATTTATCGGTCAAAAGCTTGATTAATGTTATGAAACTGGTTCGAAACACCAAACTTGAGACTTAGAAACAATAAAACGCTACGGAAATCAACAATAAAAGGGTTTGATTGCTACAGCTCAAACTAGGGCTTAGGCTTAGCGAAAGAGCCAGTGAAACTTAGTTTTGCTAGTACTTAACACTTAACAAATCTTTTTTTAAAATTTTTTTGAGATTTTTAATTTTTATGAAATTTTTAAGGATTTATAAACCAAAGCTTTTGAGAAAAACTTCTTCGCCCTATAAAACCAACACAAAAACCAAATAAAATAAAATAGAAGTTAATAAATAAAAACAAAAACAAAAAGAATAAAAGGATATAAGCATTTTTTTTTCAAGAAATTTTCCAGAGAGTCATAGATTGGCGAGATTGCCGATATGTTTTTCCTTTTAAAACCGTGTCTTATTTTTTTCAACACGTAAATGCAGCTGTCTTTATCATGTTTTGGGTTTGATTAAAGAAACTCTAGTAACTTGGTCCCCACAGACATTTGGCAAAGCACTCATCTTGTCCTTATGATTTATTGAGCAATATGATTAACTCTGCTTGATTTTCTTTTGAGATTTCGATAATGATCTTGATTTTATAAGCATTGTGACTTTATTTTAAGGAACAGATGATCAGAGCTCCAGGTCTATACTCATGTAAAACAGAGGAGATGATCATCTGAGTGTGCTGATGAGAGCTCCAGGTCTATACTCACATATAACAGAGAAGATCATCACTCCAGGTCAATGTTCAGACATAGCAGAGGAGATAAGCACGAGATATAATTCTGAAGAGCCAACGAGAAGCTTCAATTCAGAGACTTTTCTGAAGAGCTAGACTAGAAGCATTTATTGTGCTAACTAGAAGCATCATTTAGGACTTAGGGATAGGGAGATTTGGGGATTTTGGGGAAATCAAAACAGATATTTAAAGCTCTCAACCTGTTTTTGACAAGTACTTGTAACTTTGTGCAGCCCAATATGTTAAGGGGATAATCCTTATCATCGAGTTCTTGAACTTTAGTTTGGCTACATGATCACAGTTTACTTTGTTTTTGGGCTGAACCTACCATGCATATCCCAACACAAATCTATTGACCTCCTTCAAACCCTTTTTCGGGGTTTCTAAAAAGACAAAATTGAAAAACTTTAAGAGTTTATTCTTTATTCTCCCCCGAAATTTCTATTTGATTGTCATCTAAGAGAAATTTCTATTTTTCATATTATATTTTTTTAAAGAGCAAAAAGAGTGAAGGAATTTGGGACACGAAGTTTCTCAAGCTTGAAAGAAAGAAAAGATGAACATAAAAAAATTATTTATCATTTTTACACAACTTTTTATAAAAATAGTTTGCAAAAAGATATTAATCCTAGCATGGAGATCAATTCATAAAAACGAGGTTTGTCGAATGTTTTAGTGAAAAGATAAGCTTTTTGAGTCTTTGTATCAATTGGGATAATATCAATGAAACCCTTTTCCTGAGCATCCCGGATTGCATGAATCCTTGTTTCAATGTGCTTGGTACGAGTGTCATGAACTGGATTTCTGAAGAAGCATCATCCATCTTGTACTTCTTAAGAATCTCTTGAATCTTTTCTTGGTGAATCAAAATACCATCAGGCTTTTGTTCAACCTGCAACCCTAAGAAAAAGCACATCTCCCCCATCATGCCCATTTCAAAGCGATCCTTCATTACCTCTTCAAATTCTCTACACAATTTCTCATTTGTTGACCCGAAAATGATATCATCAACATACACTTGTACAATCAACATCTCACCATCAACCTCCTTCTTGAATAGTTTCATATCTATAGTACCACGAGAGAAACCCTTGTTAAGCAGATACTGTGTTAATGGTTCAAACCAGATTCGGGGAGCTTGATGCAATCCATATAAGAATTTATCAAGTTTATATACTTTCTCTGGAAAATCTGGATCCTCGAAACCTGGTGGCTGACAAACATAAATCTTCTCATCAATGTTTCCGTAGAGAAATACGCACTTCACGTCCATCTGAAAAACTTTAAAGTTCTTGTGAGCAGCGTGAGCAAGAAAGATTCTGATGGCTTCAATGCGGGCAACTGGAGCAAACACTTCAGTGTAGTCAATTCCCTCCTCCTAAGCAAATCCTTGAACAACCAGTCTTGCTTTGTTTCTTACTACCACACCTTGATCATCTGGCTTGTTCCTGAATACCTATTTGATACCGATGGGAAATTTGTTTGGAGGAAGATTAACTAATTTCCAAACTTTTAACTTCCAGAACTGCTAAAGCCCCAACTGCATAGATTCAACCCAACTTGGGTCATGAAGTACTGCTGAGATATTTTTGGTAACAATTTGAGATAAATAGGGTCACTATACTCCTAGAGAGAAGAAGGAACCAAGGATGGCCAAGTCAGCTAGGAAGAATTTGATTAGGGCTATTAAAAGAAAATCAAAGAAAGTTCAAGAGATCATGCCCACTTTCAATCCCAAGCAAAAACAAGCCTTTATCTCTACTGTTTTTACATATGAACTAGTAGATGAACAATATAATGAAATGAAAGATATATTTACAAAAACAGAGTGTTCTCACTAAAAACAAGCAAGAAAAGATGGAAGGGTTGTTGTAGGATGCTTGGAAGCTTCAAAAATCACTTGATCTTCACCTAAGGCACTTGAAACACCTTAGATTTGTAGAAATCTAGTTTAAAATGTGGTGGAATGGGGTAGATGGTGGTTTGGTTGATTTTAGAGGAAGAGAGTGAGAATGAGGGTGTAATTTGATGTAGGTGAAAAAGATAAAGCATGGAGTGTTGTTTTTATAAGCTTTCATGTCAAAAGAATCAGTTTTGTTTGGTTTTGGAGCGTTGGATTCGTTCATCAAGAATAGAAGATGGAGATTTCTATTTGAGGTATGGAGACAAGCTTCTTTAGTCTAGATCAAAGAGGAAGTTTCACAAAAAATGAATTTCACAAAGTTCACCAAGTCAAAGAGGATTTTTTGTAGAAGCCTCTCGAAGATTAACATTTAGTTTTTATTAGTCTTTGTATAGTTTTTGTCATAGTTTAGGGACTTATTATGTAAATATATGTTCCTTTATGTTTTCTTTGATAGTATAAATAGCATAGTATGTATTGTGTAGATAGACCATAGAAAGACCTTAGAAAGACCTTAGAAGACCTGAGAAGCACTATTGAACAACTTGTAACTGTTTTCTTACACTTGTACTTTCTATGCTTACTATCAATGCAAAACTATGAATTTTTCTAATTTGTTTGCATTGAATTGATTACTTGTGTTTGTTTTGATTGAATTGTATCACAATATCATCACACATCGATCCATTTTGATCCTATCAAATGGTATCAGAGCTGTTGGTTCAGTGATTTTGAGTTCATCGGACATTTTTGAGCTCTTTGAATCACTTGAATCTGTGATTGATAAGCAATTCAATCTAACAATTGTTGATTTCAGTTGTGTTTCATCATCAGAAACATGAATTGAATCACAATTTGCAGTTCAATTCGTTCAAAAATTGAGAAATTGATCAAATTAGTGCTCAAACTTGTTCTTCATTTTCGGACTGTTTTTCAATCAAAGGATTGAATTGTTGTTGTTGTTTAGTGAAATTGAAGATAAAGGACTGTTAATTGATCCAATTACTACCTAATTGGAGATTTTTAGGTCAATTCAACAAGTTTTGAAGATTTTCAGCAGATCTGAGTTCGTTTGAATCTGTTGAATTTGGCGCATTAGGTCAAAACACTACTAAAAATTGCCTAAGTGTTTGGGCGCTTGACAACTATTCAGGCGTTTCACAACTATTAAGGCGTTTTTGGTCTAGGCGTTTTACCACTATCGGGGCGCATTACAACTGTGTGGACACTTTGAAACTTCCCAGAAACTAAGTATTTTTAGGCGCATTACCACTGCTGAGGCGCATCTGAACTGTTTGGGCGTTTTTGACACCCGGGCGTCTGACAACTATTTGGGCGTTTCACAACTATTCAGGCACATTACAAGTTGGGCGTTTGAGAATTCTTCTAAGGCAATCCCTTAGACGTTTCAGTCAAAGTCAAAGGAGTTTCACCACTGTTTGGGCGTTTCATCACTGTTTAGGCGCATCAACTCAACACTTAGAAATTTTTTTAAAAAAAATTTAAAAAATCCAAAAACATTTTCAATTCATTTTTTTAAATTCAAAAATTAAAAAAAAAACAAATTCTTTTCTTAAAAACAAAAATTAAAAATGGTAAAATCAAAAGATTCTGAGAACAGAGTTCCCAAGTTGAAGAACAGAGAAAACTTTAAGAACTGGTCCCTTAGGTTGAAACATCATCTTAATTCTATTGACACTGACTTGTGGAAGTTAATAGAAAAAGGACCTCATATTCCAATTACTTCAGATGGTCCTGATGGAGGAATTGTGTATACAAGAGATTCTCTAGAATCATATCCATAAGATGGGTTACAAGGTGATGATCTAAGGAAAGTAAATAATGATATTAAAGCCTATTCTTTGACGTGTAAAGGATTACCACTTGAAGTCTTAACTAGACTTGATGGATATCAAATGGGATATACCATGTATAAAGCTTTAAAGATAATTTGTGAAGGTGGTAAGGAGATTCAAGATCTTAAGAAGCAGAAACTGAAGAGGCAGTTAGAGCTGTTTGAGCATTTATCCGGTGATACTATAAACCAAATGATGAATAGATTTGTGCAACTTACAACTGAGATGTCAACTGCTGGCATCAAAAATGATCTCAAAGATCAAAACTTCAGGCTTCTCAATGCTTTTCCATCTTCATAGAAACAAACAGTAACATTGTTAAAGCATACTGAAAAATTTCCTATGGATCTTGATTTGTTGATAGCAAAAATTGAGTCAGTAGAGATTGATGAAAGCTCAAGGAACAATGATAGAGCAGCATCAATGTCTCAATACAAGTATGTTGCATCACCAGCTAGCACTATGGAAAATGCATTTATGGCAAAGAATGAAAGTGCACCAGAAGAAGAGGGTGATCTGTTTGTTGGAGCATTGTTCATCACAGATTCTTCATATACAAGTGCTCCTGCTTATGCAACACAGCATCAACCTCAGTCTCCTCCTAAAGCTCAAACTTCTAACACTCATACTGAGACTCCATCTTCTAACTCTGCTAAACCTAGCAAAGTTAAAGATGTTATTAACATCCTTTTACAGGATGATGAGTCCAAATCAGCTTTTACTAATTTCATGGCTATTTTCAAGCATATCAAGGTAGTCATCTAACTCAATTAGATCTTGTTTTGCAGGACTTATTCGAGATGGACCCAGATGACGTGGAAGAAATGGATCTGAACTGGGAAATGGGGATGATTGCTTATAGAACTCAGAAACACTCCTACATCAATAGGAACTACAAGCCTAGTGCTAACAAGACTGTGGGATTTGACAAATCTAAGTCAAGGTGTTTCAATTGCAATAGCTATGGTCACTTCTCACGGGAATGCAAAGCTCCCAGGAACAAAGGTGGAAATGGTCAAGCTAGTTCAAGCAATCAAAGAGTTCCACAACAGTATCAGAAGACATTTCAAAAGCATATCAAAGCTTATCAATGCCTGAACTTAAAGATGACTCAAAAACTTCTGAAGAACCCAAGAAAGCTTTAGTAGTGAGCATCAAGGATGGATACTACTAACGTACATATGAAGAGTAGTTTCCAGCTGACTTAACCTCTAGTTTATCTCTTATTGCAGAAGTTCAAGGAGAAGATTGGTCAGAAGATAGTGATCCAAAGGCTAAATATGATTCTGAGAATGAAGAAGAAGAATACGATTGGAGTGATAAATCTGATCCTAAAAGAGGATTTAGAAGAAGTTGCAATGATGGCAAAGTCAGATCAACCAAAGGTTGAAAATTCATCTTCCAACTCTAAGACTTCTTCACCTAAATTTTCTGAAATACCAGCTGAAGTAAGGGAAAAACTATGCACCAAATCTTGCTTTGAACATGTAGAGAATTGTCGAACTTACTCGAAGAAAATTTGTGACAAGCTCAAGCAAGAAGAATTAATGCATAATAAATTCAAAAATGACCAAAAAATACCTGATGAAAAGATCATTTCTTTGCAAACATCATGGAACAAAACTTTAAAAGAACTAGAAATCATGTCCAAATAACTTGAAGAAATGACTAAGAAATTGGAATAGGAGAAAATAGCACATGCTGCTACACAAGTTGATCTAGCAAAAGTCAAAGTTCCAAAACAATTGTGGAACAACTGGTAAGTGAACGAAAGGAAAATCAAAAGCAGGCTTAGGTTTTACACACGAACCAATGCCTGAATCTATAACAAATACTTTACCAGAAAACTTCAACACGCATGATCATTCTCCTGAAAATAAGGCTAAACTTAAAGCTTTCCAAAACAAAAAAAATTTCTGATAGTGAAGAAGAGAAAACTAATGTAGAAATCTTTGAAGAAAAAGATACTGAAAAGATCAAAAACGGTCATCCGGTAAAAGTTAAATCATATGAACCACGACCGAAAAGTAAGAAAATTTTTGTTGCAAAAGAATCTGTGTTGGAAGAAAAGATCATTAAAAACAACAAACAAAACTCCAAAAACAAAGATAAAGCAAAACAAGAAGAAGGAACATCAGAAGATTCAAACTCTTATAGTCTAAATAATCCTAAATTTATTAAATGGCAAAAAGATTAGAAAAAGAAAGAAAATGAAAAAGAATTTTCACCTGAAGATGTTCAATCTCAAATAAAATCAAGTTCCATAAAATCAAGGAACCAAAGAAGAAGAAGAAAATTGACTAAAGCTAAAACTGATCAAAATAAGAGTCAAGAAAATCAGACAAAAACGACAAATCAAACTCTGATCTGAAAACAGGTTCAGATTCGAAGGCTTCTGCTGTCGTTAAACGATTTGTTTCTAAGGATTCTAAGAATGCAGCTCATGTACAAAATTCAAAACCAAATATACAAAAGAACAAATTGCCAAATCAAAAACAAAAAATTAACTTTTCGACGCCTAAATCTAAACAAGGATCAAATGTTATGTCAACATCAAAAGTTAATAAACATTTGTTTAACACACCACAAAGGTACTGTGAAATCTGTGACATGAATAATCATAAGATTGCTGAATGCTTTTTCAACAAGTACTATCATATATGTGATATGAGAAATCACTCAACAGCAGATTGTTATTTTAATAAGTACTGTACCTTTTGTGATGAAAGGACTCACAATACAGAAAACTATTACTTTAGAAAGAGTTCGCCAAGAAAAGGATTTGCTAATACACAATTGAGCAAAGGTTATGTTAATCCTCAGTTTAAAAGAAATCAAACTGTCAGTTTTCAAAGATTAACTAATCAACCTTCCTTAGGCTTGAGATCTTTCAAAAGAAATGACTCTGTGAGATCAAAACAATACATTCAAGATCAATTCATTCCAAGGTCTGTGAGAATGAATGATAAAAATTTTGGAAATAAATTTTTTTATAAAATTGGTCATTCAAATGGTATGAATTTTCTTAATAATGATCAAAATTTTATGAATAATAGAATTGGTAAATTCATAAAAAGCAAGCCTGATGTGAATAAACTCCATTTTAAACAATTTACCATCATTGATAAGTTTGGCAAGCCCAAGACCATTTCGGCTTGGGTAGATAACTCAACTTAATTTCTTTGTCTTGCAGGTACGCCCGAGAAGACAAATTAACACATGGTATGTGGATAGCGGGTGTAGCCGGCACATGACGGGCAATCATGCCTTACTTCAAGAATTTAAGTTAAAAGATGGTACACACGTCGCCTTCGGTGGTGATGCAGGAGGAAAAATCACAGGCGAGGGAACAATATCCAACGGGATAATAAGCTTCGATAAAGTCAACTTCTGCTCACAGTTGAACTTTAATCTGTTAAGCGTTTCCCAAATTTATGATAAATCATATTCTATACTTTTTGATGATTCTTTTTGCTACATTTTGAAGCCAGGTTTTTAGATTAACAAAGACTGGGTGGTTGTTAAAGCTGTTAGGGATCGAGATGTGTACAAGCTGGATATGTCTCAAGTTGATCCGTCTACAGAAACAACATGCCTTATTGCTCAAGCATCAAATGACGAAAGTCAGCTTTGGCATAGATGTCTCGGGCATTCCAACTTCAAGAATATGAACAAACTTGTAGCGGGAAATCATGTCATTGGCCTTCCATCAAAGAAGTTTGCCACTACTGATCACTGCTCAGCATGTTTAAAGGGGAAACAGCGTAGAGCGTCTTATAAGCCCAAGCAAATAAACTCAAACTCTAAACCTCTTCAAATGTTGCATATGGACGTTTTTGGACCAATAAATGTGAAGAGTATTAGCAGAAAATCTTTTTGTTTAGTTATCATTGATGACTTCACAAGATTTTCATAGGTTTATTTTTTGTATGTAAAATCTAAAACTGCTGAATTATTAAAAGAATTTATCACAAAAGTTGAAATTCAATTAGATCAAAAAGTAAAAATAATAAGAAGTGATAATGGTACGGAATTTAAAAATGCTAATATTGACATGTTCTGTGTAGACAAAGGAATTGCTCATCAGTTCAGTGCTCCCAGTACTCCACAATAAAATGGAGTTGCTGAAAGGAAGAACAGAACTTTGATTAAGGCTGCACGATCCATGTTAGTAGATGCAAAAATTCCTATCACTTTCTGGGATGAAGCCATATCTACTGCGTGTTTCATACAGAATCATACTTTAATTGTGAAAGAAAAACTGAAAACTCCTTATGAGTTGATGTTTGGCAGGAAACCAAACATAGATTTTCTTAAATCTTTTTGTTGTCCAGTTATGATTTTAAATTCAAGTGATCAGCTAGGAAAATTTGATGCAAAATCTGATGATGGATTTTTCATTGGATATTCATCTGTTTCAAAAGCCTATCGACTTTATAACTCAAGGACAAATGTTATTCTTGAAACATTCAACGTTAGATTCCTTGAAAATACTTTTCCATCGGTTTCAAAAGGTCCAACTTGGTTATTTGATTTAGATTCATTGTCAAACTCTTTTCAATCTAACTTGTTTGATCAATCTAACCTGCTTGATTCTATAGGTAAGAAGAAACCTCAAGGAGATCTCGGTTCTTTCAGTGATGATTCAGATTCTGATCATATGGATGATTCAAGCCTAGATTATCCATTTTTCTCTTTCGTCAAAGATTCTATAATTCGATTTCAAAATAATGATGATCTCTCTCAACAAGATAAAGATCATTCCGTTTCAGAAAATCAAGATGTTTCACAACCTATTCCTAATGATGGTATAGAAATTGTACAACCTGAGTTTGGAACTTCATCCATTTCTGGCAGCGAAACTGGCAGCGAAGATGCCAGCGAAACTGCCAGCGAAGGTGGCAGCGAAACTGCTGGCGAAACTAGCAGCGAAACTGCTGATCATGCAGCGAAATTAGCAGTGAAATTAGGAAGAAATTAACCCCTTTAAGTGTTAACTTATCTGCAGGCTGTGTAGTGCGACCCTTGCTTAGAAAGCTTGATTGAGAAGCTACTCGCTGAGTTCAGGTGAGTTCTAGATCCCTTATTTTAAAGGTTTTAAACTTGTTTGGGGCTGGAAATGCATACTGAATGTATGTTTTAAATGTCCAAGAGTTTAAAAGGTTTTAACAGGAAGATCGATTTTTCCATCAGGAGCGTTGCCCCTTGGACCCCACTAGGGGCTGCTGCCCCTAGGACCCTGCTGTCAGGGGCTGCCGCCCCCGAACCCCCGCTGCCCCGCGAAGGGTCGGTTATGTTTTTATGTTGAACGTGTGTGAATGGTTGATGCATGATGTTTATGATGATGTGTGATGGGGTACGTGATGTTTATGTGATGCTATGTATGAATGTGTTATGTTGAATTTATGTTCCTATTATGTATTATTCCGTGACTTACGTGTTATGAGTATGAAATGAACGAAAAGTATTATGTAACGTAAAGCAGAAAGTAATGATGAATGAAAAGAGGAACGTAAAGAATGAAAGAATGCATGCATTAATGAACGAACGAAGGTAAGAAAAGTCTTGCAAGCAATGTATGGAGGTTAACAGCCAATGAAGGGTGTTAGCTCAACTGTGTACGGGTTAGCTACCCCGAAAGGATGCACACTAGGGGTCTAGTCTTTGTGGCTGACCATACGTATGGGACCATTGTCGCTTGCCCCGGTGCTGGTGCCCGCCTAGTGCATGATGTTTGAAGTCTATTTATAGTCTTCAGCCCAGTACCCACCTTGTGCATGATGTTTGGGGTATAGCACATGGCATTGGTCTAAATGATGATACCCCGGTGCTGGTGCCCGCCTAGTGTATGATGTTTGAAGTCTATTTATAGTCTTCGGCCCAGTACCCGCCTTGTGCATGATGTTTGGGGTATAGCTCGAGGCATTAGCCTGGAGCATAGAGAAGTGAAAGGAATAACGGATGAATGAAAAGTACGATAAGAAAGAGAATAAATAAATGTAAGTTGATGATGATGGAAGATAATAATAATATTATCTATGTGTACGTATGATGTATGATCGCAAATGAATGTAAAGAACGGTTTTAAACGAAAGAAAAGTATTTTATTTATAAAACTAGAACTCACTCAGCAACGCTGACTTTTATGTATTTTCCAGTTGGCAGGTAATGTTGCTGAGGATGGCACGGAGCAGCTACTCGGCGTTTTTAGGATGGCATCCATTGTTTAAATTATGACATTTTTGCATTGTAATGCGAACAAACAATATTTTGTAACGATTATGAATGTTGTATTATTTTGCAAAAGCAACGAATGAAATGATTTTAAATTATTCCGTTGTGTTGTTTTAGTACACCTTAATATATGTTTTATGTTTTATGTGCAATGATTGACCAGCTGTAAGCATCCTGGGAACGGGGCCTTACAACACATGAAAGCAATCTCATGCGTCTAAACAGTGTTAAAAAGTCCAAAATTAGAAGCATGATGATTTTTCAGAATTTGTACAAGTGTTGGGCATTTAAGACATTCTCATGCGTCTAAACAGTTGTCATAGGTCTGAAAATTTTGGTTAAGTGTTGGGCGTTTCACAAATCCTCATGTGCCTACACAGTACCAAGCTTTCAAGTGGGTGTTTCAAGTAAAAATTTTTCCAAGTATTGGGCGTTTCAGGTATTCTCATGCACCTGAACAGTGCAAAAGCGCCTGAACAGTGCTTATGCGTCTGAACAGTGCTCATGCGCCTAACATCATGTGCATAAACAGTGCTCATGCACCTAAATACTTAGTGTAAAAATTAACTCCATGCGCATAAACAGTGCTCATGCGCCTAAAAATTTCACTTAGTATAAATACAACACTTTGTGATTTCAGTCGATTCATTCACTCAAAACCCCTGAACTCTCACACCCGACTCTCGATTACCATTGATTATCAGATTCTGATTGATTTGTGTTTAAAACCTGAGTTGATAGTGTTCAATTTCTGATTTTAAACGTAAGTAATCGAATATTTTCATACAAATTTCAAGTTTTAAGTTGATTTTGATCGGGCGTTTCAACCCTATACGAACGTATGAACCTATTCGAACTGAAATCTTAGAAATTTGTAATCAAAATGGATTTAAAAACAGAAATTGATGATTGTTTGATGATATAACTTTGATTTCGATCATATTGACACGTTCAAATCAAATTTTCATCAAAATATTGTTCCTGATGATGAAGTTCATTAGTCGAACTGATGAAGATGAATAGTCAGTTTTGAATTTTTAATAAAAATAAAAAATTAAATCATAAATTCATATTCTGTTTAATCCTGATTTAAAAAGGTTAATGAATTGATATGTTTGAAATTTATTACTCATTAACTTGAATGTATTTTGTTTTCGACAAATTTTTTTAAAAATTAAAATTTTCAAAAATTCAAGTTAAAGTAAAAAAATTTTAAAACATAATAATTCATTCAAACTTACAAAAATATAAAAATTGATTCATCATTAAAATTTCTTAAATGTCTAATTGTTTTTGTTTTTATCATTTTCAGATGGCAAATTTAAAGTTCGAGCCTAAACACAATATGGCAGCTTTCTTAAATGAAGATGTTCGTGAAGCCACGGGGTATGAGGAAATGATTAGATTTTTACTAAGGATGAAGTACGTATATGCTATGTGTTACCAGCCAATTATATACATGCGATTGATAAAGAAGTTTTGGTCTACTGCAACTATTGAAGTTGATGACCATGGAAGGAAAGTTTTAAGAGGGGTTTATCACAAATGTTTGAATGATTGAAGTGTCAGAAGACTTAATAAGAGAAGCATTGAGGCTTGGTGAAAATGATCCACAAGATCTAGCTGAACTGTCTTATAATGAATGCAAAGAGACATTCCTAGCTATGGGTCATCCTGACCACTTTCCCAAGAAACAATATTTCCATGCTCGGGTGTTTAATCATTGGAAATTACTGTGTTACATTTTCCAGCATTGCATGTCTAAAAGGAATGCTAGTGGAACTCTTTTCCTGTAGACATTGCATCTCCTATAGTTGCCCTAGCCACCAATTGACGATTCAACATGGCTAAGTGGATAATGAATGGTTTTATATTCAACTTGGAGAAGGGCATACGAAACAAATATCTGATGTATCCAAGATTCTTACAAATGATCATTAATGTTAAGAATCCTGATTTCCAAGCATACGAAGTCAGTAGTGAAGTGATGGTCTTGGAACACATGAATGAGATGACTTATAAGAAGTTGGCAATGGTAACTGGTGCTATAAACGTTCCATTATTTGACTATATGAGAGCAGTTGCTGAAGATGATATGAATATCAATGAGGATCATTTTCATCTCATTGAGGATGAACCTGTAGACCCAAATGATCTTATTAAAGAAGTTCTACAAGAACCTTCTGAATCTGATGATGACAATGATGATGAAGAAGATGATGATGATGATTCCAGTGAAAGTGGAAGTTCAATTCCTGATGATGATGATAATAATGATGATGATAACAATGATGGTGATGAAATTGAACAAGTGCATGATGTTAGTCAAACTAAAGATGTGTTCAAGAAACTGAACAAGTTGAAGGTGATAATGCTGATGAGCTTACTGTTGAAGAAGTGATAGAGATGATAGAAAGAGGTGTTGAAGGAAATGTACAAGATGATGACGATGTACAAATTGTTGATACACTTGAATCTGTTCTACCAGATGAAAGTGAACATGTGACTGAAAAAATGATCAAGGATTTGAAAGAGGAGAATGCTAAACAAGCAAACATTATTGAAGATTTGAAAGTAGAAAATGAAATGTTAAAAGATGAAATTCGAAAGAAAGATAAATTAATTGATGAGTTGGAAAAAGATAAAGAGACTAACTTGCAAAATTTTGAAGTGATGCTCAAGGATTATGATTCAATGGAAGAAAAATTCAAGGTGTTAAAAGAAAATTATGAAGCTTTGAAAAAAGAATTTAAGGAAATGAAAGAAAGTATAAAATCTCCATCTTCTGAAGTTATGATTATTTCTAATTTTGTTCCAATTGATGTTGAAAAGATTTCAGAAGTGGATACAAGGAAAAGAAAACTTGAAGATATAGATGTTTCAGTCTTACCTGAATCATCATCTAAAGTTCAAAAGGTTGTAGAAGAAAGTGAAATTAAAGAAGCAGAAGAGTATGAAACTCAAAAGAAAATTGAAGCTCTTTATGATATAGATTCTGAATTTGATGATGCATGGTATGATGAAGTACTGGAAGATGAAGACTTAGTTGAAGCCAAATGTTGATGAACATTTTACTCCAACTGAAACAAAACAAGAAGATGTTCCTGTAGATATTGAAGACAGATATAATTATTTGATTAAGATGAAGTACAATCGAGTTTTTCTTGACGGTTTAACCGTATCTCAAATTAATGAAGAATTTGAAAAATGTTTTACTGCTGAGGCCTTTGCTCCATTTGATCCTGATGAGATTGTTGTAGAACATGGAGATAGGAATCCTCTTCAAGAAAGCATTAATGTTGATGATATTCCAACTTCTAAATTACACCATCCAAACCCTGATGATATGTCTGTACCTGCTTTGAAAATATGGTTGCAATCAAGAAATTATCCATGGAAGAAGCACAATAGATTACAAACCGAATCTTTAAGGAACTTAGTAAGAAGTTTTCAAGAGACAGAGAAGCAAATGAACAAAATGGTTGTGCTTGATACAGACAATCCACAATACTTAGAAATAATGAAGAGAACGAGGATTTTGAAACCTCAAGAAATTAAATCAATGGCAGTGAAAAGTAACGTGCATGAGAAAAGGAAAGAGCTGATGAAAATGTTTCCTGAAACTGAAAGTCAAGGATATCAAGTTTCAATGGAACATAAACAATTATGGAACAAAGCTTGATTTGCAGGTGATTTAGTGTGCAACGTGTTACAAAAAGGATAATAAATTTTCGAATTACTTAATGCAATGATTGTTCTTGACACAACAAAAGAAGTAAAAATTGTTTCATGAAATATGACGAAGTGTTTGATGCATTCTTGATTAAAAGAGTTAATGCTATTTTTGACGTATATCATTTTTTCTCAAGTATTATTAAGTTTCATGTTCAAGATCTGAAGGAGTTAAATAAACTACCATTAATCAATCCGACAAGAGCGAGTCGAGGAGAAAATTTTGTCCAATTATTAAACAGAGGGATAAGCCGAATGAGTTCATTTTTACAAACAAGATGTGATCAAGAAGATAAGAAATATTTTCAATCATTGAAAAAGAAAAGGAAAGGTGATGACAAAGATATTGGAGAAGAAAAATTTTTAGATGCTTTCAGCGATCAATATTTTGAGAAGGTAACAAATCCAGGCTTAAAAGTGATTGATGGCACTTAACAGTCTAAACCAATTTTGAGATGGTTTTATAATGCCGATACGTTTGAGTTGAAATTAGTTCGAGATCTGGATGATTGGGATTGAGATATGATTTCATTGTTTGGAGTATTTGAATTAAAACTCTTACATCCCAGCTACATGTCATTTTTTCCATACAAAAGTTTGAAAGAGTTATGCCTGAAGTTGCTGAAAATGATAAAAAGTACTTCCTGTCCATCATCAAAGTCATGAACGCTGCAATGGAAAGAATTTCTTTGAGAAAAGCTCTTGCATATGCTAACATTGTGAAGGAAGATATAAAGGAGATTGAGTTCATGAGGATCTCAAGCAAAGGAGTGTTAGAAATCCATTCAAAACAATATCCAAACCCAATTGAATGTTACGCTAACATTGATATTGTAGGTCTATCAAAAGAAACATTAGAAGTGATGAACACAATGGAGATCAAGAAGAATGAATCAAAACCAGAGCAAGGAATTTTAGCAAGCAAGTTCAAGTCTGCCATTGCTGAAGCCTTGAGAGAGCAAGAAATGTATAAGAGGATTTTCAAAATTAAAGAAGAACCAGAAGATTTCTTTGATGCATGAAGACAAAAGAGAGAAGACAAAAGATTGAAGATTAAAGAAGACAAAGACAGAAGATTGAACATAGAAGATTGATGATTTTGAAGACCGAAGACAATGTCAATCTTAGGGGGAGTATTGAAGAAGCCTCTCGAAGGTTAACATTTAGTCTTTATTAGTCTTTGTATAGTTTTTGTCTAGTTTAGGGACTTATTGTGTAAATATATGTTCCTTTATGTTTTCTTTGATAGTATAAATAGCATAGTATATATTGTGTAGATAGACCTTAGAAAGACCTTAGAAAGACCATCGAAGACCTGAGAAGCACTATTGAACAAATTGTAACTGTATTCTTACACTTGTACTTTCTATGCTTACTATCAATGAAAAACTATGAATTTTTTGATTTGTTTGCATTGAATTGATTACTTGTGTTTGTTTTGATTGAATTGTATCACAATATCATCACAGATCGATCCATTTTGATCCTATCATTCTTGCATTGTTTTGAAAACTGGATCGGACCGACCGGTCCGACTGGTTGCACCGGGAACCAGACTCCGATCTGGTTCGGTTCGGTGCTTAAAACCGTTTTGGCATTGAACCTGTTGTCAGACCGGTCGAACCGACGGTCGAACGGGAACCGGACCGGTTGAACACCGGGGGTTTGACCGGTCAAACCGGTTTTCATATATATCTTTTATTTTTTACTATTTTTTATATATATTTATAAAATAATTATATTTTTATCCGGTTCTTATATCAGATCTGACCAGTGAACCAGTAAGACATCCGGTTCACAGTCCGATCCGGTTCTGAAAATGTTAGATTCTTGTCAAGATTTGGGTGAAAGGAAAAGAAAAAAGGGGTGGGACTAAGGAAGGGGGAAAGGGGTTTTGTTTTATTTTTGAGAAGTGTTGGGTATTTAGGTGGTATTTGTTTCACTATAGGTATTTTTACATATTTTTATATATTTACATTTTTACTTTTTAGAATACCTTATAAATATTATAAGAAATTATATAATATTATATATTTTAATATTGATGGTATGTTAGTAGTCACGTTAAAAGTATTCGTTCCGGGTAAAATATCAATTTACGCGTTTAGGTTATTTTTAAATTTATGCTTTTCCAATGCATTTAATTTGGGATCTAAAATACTTTGAAACACTTTAAAATATTTATTAGTATGCATATATTAATTATAACGTTCATGTGTGCCGGTTGTACAACGTGTAAAAATGGCAATCCCGCCGAATCACCGATGCATGAAATGTTATGCATGAAGTTTTGCAATGCATGAAATGACCTTAAATAGATAGAAATCAATTGAAACTCATGTAACATATGCATAGTTATGACTGAGTTGGGCTGGGTATTGACATGAAATTTCCGGTTGACACATACTCCCCATGTTAGAAAGAATTTCCTCCCGAAATTCAGTTAGCGACTTCAGTAGTCGTTAGAGTTCCAAACAAGTAAGGGTATTTGACTTTCATTTGGTCCTCGCATTCCCAAGTAAATTCAAGTCCTCATCTGTAATTCCACCGAACCTTCACTATGGGAATGTGACTTTGCTTCATCCTCTTTACCTCTCGGTCCATGATTTCAACAAGTTTCTCAACAAAATGAAGTTGCTCATCGATCTGAAACTCATTGAGTGTTATCAATAGGGTTTCATATGACAAGCACTTCTTTAGATTTGACATATGAAAGGTGTCAGGAACACTAGTAAGTTCCTGTGGTAGTTTGAGTTTGTAAGCTACGGGACCAATCCTTGCTAGGATTTCAAATAGTCCAATGTATCTAGGGTTTAGCTTACCACGTTTACCAAAATGAATAACTCCTTTCCAAGGTGAGACTTTAAGTAGAAATTTATCTCCCACTTGGAATTCCAATGGTTTGCGTCTCATGTCAGTGTTGCTTTTCTGACGGTCAAGCGTGGCTTTGAGTCGGTTCCGAATCTGAGTGATCTTTTCAATTGTCTCATGTATGATCTCGGGACTAGTAAGTTGACTATCTCTTACCTTTGTCTAGTACAGTGGCGATCAACACTTCCTTTCGTATAGTGCTTCGAATGATGCAGGTTTGATACTAGTGGGATAACTGTTATTGTAAGAAAACTTAGCTAAAGGCAGATGAGTATCCCATCAGTTTTTGAAATCTATTACACAAGCTCTAAGAATGTCTTCTAATGTTTGGATAGTCCTTTCGTTTTGACCATCTGTTTGAGGGTGATATGCGGTACTTATATCCAATAGTGTGCCCAAGGCCTTTTGTAGTGATTGCAAGAATCTAGAGGTGAATCGACTGTCTCGATCTGAGATAATGGAGATTGGCACTCCATGTCTTAGGACAAGCTCCTTAAGATAGATCCTGATCAACCTTTCCATTTTATCAGTTTCCTTAATTGGTAAGAAATATGCAGACTTCGTTAGTCAGTCCACACTTACCAGAATCGTATCACAACTGGTGGATGTCTTGGGTAGTTTTATGATGAAGTCCATGGAAATCTGTTCCCATTTTCATTGTGGAAATTCTGGTTGGTGAAGCAATCCTGATGGTTTCTAATATTTTGCCTTAACCTTTGAACACATAAGGCACTTGCTAACATAGGTGGCTATATCAGCTTTCATGTTAGGCCACCGGTATAACTCCTTTAGGTCCTAGATACATCTTTTTAGAGCCAAAGTGGATGGTGTATCTGGATTTGTGTGCTTCGTTCATCACCAGATCCATTAAGTTTCCAAAATTTGGTACCCAAATTCGACTCATGGAATAGCGAGCTCCATCAAACTTGATCTCAAATTGTTTATCCATGCCATGAAGAAATTCGTCCTTCAAATTTTGTTCCTTTAGTGCTTCGGACTGAGCATCACGAATTTGAGTAGTTTGACTCGTATGGATCATCATTCCTAACGCTCGCGCTCGTAAGGTCTTGGTTGGTTCTTTCAAACTCAGAGCGTCTGCTACAACATTCGCCTTTCCAGGATAATAACAAATCTCATAATCATAGTCGATTAGTAACTCGACCCACCTATGTTGTCTCATGTTCAGTTCCTTCCGATCGAAGATGTATTGAAGGCTTTAATGGTCAGTGAATATTGTACACTTGGTACCATACAAATACTATCGCCAAATCTTTAGTGCAAAAACGATAGCTCCTAATTCTAGGTAGTGAGTAGTGTAATTTTTCTCATGCACTTTCAATCGTCGAGAAGCGTAAGCAATAACCTTGTCATGTTGCATTAGGACACAACCAAGTCCTTGTCGTGATATGTCGCAGTACACCACAAAACCATCAGTTCCCTCTAGTAGAGACAGATTTGGTGCACAACCCAATTTTTGCTTTAACAATTGAAATAACGCTTCCTGTTTATCACCCCACTCAAACTTCTTGTCTTTCTATGTTAAAGTCGTCAACGGTTGGGCTATTTTGAATAAATTTTCAATGAAATGCCAATAATAACCAGCCAGAACTAAGAATTGTCACACCTTGGTCGGAGTCTTTGGTGCATCCTAGTTCATAATGGCCTTTATCTTGGATGGGTCAACATGTATTCCCTTCTCGTTGACCACATGCCCGAGAAATTTCACTTCCCAGATCTAGAAGTCGCATTTTGAGAATTTTGTGTACAATTTCTCGTTCTTGAGTAATTCCTAGATTAATCTTAAATGTTGTTCGTGCTTATCCTTGGTTCGTGATTATATCAAAATGTCATCGATGAAGATGATCACAAATTTATCCAAGTAGGGTTTGCACACCCTATTCATAAGATCCACGAATACGGCTGGTGCGTTGGTTAACCCAAATGGCATGACCATGAACTCGTAGTGATCATAACGATTTCGGAATGTGGTCTTAGGGACATCCTCCTCTTGGATTCATAATTGGTGATATCATGAACGTAAATCAATCTTGATTAATAGCTAGATCCTTGAAGTTGATTGAATATGTCGTTGATTCATGGAAGTGTATACCGATTCTTGATAGTGAGCTTGTTTAGTTCCCGATAGTCAATGCATATTCGGAATGATCCATCCTTCTTCTTAACAAACAAGACCGAAGCTCCCCAGGGTGAGAAACTCAGTCTTATGAATCCTTTATCTAACAATTCTTGTAATAGATTATATAACTCTTTCATCTTTGATGGTGCTAGTTGGTATGGTGATCATGCTACTGGAGCAGCTCCAGGTACGAAGTCAATTCAAAATTTGAAATGTCTTTAGGGTGGAAGTCCGGGCAAGTCTTCAGGAAAGACTTCTGGATAGACTCGCATGATAGGTATGTCCTTGATTCTTTTCTCCTCTGCTTGCTTTAGTATCACATGTGCTAAGATTGCATGATATCCTTTTCGTAAGTGATTCGGGCCTTTGACCATGTAATGATCCTTAGCATAGTGCCACACCTTTCTCCATGAATCGATATTGTCTCTCCACTCGAAAGTGGAATGCGAACAATCTTCTCATGACAAACGATTTCCTCTTGATTTTTTGACAACCAATCCATGCCAAAAACTATATCAAAACTCCCGAGTGTCAGAGGTAGTAAATCTATGTCGAATGAGTAATCCTCCAAATTCAAAATGCACCCTTGTATTATCTTGTCAGTTTGATTAATTTACCATCATCTAATTCTATCGTATACTTAGAAGTTAAATATGTAGGAGTAATTCCAAGTAGTGGACTAAACTCACTAGACACGAAACTCTTATCTGCACCCGTATCAAACAAAATAGAGGCATAATGATTGTTCACGAGGAATGTACCTTGAAAATGTTTGGGTCCTTTCAAGCTTCTCCAGCTCCAATCACAAAAGCTCGGCCGCGCGCGTTGTTTCTACTGGTCTGCTTCAGGTTCGGGCAATCCTTAGGAAAGTGCCCGACAACGCCACATTCAAAAAATCCCTGAACATTTCTTGCTTTGGGGTTAGGGTTTGCCTTGCGACAGTCCTTAGTTGCATGACCAAAATGCTTGCAATTTTGTCACATGGAGTCCACACCTACGACCAAATGCTGGAAGTTGCACTTTTTACACTTAGGTAGGGTTCCAGCATACCCACCTTTTGCTTTCTTCTTAGATGGGCTAGCAGTGAAAGCCCTAACAACTTCTTGTTTGTTTTGAGTCTGATGTGAAGTATTTCTGCCATGATTTTTGTCCCATTTTCTCTTGTTATCATAACTCCTTTCTACCATCATCTTCTTCACAAACACTCCCTGATGCATAGCTTGATCAGTCAAATCATGACCTATTCTGACCGCTTCTTAGATAGTGACTGGCTTGGATGAGGTCACTATGCTTTGGATTTGGGGTGTAAGGCCCCAATGTACCTTTCTATCCGCTTGAATTCCTGGTTAACCATGTGAGGGCATAAGCGAGCAAGATCATGAAATTAGGTGGTGTAGCTTGTCACATCTGTGCCTTTCATGGTGTAGTTCCAGAATTCTACCTCCAGCTTTTGTAATTCGTTCTGAGGGAAATACTCATCAGTTAGCATCTATTTCATCTCATCCTATGTGATTTGGTAATCAGTATCAATACCCAAGGTCTGGGCATAGGCATTCCACCAAGTGAGTGCTTGACCCTCAAAGGTAGACGTGGCAAATTTTGTCTTGTTCTCCTCGGCATAGTTATTGATTCTGAACTGACTCCATCTTCTCAATCCAGTAGACCAAGCAAACAGCTACTTCATTACCATGAAGCTTAAGCGGTTTGCAATTCAGAAAGGTCTTGTAGGAGCATCCTTTGGCAATGGCATCAGATCCTGTGTTGTAGGTTTAATCATATTAATAATAATTAAACATTAAAAATGACCATTTTATCTCAATTCTTTAATTACACCAGATATTATGATACCTCCTATGCCACTGCCATTGCCTCCGTTAACCTCAGATCCTCTTGCGCTACTGTTCGCCTCATGATATGCAATGGTATCTGCTACTCATTATGCCACTAGCTTCTTAATGGTCACAACTATCAATGAAGTACTGTTTCCCACATCGGTTCGGATGTTTCTCTTTCTCGGTGGCATTTTTCTTCAAATCATAACTGTAAGTAAGATAAGACAATATGTAACAATGTCAAGCACATGCGCACCAAAAGTAAACAATCATAACAACCACACAATATAAGAGATAATATAACTTGATAATACGAATTACAAAGTAATTTTAAGAGTACATACTCCTACAACAAGTTCATATCCAAATATTACGTGAGCACAGCCCGCTCACGATAAGCGATCAATGAAATAAGCGAGTTAATGCGCCTGTATGTACTGCTGCCATAGTCATCAGCATACACATGGTTACAAGTGCGGTAGAGGACTCCAAGCGCTCCTCCGTCATGGTCACTCTCTATTCTACCACTATCGTACACTCCTCAGCAAGTGTAGCCCTCTGCTCAGCCGCATTCACTCTCTGTGTCAAGGTCGCCATCTCTCGCTGTACCCTATTAAGCCTGTCATGCATCATGTGTAGGGCCTGATCATCCAGATATCTACTCTCGTCAATCGATAATAGTCGACCCTCCACATCCTCCATATCTATGGCCTCCTGAAGTCCAGTAAACTCGGCCCGTATCTCGTGAAACCGCTGATTGTGCCTTGTAGAGCGTGCCATGAGTAGAGGTACGGTGAGCTCCACTGGCTCTCTCATGAGAGGTATAAGACATAGGGCACGTGAAGACTTACACACCTCAAAGGTAGAGGGAAAAACACTTTATATCCATCAACTCATCCAACAGGATAGGCATCCATTCCCATCAGCGCGGGCTTAGGGGTATGGTCATGGGCAGGTGTGGTAGGGCGAATCAGGATACAAACCCACTTCCTAGGTGTGTGTGCATAAAGAGCACCCTAGGATGAGTCCAATAACGATGGTATGATGGTGGTGGTAATGCTGGATCAACGTCATGGTGGGCATCTGTAGCCACTGTCTGGGGAATAGCGGCTACAGGGATGGGGTCAACAGGCTCAAAGGTGAGATCACAAGGGTCAATGTCAGGAATCTGGGAGTAGGGCCAGTAGGCTGAATAAGTAGGCTGGGGAACCAGGTCAATTAGTTATAGAATAGAGTTAACAGAATGAGGAATGGCCTCAGTAGGCTCCGGATCAGAATCCACTGGGTCGATGTTAGCCGTCTGTGAGATAGAATCAGTAGTCTCAGAATCGAGGTCGACTACTTCAATGTTGGCTAGCTAAGAAGTGGAATCAGTAGGCTTGGGGAGGGTATCCACTGGTTCAGGGGCTGGATCAGCTGGCTTAGCATTTGTGGCCGTGTGGCTAGGCTCAAGTGGTGGCTCGATAAAAATGTGTGACATGGTCACCAGAATAGCCATTGGTATCATAGGTCCAATGATGCGAGTAAGTCCTGGAATGACCTTCTACGGGAGGCTCGTTTGAGTCTCTGGTGCAGGCATCCACCAATACATGCCTAGGGGAGGAGGAGGTTACCCAAAATATTAGGCCGTGGGTAAGGTCTTAATGGTGTCAAGGATGGGGTCCAGAGTGGGAGTAGGGACAGGAGTAGGAGGAGGTGCAGGGGGCTCGGCCTCGATGGTGCCAGTCGGTTGAAGCACGGCGTCAGGCGTAAAAGTCAGAAGGGCAGGTGTGGACCCCATAGATGAGGTCGGAGATGCAGGCCCATACTCCTCATCTGAGTCCGGGATGTAGATTAGTCTTGATGCAGATGACATCTCTATGACAGGGCTACACACAAGTATAATTAATATGAGTTAAGTTAATGCATAATGTGCTAAAGTGATGCAATGAGCTATAGTTATAGTCTAGTCCCACTATGTGCAATATAACCACTGGCTCTAATACCAATCTGTCACACCCCAACCATGAAAGTTTTCCGTAGGGCATGAACGTCATTAAATCACAGTCATTGGCTGACCACTACATGATTTAGTAAAACTTATGTTGTAATTAAGTTCAAAAGTACATAATTGGTTTCAGAGTTAAATTGCAGAAGTAGTAGAACTAATGTAAATTATTTTCAAAACACGACAAATGCTGAAATAAATGTCCCAAACAGCATGAATGGCCCTAAATGCTATGTGATCCATGCTAGCTTAACTTGATGCAAATATCAAATACCTGAGAAAACATGCATGAAAATATGTCAACATAAAGTTGGTGAGTTCACATGATTTAAAGTAACAGCAAACAGTGTAATGGACCATAATTCTTTTCATGATTTGATTATCGATCATACAATACTACAACATTATATAACCACCACAAGCAAAGCTAAACTGTAACTGTAATAGATTGCCCCTACCCGTGCTACCGTAAGCACGAAGTGAACAGGCTAATAATGCACCCGTTTAGACCTCCGGTCAAGGTTAGGGTAATTAACCCGGGTGGAGCTAGTCAAACCCAATAGTACTATCCATGATTACCTCACTTTAGGAAATAAATTTTGGTTTGGAGCCTTGGATTCGTTCATCAAGAAGAGAAGATGGAGACTTCTATTTGAGGTATGGAGACAAGCTTCTTTAGTCTAGATTAAAGAGGAAGTTTCACAAGAAAGGGATTTCTCAAAGTTCACTAATTCAAAGAGGATTCTTGTCAAGATTACGGTGAAAGGAAAAGAAAAGGGGGGGGGGGAGGTCTAAGGAAGAGGGGAAAGGGTTTTTTTAGTAGTATTGGGTATTTGGGTGGTATTTTTGCACTATAAGTATTTTTACATATTTTTATATTTTTACTTTTTTACTTTTTAGAATACCTTAAAATATTATTAGAACTTATATAATATCATATATTTTAATATTGATGGTACATTAATGATGTATCGTGTATCTAGTAGTTGCGTTAAAAGTATTCGTTATGGGTAAAATATCAATTTACGCGTTTAGGTTATTTTAAATTTACGCTTTTCCAATGCGTTAATTTGGGATCTAAAATACTTTGAAACACTTTAAAGTATTTATTAGTACTTATATGTTAATTATCACCAACTTTCGTGTGTGACGGTTGTACCGCATGTAAAAATAGTAATTACGCTGAATCACCGATGCATAAAATGTTATGCATGAAGTTTTGCAATAGATGAAATGACCTTAAATAGATAGAACTCGATTGAAACTAATGTATAATATGCATAATTATGACTAAGTCGGGCCAGGTATTGATCTAAAATTACCGGTTGTCACATCTTTAATGAACACAAATTATCATCCATATTGGCCATATAGATCATCGTATTGTTATTTATCATGTCCGTTATCTTTATTTCAATCATTATCTTTACATGTTTCCATTAAAATAGGTTTGCACGTATGCTAGGTATGCACCACATCCCTTCTAATACAATTTTCAGCAGTCATCATCGATATCGCGCATAGAATAACACATACCTTATCCCATAAACCGTAACCAGAGTGCCGTTAGGAGTTGTCAGACAAATCATCTTCATTCAACACATGTGTGTTTGCTTCGTATGTGGCTTACCAATCCATTCCTAATACCACATCAATACCTCCTAGGGCCATAATAAACAATCTAGCAAGAAACCTATGACCTTCCAACTCCATCAAGCAATCATCAATGATGTGGGTCACTCTAGTAGATTTACCAATTGTAGTGTCTATATAAAAAGGCATATCTATCTTTTATACTCTTACCATGAAGCAAATGACAAAATGAACCAGATACAAAGCCCCTACTAGCACTAAAATTAAAGGGCACAGAAGCTCCTGTATGGTTCACTAGAAACATACCTGAAACTACTTGAGGATCCACCCTAGCCTCATCCCGGGTCATGTTGAATGCCCTTACCTTCACCTTATGGTTATCATTCTTTCCTTTCTCTCCTTCTTTCCTTGCCCCTGAGCTATTAGCTTTACCCATTTTGCAATCCTGGACCGGATGGCCCATTTCCCCACACTGAAAGCACCAAACTACCACACACTTTCTGGCAAAGTTGCCATCTTTTCTGCATTTAAAAAAACATTTATTCCGGGTTGACATTCCCCTTGATGACTCTTACCATATTTCTTACACTTTCTCATATCATATGTCTTCCCTTAATTATGACGGTCATCATCCACTCTTGTCCTCTTTTCCCCAATCTAGTAGTTGTCATTTCTGAACCTCTTTCCATTGCCATTCCAATTTCCATTCACTTTCTCCAAGTTCTTATGAGCTAGCACATCATCCCTTTCATCGTACAACCTCCCACCAAATCCACAACAGACCTGATCGTACTCGGCCTGGTAATAGTCATATTCCTCGTTATATCCATTAGCAAACCCTGCATGTACCTCTTAATCTTCTTGGATACAAGAGTCACCATCTCTGGCATGAGTCTAGCCAGTTCATTCAACTTAGTGGTGTACTTCAGATGAGTCATATTCCCCACATCCAGATACAAGAACTCCTTCTTGATTTAGTCCGTTCAACTCTCGATATGGGCAGTATTCCTCCAAAACCAAGTCCTTCAATTCAGACTATCTCATCTTTACTATCGCCCATCTCCCCTCATCTTGGACAATATTGTCCCACCAACATAGAGCTAACTCTATAAATGAGTGGGTAGCAAACTTTACTTTCTGATGGCATTTGCTTATGTCTAACATGGCCTCCATCTCCCTAATCCAACAGCGAGCAGACGTAGCATTGCGATTACCATCAAAGGTTGGGGGCTTGCACCACTAAAATGCCCCATAACTACACCCTTTAGCCGTATCTTTCTAAGCCTCATCTTCACTACCCTCACTATGGATTACTACCTCTAAATGTTCTCCCTCAGACCCTTTTGTCCCGTTCTCAGTCCCTCACTTAACTTTCTTTTTAGCCTGTTTCTTTCCATTATTCTCGTCCTTCTCACCATCCTTAACAACCTTAATTACTTCAGTCACTACTAAAGGTAAGACATTCTGCATGATGTTGTAGTCCTTATTAACAGTGGCATCTTTCATAGTTGACTTAAAAGTAGTTGTTCCTTTATCATCATGGTGAATATGAATCTCTGATTCTTTGTGAACAGTCTCTAAGCCTTAGCTCAGCTTCTAGTGACACGTGGCCAAGTAGTACTCCAGCCATTAGCACCCTAACGAGTCATTTTTCTTTATTTTATACCAGCCATAATTCTTACTTCCTATTAGATTCATACACCAACATGGTCATTCAAGGTAATTGACTAGATCATTACAAGTAGGGTAAGTCCTTAATTTCAATGACCAAGTGTGTTTAGTTACTTACCTTCCCTCATGTCCTAAGCATTTACTATCCCGACACACATCCATATTCAAACATATTAAGCATATATAATCAAGTAACACACACATATAGTACTTTTTCACTTTATAACTCATACCTGATGACATATAGCTGAAGGGTTTTCACAAGTTAAACAGATCTATTTTATCCTTATAAAATAGAAGAACGCAGCGGAATATATATATGATTTTAAACTTGTTACAGTGAGCTAATTTATATATAAAACATTTTTATATAAAATCAGTCAAAAACCCATATGGATTGATATATGAAATCATGCTTACAAACAACCATAGAAGGTACGATAAACTACCTTCAACAAAAAGGTCGGCAGGAGGTGAACGAGGATGGCAGCTCCTAAAGCAAGAAGCCTCAAGCTGGTCTATCCACGAGCCACCAACAAGAACACCGGTTGCTAGAATTTTCACTTATACAACTCCCTTTTATATTTCTCTAGACCGATAGAGAGAAAAAGGGGTCCTTACACTTTTGTGTTTTCTAATCGTATGTTTTTTAGAGAGATCTGCAAGCCATCTTATATTGCATGTCCTTGGAAACATAAAGTTCAGGAGAGAGAAAAGTGGGTGGGGCCCAGCCCCTTAACCCATCCGCATTTCTCAGAACAACATCCGTATTAGTTAATGCGGATGAAGTTGTTCTCCCGCATTTGTAAATGCGGGTGAAGTAATTCGTCCGCATTTGCAAATGGTCATCCGCATTAACTAATGCGGATGTATGTTTCCATCAGCATTTCCAGGAATGCTCATCCGTATTTGTTCCAAAACAAATGCGGACATGGTTTGTTCACCCGTATTTGTAAATGCGGATGAGTAAACATCATCCTCATTTGTTCAACCACATCAAATGCGGCAGTGTAAAATGAATGCGGATGAATAAATGTTCCTCTCTCTCTGAAATAAATTATCCATATAATTTATATACAACACAAGTGTAAATGTTTGGAAACCCAATTTCCAAATATTCTAAGTGTTAATATTTATTTATATGATCATATCATAAAACAAATATCTTTGGTGTTTGTCTAGCTCGTTATTGGGTATGACCCGACTTGGATCATGACATACTAGCCACATCAATTCAATATGTATTTTGGGCAGATCATTTCCATCAATCTCCCACTTGCACAAGATACATAGAGGATTGATGCAAGTAGCAAATACCGCCTAACAACGGTTTACTACCCCTAATATGCATGACTAAGTGCCATTCAATAACATCATTCCTTTCAGGTCCCTTACTTGAACTGATTTAGGTTAATCCAATCATTTATCCTTTTGTTTAGATGTCATGTTCAATCCAGGGACATAGAATGATCATTCCCTGTTGATTTAACTTTATCAAGCCTTAGACATCATACTCTCAATGAATAAGAGGAACAAATCCCATCTTGACTACATATGTTTATCACAATCACCTTGTATCACACCTGAACATAGCCTTGTGTATTGTCCATTATTTCAGAACAGTGAAGAACTAGATCAAGGTATAATATTTAGTGAATATCAAAACCCAATATGTATCTCAGGTCAGAGGACACTATGATATTCGCCTTTACTCAATTTACTTATGATCAATTATAAAATTCCATGCAGTAACATTTGAGAGCGGGTCAGTCCAATATGTGTATCCCACAAATATCTATGAACCTTGGTAGCAACCTTTTGCTCTATATTCATACCTTATGAATATCTACCAATCCATGTTCATAATAGTCTTACATTCATATTTTTTCCCACAAATATAATCGACTACGGACATTTAGAATAATAAACATATTCATGGATGTAAACATGCTAAAATGGAACATAACTCAAATTGTCATAATTTATACAAAGAGTTAGTATTACATTCATTCTAAAGTTAAAATACAAAATAGATCAAATCCAACCACTAGAATATCGAAGTCCTAAGGCACAAGTATGACTCTCATGCTTTGCCCTTTCAAGGAGCTTCATGAGTGGATCCGTAATATTTTGATCTGTGTGAACTTTGCGAATACATATCTTTCCCTTTTCAACTTCATTCCTTATGTAGTTGAATCTCCGCTCAATGTGCCTTGTCTTTTGATGTGCACGGGGTTCCTTGATTTGAGCAATCGCACCCTCGTTATCACAAAAGATCTCTAGGGGGTCTTGAATGGTAAAGACTACCCCTAGATCGGTAATAAATTTCTTTATCCATGCAACTTCTTGAGCTGCCAATGAAGCAGCGATGTATTCGGATTCTGTAGTGGACAATGCTACCACATCCTGCTTTGAGCTCTTCCAGGACACTGCCCCTCCATTCATAATGAAGACATACCCCGATTGTGATCGAGAATCATCTCGATTAGTCTGGAAGCTCGCATCCGTGTAACCTTTTACAATAAGCTCCTCCTCACCAGATCCATATATTAGAAACATATCCTTAGTCCTCCTAAGGTATTTCAATATACTTTTAACAGCCATCCAATGGCTATTACCTGGATTCTGTTGATACCTACTTGTCATGCTTAATGCGCATGACACGTCCGGTCTAGTGCATATCATTGCATACTTGATGGATCCTATAGCAGATGCATATGGGATTTCCTTCATTCTTTCTTGCTCATCCTTTGAGATCGGACATTGAGATGTACTCAATATTGTCCCTCTTTGAATATGTACCATACCTTTCTTAGAGTTTTCCATCTTGAACCTTTTCAAGATTTTATCAATGTATGCACTTTGGTTTAAACCTATCAACCGTCTTGATCTATCCCTATAGATCTTTATTCCCAAAATATAGGCGGCTTCAACAAGATCTTTTATGGAAAAGCAACTTCCAAGCCAGGATTTAACACCTTCCATGGTTGGAACATCATTTCCAAATAGTAGTATGTCATCAACATACAATACTAAGAATGTGATAATGCTCCCACTAGCCTTTTTATACACACAAGCTTCATCAACTTTCTTGATGAATCCAAATTTCTTGATCTCTTCATCAAAACGTTGATTCCAACTTCTCAATGCTTGTTTCAATCTGTAGATTGATTTCTTTAACTTGCATACTTTATTAGGATGTTTTAGATCGACAAAACCATCAGGCTGAACCATATAGACAGTCTCTTCGAGATGTCCATTAAGGAAAGTGGTTTTGACATCCATTTGCCAAATCTCATAGTCATAATATGAAGCTATGGCAAATAATATCCTAATTGACTTTAGCATTGCCACAGGCGAGAATGTTTCATCATAAACAACCCCTTGAGCTTGAGTGAAACCCTTTGCTACAAGTCTTGATTTATAAGTATCCAAGTTTCCATGCATATCGGTTTTCTTCTTGAAAACCCACTTACATCCAACCTGTTTGGAGTTAAGTGGTGGTTCAACCAATTCCCATACTTGGTTGTCATACATGGATTGCATCTCAACGTTCATGGCTTTTAGCCATTTGTCACAATCCGAATTAGACATTGCATCATGGTATGTAGTTGGTTCATCCCAGTCAACCACATAGCATCCATTCATGAAAAATCCATATCTCTCAGGTGGAATGCTAATTCTACCAGATCTGCGAACGTTTTGTGTGTATTGATCAACCATTTGATCATTATCAACAACCTTTTGTTGATCGTTAATTTCAACCAAACATGTATTGGCTTGTGGTTCATGATCCTCATCAATTTCCACTGTTATATACGTCGTTTCTTCCATAAGAAACTTAGTTTCTAAGAACTCAGCCTTTCTAGCAATAAATACCTTTTGCTCGGTTGGATTAAAGAAGTAATATCCCATACAGTCTTCGGGATATCCAACAAATATACACTTAATGGATCGACTTTCTAACTTGTTTTGGGTGTTCTGCTTCACATAAGCTTTACAACCCCATACCTTTAAATATGATAGTGATGGAACTCTTCCATACCATATTTCAAAAGGTGTCATATCCACTTTCTTGGTTGGGGCCATATTCAAAATACGAGCAGTGGAGAGCAATGCGAAACCCCAAAATGATAGAGGTAGTGAGCTTCTAGCCATCATAGATCGAACCATATCCAATAAGGTTCAGTTTCTCCTTTCAAACACACCATTATGTTGCGGTGTTCCGGGTGGAGTAAGTTGTGAGACAATCCCACAACTCATAAGATGATCTTGAAAAGCATCACTCAGGTATTCACCTCCTCTATCTAAACGAAGAACTTTGATTGTTTTATTGAGTTGATTTTCTACTTCATTCTTAAAGATTTTGAACATTTCAAAAGCTTCATGTTTGTGTGTCAACAAGTACACATAACCATAACGACTATAATCGTCGATAAAGGTAATGAAGTATCTCTCACCATTCCTTGTCATTGTCTTAAAAGGACCACATACATCTGAATGTATGATTCCTAATAAATCCTTTGCCCTTTCGTTAGTACCACTAAAGGGCATTTTGGTCATCTTTCCTTGTAAACAAGATTCACACTTATTAAATGAACCATTTTCATTTGTTTCCAAAAGACCATTCTTTTGAAGTGTTTGAATCCGATTCTTGTTTATATGCCCAAGATGACAATGCCAAAGATATAAATCACTTAAACCCATTTTAAGTTTCTTGGTGCTTGTTTGGTATAACGAGTTATTAAAAGATGAGTTATCATGAACCAATTCATAGATACCATTATAAGGCATAGCCTCAAAATAAAATACATCATCCATAAAAACACAAATACCATTGTTTACAAACTTTAATACATAACCATATTGTTTTAAAAGGGAAACAGAAATTATGTTCCTAGTCAAACTAGGAGCATACAAAATGTTTTTCAAGACAACTTCCAAACCATTTGGAAGCTTCAAAACATAGTCTCCTTGGTCTTCAACATCAACTTTTGCTCCGTTGCCCATGTAGAGACTTGTGTCTCCCTTCTTGAAATGCTTATTTCTTTTGAACCCCTACAACAAATTGCAAATATGAGTTCCATATCCGGTATCCAATACCCATGTGTTTGAAGAAATAACATTCAATTCAATATGAATCATGAAAGTTGTACCTGAGGTCTGCCCAACATCCCTCTTGTTTCTCAACTCTTTGAGATAGGTTGGACAATTCCTCTTCCAATGTCCTATCTCACCACACTCAAAGCATGGATCGTTCTTCGTTACCGTAGGCTTCTTAAGCTTTGGTTTTGGAGGTTTAGTTCTTGCCTTTCCCTTACCCTTTCCTTTGATGTATCCCTTTCCTTTAGCAACATTTGCCTTGGGATCGGGGTGTTGCCTTTTCTTGTTGCCTCCCTCATTGATCGTGAGGTTGGGTAAAACCCTTTTACCCATCCCTGCCTCGGCCGTTTTGAGCATTGCGTGAAGCTCACCAATGCTCTTGTCCCACCCGTTCATGTTATAATTCATGATGAATGTCTCAAACCTTTTAGTTAGGCCATTAAGGATCAAATCCGTGGCCAACTCTTTTGAGACGGGACAATTTATCCTTTCAAGGCGATCAATGTCGCTCTTCATCTTAAGTACATAAGATGAAACCGATTGAGTTTCTTCCATGCGACATGCATGAAGCGCTCGAACAGTTTCGAAGCGTTCTACCCTTGCTTGTTGAAGGAACATTTCCTTCAACTGGGTAATCATGTCGTATGCCCCATGATGCTCTAAATCCTTTTGGATTACACATCAACACCATTGTACACCATGCTTCGGTGACCCTATTCATATGGTTTCCAACTCAAGTTGTCCTACTTACACACACGTGTGAGATTACACATACAAGTGGTTAGGTGACCTTTATCCCACAAATATGTTAACCCCACCTCAAACACACAAGTTCCCTAAGAGTGGTTAGGTGACCTTTATCCCACAAATAGTTCCCAAGTGATTCGAGTGTTGTGTAAAAGGATGGTGTTAAACTTGTTTCAAAAGGGATTTTAGTTTTCATTAATTCTAGTTTTGAAAACTATTTTGTACCTAACATTTGCATGCATTCAAATGTGTGGTACCAGTGTGAAACAATTTTCAAGGTTCTTTCAATAAAACCAATTTTATTGTGAACACATTAACTTTTAATAAACCCTTTTATTATCCATGTTATTGTTTTATAAGAACCAATTTTATGCTTGTTGTTGATTTTAAATTGTTTAAACATGCATATCCATATATCACAAAACAATAATAAAACAACCACACAAGCATCACATGAGTCCATAACCGTAGCCATCTAAGCTTAACATCACTTGTTGACCGAAACAAGTGAGTTAATAAAGTCGTTTCTAAGGGTGAAAATGACACAACATTTGTGTCGGTGAACTCCCACTTGATCCCGCATCCAAATGCTTCAAGTGTCCACCTTGTGTTGTGACTCTTCGAATCCATTTGGGTCTCCATTTAGGCTTTGATTTCAGTACCAAACTTCTTTGGGCCTTCATCTTCTCCTTTCGGTTAAAACCGAGAAAGATAGTCTTGTTGCAGCTTCTTTTACAAAACATATTCTAAATACAATTTTTCTAGTAGAAGTGAAGTGCAACTAGCCTATTTATTTACATACCAAATGAAAAATAAATAAATTACATACCCAATAGGAAGAATAAACATGTTTAATTATTACAAACCATTTGAATAATTAAATCAAATCACAACACATTCCATAGGTCTCGGCTTTGGTTATGAACAAATAAAATACATATCCATATATGTAAGCAAAATCCAAAAGCATCCCCTTGAACAATAGATTCTCGGCTGAAGCATAAACAGCCGAGAACCATGGTTTTGTTTCCAAAACAAACTCATCCAAATGATATAAATTTTCCAAGATACCTATATGCATGTCAAAATACATCTTGAAAAATAGGGGATACTTGGGCTGAAGCCTCTCGGCTTTTGGTGAATCATCACCAAGAAACCGAATTTTCAGTCCAAATGAAGCATGTATCCATATAACCGGCTCTTGATGCCATTGAAGGGTTTTCGCAAGTTAAACAGATCTATTTTATCCTTATAAAATAGAAGAACGCAGCAGAATATATATATGATTTTAAACTTGTTACAGTGAGCTAATTTATATATAAAACATTTTTATATAAAATCAGTCAAAAACCCATATGAATCGATATATGAAATCATGCTTACAAAGAACCATAGAAGGTATGAAGAACTACCTTCAACAAAGAGGTCGGCAGGAGGTGAACGAGGATGGCAGCTCCTAAAGCAAGAAGCGTCAAGCTGGTCTACCCACGAGCCACCAACAAGAACACCTGTTGCTAGGATTTTCACTTATACAACTCCCTTTTATGTTTCTCTTGACCGATCGAGAGAAAAAGGGGTCCTTACACTTTTGTGTTTTCCAGTCGTATATTTTTGAGAGAGATCTGCAAGCCATCTTATATTGCATGTCCTTGGAAACATAAAGTTCATAAGGGAGAAAAGTGGGTGGGGCCCAGCCCCTTAACCCATCCACATTTCTCAGAACAACATCCGCATTAGTTAATGCGGATGAAGTTGTTCTCCCGCATTTGTAAATGCGGGTGAAGTAATTCGTCCGCATTTGCAAATGGTCATCCGCATTAGTTAATGCGGATGTATGTTTCCATCAGCATTTCCAGAAATGCTCATCCGCATTTGTTCCAAAACAAATGTGGATAGGGTTTGTTCACCCGCATTTGTAAATGCGGATGAGTAAACATCATCCGCATTTGTTCAACCACATCAAATGCGGCAGTGTAAAACGAATGTGGTTGAATAAATGTTCCTCTCTCTCTGAAATAAATTATCCATATAATTTATATACAACACAAGTGTAAATGTTTGGAAACCCAATTTCCAAATATTCTAAGTGTTAATATTTATTTATATGATCATATCATAAAACAAATATCTTTGGTGTTTGTCTAGCTCGTTATTGGGTATGACCCGACTTGGATCATGACATACTAGCCACGTCAATTCAATATGTATTTTGGGCAGATCATTTCCATCAATAGCTACCAACTGATATGCATACAAAGTTAGCGTTGCTGAGTGAGTTCTAGTTTTGTATATAATATCGAAAATATACTTTTGTTATCTTTAATAAACACGTATTCATCATTCATATCGGTCATATAGACCATCGTATCATCATTTATTGTGTTTATTATCTTTCTTTCATTCATTATCTTTCCTTTTTCCATTAAACTGGGTTTGCATAAACCCTAGCTCTTCGATGCATGTTCGTCAATAGTGGTGATGGAAAGATCGACCAGAGTCAGAGCACTCTAGCTTGAGGTCACAGACGTGACTAGCGCAAGTCGGGTGATGTTATATCAAGTGGGATGACCTGATTGATTTCATGGTCAATGAGGAATTGTCTTAACGTGAAAGTTAATATGTTACACGGTTATAAAGAATTGTGGAACTCGTCAATCGGTGTATGGACATATAAGATAGTTTATTTC
Source organism: Flaveria sonorensis (assembly GCA_025506505.1). Taxonomy (NCBI): domain Eukaryota; kingdom Viridiplantae; phylum Streptophyta; class Magnoliopsida; order Asterales; family Asteraceae; genus Flaveria; species Flaveria sonorensis. Next base: position 36,399,426 of record CM046432.1, read on the forward strand.
TTATGTGCTTGTATCCAAGCTGGTTAAACATTTTGAATAAATGTTTTATGTATGTGTGGTGGTAAGTTATATTGTCCATGATGGGCTAGTATACCTGTTGGTCACTTCTATCACGGGCAAGTCATTAGGGAAGACTGAGTCACTAATCACCTTGAGGCATATGTACACTTACTTAGATCCATCTAGGTAGGAGGGGCCTCACTTGTAGGTTTGGTGTGAGGATGGTCTCAGGAATGAGTCACCGATCACCGCGGTTGCAATCTATAGGTATTGGTCAGGAGTGCATGATTGCTATTGTTGTTAGTCACTGGAGAGTGCAGGATTGTTAGTCCTGTTTGTAACCCGGGAGTGCTAGATCCTTCGTGCTGACTACTAGTCGTATATTGTGATGCGTCGGGATTCAGTCGGTGCGCCTTTAGGCTACCTACCATCATGTTGTGAAACTTAGGGTGATATATATGTTGACAGAGACTTCATTTAGAAGATAGTTTTTGGCTTAGAACTACATGGACAATGTATTATCTTATTATATTTTGAACACGCGGGTTATGTAAACACTAATAAGTTTTATTTCAGCCTAGTTTTTATGGTCTTGTATGTAAGATTTTGTGCTTTGTTATGTTGTGATATTGATACAACATGTCGCGCCCATGGATCAAGGTGTGACAATGTGTGCTCCTACCAAATTTATTTGGGCATTACTTGTAACACCCGGATATTTTAAAAAGAAGAAAAGAAGAGAAAAAGAAAAGAAAAGAGAAGTATAAAGCAAGAAAGGTGAAATAACCCAAGTTGAGGGGTTAAAGTTGTGCAAGAGGCAAACTTTAATATTATTATGTTTAAAAGTGGGTATGGCCGCCCGCACTTCTGCTCACCAACTACTAGATCGCAGAAAGAAGAAAAAGCAGAGCTTTTCCATCAGTTTTTCAAGAGAGAAAAAGAAGAAGATCGTCTAGAAGGTAAGTTTTTGTGTGTTTTGTGAGGTTTCAGCTGGGTTTTCAACTTGTAGACCGAGTCTTATGTGTTTCTTTGTGTTTGGTTGTGTGTTTTTGGTGTGTTTAGGTGTTTGAACTCTAAGTGCTCTCGAGTTTGGAAGAGTTTTACTCGAAGGCTGCTGTTGGTGAGTTCTAGATCCCTGGTTTTTCTGTTTTAAACATGTTTTGGGGCTGAAATGCATGTAACTGTTATTTTTGAAAATTTCAGTATGTAACCGTATATGTTTTTCCCTGATTATGTGAGTATGTGTGTTTGTGAATGTTTTGATCGATTATGTGGTTATATGCTTGTTTTATGAGCTTAGTATGCTATATCTGGGTTAGGAATATGTTAGGTAGATGATCAGGACTGAAATTTGCATAAATTAGAACTGGTATAGTGCCCATGCGCCCAAGTAACTGCCCATACGCCTAAGTGTTGCTCATGCGCCTAAGTTTCCCATGCGCCCAAGTACTAATGCGCCTGCATAGTACTCATGCGCCTGCATAGTTCCCATGCGCCTAAGTTTTTGCCCATACGCCTAAGTGTTTGCTCATGCGCCTAAGTTTTCCCATGAGCCCAAGTAGCCATGCGCCTGCATAGTGCTCATGCGCCTGCATAGTACCCATGAGCCTAAGTTTTTCCCTTGCGCCTTAGTTTTTCCCCATGCGCCCAAGTGTTCCCATGCGCCCAACTGTTCGTGCGCCTAAATAGTGCCCATGATCCTACATAGTGCTCATGCGTCTAAGTTGCGTTAGAAATTTTATGAAATTTTTGGAAAAATGGAAATTTATGATTAAGCTCTGGGATGTTTTGGTGGGTTATGTTTGTTCATGTTATGCATGTTGTGGCCTGTTATTGATATTCCTTATTACGTATTATTACGTGACTTTATGTGGTGTGTTAATGTGCTTATACGTAAAGTATTATATAATGAAAGTGAAAGACATTATTAACAAAGTGGAACCTAATGAAAGAATTTAAATTCTTGCAAGCAAGGGGGTTCACAACTCATTGAGGGGTTGTTAGCTCAACTGTGTTCGGTTTAGCTAACCCATAAGGATGCGTACAGGGGTCAATCCTTGTTATTGAACAACATGTATGAAACGGGACCTTTGCCGCTTGCCTCGATACTGGAGTCAGCTTCGTGCAGAATGTTAGAGGTCTACTTATAGACTTTGGCCCAGTACCAGCTTCGTGCACAATGTTTGGGGTATAGCATATGACATGGGTCTAGATGAAAGTGAAAGATAATGATGAAAGTATGAAATGAATGAAAAGAATGTTTAAAGATAATAATGATATTATCAAGTTGTACGTATGTTGTGTGATGACAAACAAAAAGGTTTTTAGTAAAGGTAAAGTATTTTATTATATAAAACAAGAACTCACTCAGCAATGCTGACGTTTATGCATTTTCAGTTGGCAGGTAACTTGTTGCTGAGGATGGCACGAGGTTGAAGCTACTTGGCAGGCAAGACTGGCATCCATCTCATGCAATAATAATGTTGTTTTGTAATACAACTAAGTGATATTTTGTAATCTTGTAAACAACGATTTATTACTTGGCAAATGTGTTTATTAAAGCATGAAATGGTTTTCGATGAATTATTCCGCTTCAATATTTTATTACTTAATAAATCTTAATATGTTTTGATATAAATAAGGTTGTGATTGACCAACTGTGGGGTTCTCGGGATTTGGGCGTTACAAGTTGGTATCAGAGCCAAAGTTTAAGAGAAATGGGTAAATATTTTCAAAACCTAAACTTAAACTGAGAATGGGACTGAATAGAGGGATGCAAACCCAAGTAGCTACATGCCATCAGGTAATTTACTTTCTTTAAGTTAACCAGTATTATGTGCGTGTGCTATCTGATTTATGTGCTTTAGTAGATTTGGATACTGATGTAGTCAGGATAGGAAATGCTTGAGGGATGAAGAGTAAAGTAAATGGCTAATCACAACTGGCCACTATAATTAGGGACTTACTATACTTGACATAAACTAAGCTATTACACTGAATGACCGTGTTGGTGTTTGAGTCTTATAGTGTTTAGAGGATGGCGGGTGGTTGATCTTCGAAGGCTTCGCAAGGAGGTGTGCAGGGTGGTCGTGGTGCTAGGCCACGAGTCACCGGGAACAAGGCTAAGGCTGCTGGGACGGCTCCTATAGAGCCCGAGCTTCATCACCAGGAAGACGGTGATGAAAGTGCTAATTTGAGAGCCTCTGTGAAAGAGGCAGTTGTGGAGGAGGTTCATCAAGTCATGCAGATGATCCTGCCATCTGTGGTGACCGAGGTTATTCGTGCTGTGAGGCAGGATGAAAGGAAAGAGAAGGAGGAGAGGAGGAGGACCATTAGGAGAGGTTCAGGTGAAGGGGAGAAATAAGAGACTGAGATGGTTGTCTCTAGTGATGATGAGGAGGAGGAAGCGGTGCAGGTTACCGCCAAGGGGTGTAGTTATGGGGCATTCCAGAGATGCAAGCCCCTAACGTTTGATGGGAATGGTGATGCTGCTGCTGCTCACCGATGGGTGAGGGAGATGGAGGCGGTGCTTGATATCAATGAGTGCCGAGAGGACCAGAAGGTGAAGTTTGCTACCCACTCTTTCATGGACTAGGCCTTATGCTGGTGGGACAACATTATCCAGGCCGAGGGCAGCAGGGAGATTGGGAGGATGAGGTGGAGTGAGCTGAAGAAGCTGGTGATTGAGGATTTTTGTCCTCACAGGGAGCTTGACAAGATTAAGAGAGAGTTTTTATAGCTGAAGGCGGTAACCATGACACACTAACAGTATACTACCAAGTTCACTGAGATGGCAAGGCTGGTGCCGGATCAGGTGACGTCGGTGTCAAGGAAGATCAAGAGGTATATTCAGGGTTTGCCGAAAAGCATCCGCAGGCACATGATCGCTGCCCGGCCGAGTACTTTTAGGTCGGTGGTTGATCTGGCAGGGAGGTTGTATGATGAAAGAGAAGTGGCAGTGGTGGAGGTGAACAAAAAGGGTGATGGTGACAGGAACTGGAATGGGAAGCGGTTTGGTCATGGTGGTTTTACCCCGAGCAACAAGAAGGCAAGGATGGATGACCAAAGGGTAGGGTCGGCAGGTACTGGGTCAAGGATGTGTAACAGGTGTAGGAAGGAGCATGCATGGGAATGCAAGTGGGGATCAAACCTCTGCTTCAAGTGTGGGAATCCCGGTCATAAGGCAAGATTGTGGAGTGACGAGGTGCTACAATTATGGCGAGACCGGGCATATGTGTAGAGATTGCAGGAAGTCGAGGGCCAAGAGTTCTGGGGCAAAGAAGGCGACCGAGAAGGATGGGCAGGGAGCAAAATCCAGAGCATTCACGATGACTCGGGAGGAGGCTAGAGTGGACCACGATGTCGTGTCAGGTACGCTCATAGTAAACCAAACTTATGCCCTGGTATTATTTGATTCTGGTGCTAGTAAGAGTTTTATTTCTGCTGCCTTCTTTGCTAAGTTACCTGTTAGGAGTAGAAAGATTGATGAGCCCTTCGATGTAGAAACTGCCATTGGTAAGTCTACAAGGATTTCTGATCTGATAGGGAATTATGACATAGAATTGGAAGGCTATAGGTTCTCTGCTAAATTATTCGTGATGCACCTAGGCGGATTCGATATGGTTCTAGGGATGGATTGGTTAGCAGCCTATGAGGCAAATATTGTGTGTCGCAAGAAGATGATCCGATTGACTACGCCTGATGGGAGTTCGGTGACGATCTACGGTGATCGAGTTACTATGGTTCCGAAGGTGATTTCAAGGTGGTGGTAGAGAAGTGCATGAAACGTGGATGTAGTGCCTACCTGGCTTACGTGAAGGATGTGGATGCGTCAGTACCACAATTGGCCGACGTACCAGTTGTGTGTGACTTTCCAGATGTGTTCCCAGAAGATTTACCAGGTGTGCCACTGGACCGCGAGATCGAGTTCCAGATCGACTTGATACCTGGTGCTCAACCTGTTGCTAAGGCAACGTATCGATTGGCTCTATTTGAGATGAAGGAATTGATGGTTCAGTTGCAAGAGTTGTTGGACAAAGGGTTCATTCGACCGAGTATCTCTCCCTGGGGTACCCCAGTCTTGTTTGTAAAGAAGAAGGACGGTAGTATGAGGATGTGCATCGACTATCGGGAGTTAAACAAGTTGACAGTGAAGAACTGGTATCTGCTACCGAGAATTGATGACTTATTTGATCAGCTCCAAGGTGCCATTTGGTTCTCGAGGATAGATCTCCGATCTGGTTACCAGCAGTTGAAGGTGAAGGAGCAGGATATCCCTAAAACAGCTTTTCGTACGCATTATGGACACTACGAGTTTCACGTTATGTCTTTTGGTTTAACTAACGCGCCAGCTGCCTTTATGGATTTGATGAACCGGGTGTGTCGGCCGATGTTGGATATATCAGTGATTGTGTTTATTGATGATATCCTGATTTATTCAAAGAGCGAAGAAGAGCATGCCAGTCACATTCGCGAGGTATTGGAGACACTTAGTAGAGAGAAGCTGTATGCTAAGTTCTCCAAGTGTGCTTTCTGGTTGCGCGAGGTTCAGTTTTTGGGTGGAGGCGGTGATGCAGTGGAAGTCTCCAAAGACGCCATCTGAGATCCATGGTTTCTTGGGTTTAGCGGGCTATTATAGGAGATTCATTAAAGACTTTTCTAAGATAGCCTTACCATTGACTAAGCTGACCCGCAAGGAGGTGAAGTTTGTATGGGGTTTGGAACAGGAGAGTGCTTTTGAGGAGTTAAAGACAAGATTGACTCATGCTCCTGTTTTGACGTTACCCGAAGGGAATGAAGACTTGGTGGTCTATTCAGATGCTTCTTATTCAAGATTAGGTTGCGTGCTGATGCAACGGGGAAGGGTTATAACCTATGCGTCCCGACAGTTGAAAACCCATGAGGCTAATTACCCTACTCATGACTTAGAGCTTGCGGGTGTGGTCTTTGCATTAAAGATTTGGAGGCACTGCTTATACGAGACGAAGTGCACTATCTTCACTGACCATAAGAGCTTGAAGTATTTCTTTGAGCAAAAGGATCTCAATATGAGGCAAAGGAGATGGTTAGAGTTGATCAAGGATTATGATTGTGAGATCCACTACCATCCGGGCAAAGCCAACGTAGTGGCGGATGCCCATAGCCGAAAGGAGAGACTAGAGCCAATCTGGGTGAAAGCTTACCAGTTGGTGATGACCTCCAATGTGATGGCATAGGTCAAGGGGTTCCAAGATGAGGCGTTGAAAGAAGAGCGCCTTAACTCCGAAAGGATGAGAGGTCTAGTCTCGGAGTTGGGTGAGAACACTCTCGGAGTTAGAACCCGCTTCGAGCGGATGTGGATCCCTTGTTATGGAGACCTGCGGGGGAAAATCATGGATGAAGCTCATAAGACTTGATACTCTATTCATCCAGGTGCTTCAAAGATATATCATGATATGAAGAAAGATTACCGGTGGCCGGGTATGAAACGCGATGTAGCGGAGTATGTGAGCAAGTGCCTTACTTGCTTGCAATTGAAGGCTGAGCATCAGAAGCCATACGGGAAGATCCAACCTTTGGATACACCCGAGTGGAAATGGGAGCATATCACCATGGACTTCATTACGAAGTTACTGCATACGGCAAGAGAGTATGATGCCATATGGGTGATAGTAGACCGTCTGACGAAGAGTGCTCATTTCTTGCCAATCCGTGAGACGTATACATCTGAGAGGTTGGTGGATCTATTCATTAAGGAGATTGTGACACGTCATGGTGTACCAGTGTCTATCGTGTCTGACCGTGTGTGACATCTGGAAATTTTCCGTTACCAAACTCCGTTAGTTCCGTTAAGTCTTGCATACACGTGTCGTGCACACACACTAGTTGTCGTTGAACGTTGGTGACTTAACAATAATCAGTAATGTTAAATTGATGATAATTAAGTTAACAATGTGATTATTAAGTTATGCTTATGTGATTTAAATGTTAGCTGTAATTTTATCGCGTAATGTGAAAACGTGTATATTTATTTCGTGTGTTTTGTGATAAACGGAAATTATGCATGATTGTTATTTGGGATTAATAATAATTGTGTTTAGTAGTTAAAAACTATTTAAAAACTATTCAAAAAGCCTAATCTTTATAAAATACAAACTATAAGGGTTAAAAGGGTAATTATCATTAAATAATTAAACAAAATCAAAATCCTAACCCTAATACACCATAATCGGCCGCGACTTCATCCCCTATCCCTCTCGCTTTGCGATTTTGGCCAAGAACACCAACAAAGCCACGGATTTGATCGATTTCAAGCATCACAACAAGTTAGAATCATCAATTGCGAGCCATTACACGTTTAAAGGTTAGATTTTTACATGTTTTTGATGATTCTTCATGTTGGCCGAATGTTCCGTGCGAAAACTGCAATTGGTGGTCGATTGATGCCTAGTTGTTGATGTTAATGTGTTTACTAGATAGATTACATGTTAATTAACGTCAAGTATGCAATAAAGGTTGGATTTTTACAAGTTTTTATGGAAATTAAATTAGGGCCGAAACCCTAATTCGAAACTTGCAAAGAGGCCGATTTATTGATGTTGGTTGGTGTTATTATGTTAGTTGGATTGTATATATGCTAGTTAACGTCGATTATGCAAGAAAGCTATGATTTTGATACGTTGTTCATAGGTTACTAATAATAGTAACTTTATTTTGCATGAATTGATGATTGGATGATGTATGAATGTTATGGATGTGTTTGTGATGGTGATTAGATGCTAGGTTGATGATATGAACAATTTAAAATCAAGAAGATGTCTTATAGTTCATACATTGCTAAAAATAGTAACTTTTGGTGTTGAACGTTGATGAATCATGATGATTAGGTGTTGTGGATCATGTTTAAATGTTGTCATGGATTTGGATTGGTATATAATTGATGAATCCACGAATGTCTTGGGTGTTTGATGAAATTGGGATGTACTTTCCCAAAAGGGAAACTTTAATTGTGCAAATCCTTGAATTGGATGATTTGAGCATGTTTGGGATATTAGGATCATGCTAGTGTGTTCATGGATGGTTTCTAAGGTGATGAAATGTGTTGTTTAGGTTATAGGGATGTTGATTTGGTTTGTTACCTGTTTTGGCCTGTTGTGATTCGCATGACTTGTGTGATATCTAGTTGTATGATGATCTAGGTAGTACATGTGGTTAATGAAGTGCTATATGTAATCAAGTTGTATGTGAACATGTATGATATGCTGTTGTGTTAGTATTAATGAGTTATCACCTATAAGGTCACCAACGGGTCAAACGGGTCAACTGGGTCAAATGTGTCTTGTATTTCTTAAACCTTGAGTCTCTTGGTTTGTAGAACACTTAGGGTTTCATGTTGATTCTGTGTACACGTGCTTATGTACTCTTGTGTTCTAGGTGACCTTTGAAGGTTGTCTTTCCCCTCTTTCTTTCAAGTTAAGCTCTAAGTTGTTACGAAAGGGTCGACTGGCTATATTAGCACTCATCACAGATAAACAGATCGAGGAAAAGAAGATAGAGGATATCCCCGTATTTCGTGAGTTTCCTGAGGTGTTTCCGGAAGACCTGCCTGGATTACCGCCTCATCGTCAAGTTGAATTCCAGATTGAGTTGACTCCAGGAGCCGCTCCAATTGCGAGAGCACCGTACCGGTTAGCTCCGAACGAACTGCAAGAATTATCTGCCCAACTACAAGAGTTGTTGGATAAAGGGTTCATCCGACCGAGTTCGTTGCCCTGGGGAGCGCCAGTTCTATTTGTGAAGAAGAAGGATGGTACAATTTCGAATGTGCATTGACTATAGGGAACTGAACAAGGTTACTATCAAGAATAGATATCCGTTACCTCGTATCGATGATTTGTTTGATCAACTGCAAGGATCAAGCTATTACTCTAAGATTGATCTGAGGTCTGGGTATCATCAGCTGAGAGTTCGAGAAGAGGACATCTCGAAAACTGCTTTCCGTACACGATATGGTCACTACGAATTTTTGGTCATGCCATTTGGGTTGACGAATGCACCTGCAGTATTCATGGACCTCATGAATCGCGTGTGCAAACCCTATCTTGATCAGTTTGTTATCATCTTTATTGATGACATACTGATATACTCAAGGACCGAGGAAGAACATGAGAAGCACTTACGTTTAATCTTAGAATTACTTAGAAAGGAACAACTGTATGCAAAGTTTTCTAAGTGTGATTTCTGGATACGTGAGGTACAATTCTTGGGTCATATTGTCAACTAGAAGGGAATACATGTTGATCTTGCTAAGATTGAAGCGATAAAGAATTGGTCTATTCCTAAGACACCAAGTAAGATACGACAATTCCTTGGATTAGCGGGATATTATCGACGATTCATCGAAGGATTCTCTAAGATTGCACAACCTCTCACAGCCTTGACTCACAAGGGAACGACGTACAAATGGGGTGAGAGTCAGGAATCTGCTTTTCAGTTGATGAAACATAAATTGTGTAGCGCACCAATATTAGCGTTACCGGATGGTAGTGATGACTTCGTAGTCTACTGCGATGCGTCTATTCAAGGACTTGGAAGCGTCCTGATGCAGCGGGATAAAGTAATAGCTTACGCCTCTAGACAATTGAAGATTCATGAGAAGAACTATACCACCCATGACTTGGAACTGGGTGCGGTAGTGTTTGCCTTGAAGATCTGGAGACATTACTTGTACGGTACCAAATGCACCATCTACACCGATCACAAGAGTCTTCAGCACATCTTTGAGCAAAAGGAGTTGAACATGAGGCAAAGACGCTGGGTGGAATTGTTAAACGACTATGATTATGCTATTAAGTACCACCCGGGGAAAGCAAATGTAGTTGCTGATGCGTTGAGTAGAAAAGAGACTGCTAAACCTCGACGTGTGCGAGCTCTGCAACTAACGATTAGTACGCAGTTACATGAACAAATCCGAGAGGCTCAAACAGAAGCTTTGAAAGCAGAAAACATTGGGTCTGAATCGTTAAGGGGTATGGAAAAACAATTGGAAGTAAAAGCGGATGGAATTCGTTACTTCATGGATAGACTATGGGTACCTCTACATGGAAATCTGCGAGACTTGGTGATGAGTGAGGCTCACAAGTCCAAGTATTCTATACATCCTGGATCTGACAAGATGTACCACGATTTGAAGGCGCACTATTGGTGGCCTAACATGAAAGCAGATGTAGCTACTTATGTGAGCAAGTGTTTGACCTGCTCAAAGGTGAAAGTGGAGTATCAGAAACCATCTGGTATACTATAACAACCCGAGATCCCTATGTGGAAGTGGGATCAAATATCAATGGATTTTATTACTAAGTTACCTCGCACTTCTACGGGTTGTGATACAATATGGGTTATCGTGGATCGATTAACAAAATCTGCTCATTTCCTAGCGATAAAGGAAACAGACAAGATGGAGAAATTAACTCGACTTTATCTGAAGGAGATCGTTTCGAGGCATGGAGTACCGATCTCAATCATTTCTGATCGCGATTCTCGTTTCACATCACACTTCTGGCAATCACTGCAGAAAGCTTTACGTACGCGATTGGATATGAGTACTGCTTATCATCCACAGACTGATGGTCAAAGCGAGCGTAGTATACAGACTTTGGAGGACATGTTACGTGCTTGTGTGATTGACTTCGGGAATAACTGGGAAGTTCACCTACCATTGGTGGAATTTTCTTACAACAACAGTTATCACACTAGCATAAAGGCAGCACCTTTTGAAGCTTTATATGGGAGAAAGTGTAGATCGCCAGTTTGCTGGGCTGAAATTGGTGATAGTCAGTTAACGGGTCCCGAGTTAGTACACGAGACAACTGAGAAGATTGTTCAGATAAGAAACCGCATGGCCGCAGTGCGAGACAGACAGAAAAGCTATGCTGAAAAACGACGAAAACCTTTGGAATTTCAGACAGGTGACAAGGTTTTATTAAAAGTCTCACCGTGGAAAGGCGTAGTTCGGTTTGGTAAGCGAGGAAAGCTAAATCCGAGATACGTTGGACCATTTGAGATAGTGGAAAGAATTGGTCCAGTGGCTTATCGACTAGCCTTACCTGATTCATTGAGTGGAATCCATGATGGATTCCATGTTTCAAATCTAAAGAAATGTTTAACGGATGAAACGATGGTTGTACCGCTAGAAGAAGTTCAAGTAGACGAACAGTTACGTTTCATTGAGGAACCTGTCGAAGTGATGGATCGTGAGGTGAAAACGCTTAAGCAAAGCAAGATACCCATTGTCAAAGTTCGTTGGAACTCGAGACGTGGACCAGAATTCACGTGGGAATGTGAAGACCAAATGAAGCTTAAGTATCCTCAGCTATTCGAAAAGACGATGCCAGCCGGCGAAGGTACTAATTAAATTTCGGGACGAAATTTCTTTCAACATGGGGATGATATGACAACTCATCCAAAACTTACACGATTTCGATTTCCTTGTGCCAATGCAGTAGACCAGTGATGGAACACTCACCATGTAACGCAATTTTCGGGACGAAAATTCTTTCAACATGGGGATAATGTGACATCTGTAACTTTCCGTTACCAAACTCCGTTAGTTCCGTTAAGTCTTGCATACACGTGTCGTGCACACACACTAGTTGTCGTTGAACGTTGGTGACTTAACAATATCAGTAATGTTAAATTGATGATAATTAAGTTAACAATGTGATTATTAAGTTATGCTTATGTGATTTAAATGTTAGCTGTAATTTTATCGCGTAACGTGAAAACGTGTATATTTATTTCGTGTGTTTTGTGATAAATGGAAATTATGCATGATTGTTATTTGTGATTAATAATAATTGTGTTTAGTAGTTAAAAACTATTTAAAAACTATTCAAAAAGCCTAATCTTTATAAAATACAAACTATAAGGGTTAAAAGGGTAATTATCATTAAATAATTAAACAAAATCAAAATCCTAACCCTAATACACCATAATCGGCCGCGACTTCATCCCCTCTCCCTCTCCCTTTGCGATTTCGGCCAAGAACACCAACAAAGCCATGGATTTGATCGATTTCAAGCATCACAACAAGTTAGAATCATCAATTGCGAGCCATTATACGTTAAAAGGTTAGATTTTTACATGTTTTTGATGATTCTTCATGTTGGCCGAATGTTCCATGCGAAAACTGCAATTGGTGGTCGATTGATGCCTAGTTGTTGATGTTAATGTGTTTACTAGATAGATTACATGTTAATTAACGTCAAGTATGCAATAAAGGTTGGATTTTTACAAGTTTTTATGGAAATTACATTAGGGCCGAAACCCTAATTCAAAACTTTCAATTGGAGGCCGATTTATTGATGTTGGTTGGTGTTATTATGTTAGTTGGATTGTATATATGCTAGTTAACGTCGATTATGCAAGAAAGCTATGATTTTGATACGTTGTTCATAGGTTACTAATAATAGTAACTTTATTTTGCATGAATTGATGATTGGATGATGTATGAATGTTATGGATGTGTTTGTGATGGTGATTAGATGCTAGGTTGATGATATGAACAATTTAAAATCAAGAAGATGTCTTATAGTTCATACATTGCTAAAAATAGTAACTTTTGGTGTTGAACGTTGATGAATCATGATGATTAGGTGTTGTTGATCATGTTTAATTATTGTCATGGATTTGGATTGGTATATAATTGATGAATCCACGAATGTCTTGGGTGTTTGATGAAATTGGGATGTACTTTCCCAAAAGGGAAACTTTAATTATGCAAATCCTTGAATTGGATGATTTGAGCATGTTTGGGATATTAGGATCATGCTAGTGTGTTCATGGATGGTTTCTAAGGTGATGAAATGTGTTGTTTAGGTTATAGGGATGTTGATTTGGTTTGTTACCTGTTTTGGGCTGTTGTGATTCGCATGACTTGTGTGATATCTAGTTGTATGATGATCTAGGTAGTACATGTGGTTAATGAAGTGCTATATGTAATCAAGTTGTATGTGAACATGTATGATACGTTGTTGTGTTAGTATTAACGAGTTATCACCTATAAGGTCACCAACGGGTCAAACGGGTCAACTGGGTCAAATGTGTCTTGTATTTCTTAAACCTTGAATCTCTTGGTTTGTAGAACACTTAGGGTTTCATGTTGATTCTGTGTACACGTGCTTATGTACTCTTGTGTTCTAGGTGACCTTTGAAGGTTGTCTTTCCCCTCTTTCTTTCAAGTTAAGCTCTAAGTAAATTCTTGCGCGCATCAGGTAAGTTCTTGCCCCACTCATTTTACGTAATCTCTTTTGGGGGAGATAGCATACTGTTGATCACAAACGCTTTTATATATGTGTGTGTATAATATTGATATAGTGCTGTTTACCATGGAAAGTCCTCACACTTTCGGATTGTTAATATTGACTAGCGGGGAAATTTTGGGTAGTACTACTGGGTCTGACGAGCCCCACCTGTGTGACTCGAGGTCATACGGGTGCAATTTTGTCCTAACATATATTCGTCACGACCTGGTAAGTCGTGACGGGAGGCAACAAACGTAACACAGTCAGCTTCGATCGCGAAATCACTATGATTAATATTTTTATGTTAATAGACTAGCTATCTATTACAATACACTACTTATGCTCTGAAAACTGTTGATTGGTTTATATTTTAACGCAAACTCTTGAACTCACCAACCATGTGTTGACTTGTTTAGTATGCTATTCTCAGGTTAAGGTTGCCAGTTGCCTAGGAGCACGCACACCAGCATCGTTGAGTTGTCTACATTTGTTTGTTTACAAATTTGGGATTATTTTCATATTAAACATTTGTGTTTGGGGCGCGTATGTTTTGCGCATTCTCTTTACATACTACTTGCTTTGGGTTTTCTGTTTTAAAAACGCTTCCGCAGTATTTTAAACGTTAACTTAGGTTTTGTTTATTAATCATATAGAGTCGTTCTTGGTAACTAATGACTGAGATCCTGGTATGTCACGCGCCTCGCGGTAAAACCCCGCTCGCGGATTTTGAGGGTGTGACACCGTGACACTCTGTTTACATCTAAGTTTTGGAAGAGATTCCACGACGCGATGGGGACGAGACTACATATCAGTACGGTGTACCATCCTCGGACAGATGGTCTGTCGGAGAGGACTATTCAGACACTGGAAGATATGCTATGGGCATGCGTGATCGATTTTGGAGGAAGTTGGGATGAACACTTACCGTTAGCTGAATTCTCATACAACAACATTTATCATGCCAGCATTATTATGCCACCATATGAGATGCTATACGGTAGGAAGTGTAGTACGCTCGTATATTGGGGTGACATCGGACAAAAGGAGTTGGGGAGCGTTGAAGTGATCGAGGCTATGACTGAAAAGTTAGAGAAGATCAAGGCTTTTATGAAGGCGGCAAAAGATAGGCAAAAGTCGTATGCCGACAAGAGGCGTAAACTGAGTGAATTCAAGGTGGGTGATAGAGTTATCCTGAAGGTTTCATCTTGGAAGGGGATCATTCGGTTCAGAAATAGGACCTTTTCGAATCATTGCTCGAGTAGGAGAGGTGGCTTATAGGTTGGAGCAACCCGATGAGTTAAGTGGAATTCATCCAACATTCCATGTATCTCATCTTAGAAAGTGCTTAGCAGACGAGGACATGATTGTGCCACTGGAAGATATTGATGTAGATGAACGGCTTAATTATGTGGAGCAACTGATGGCAATCATTGACAGAAAAGAGAATAGGCTACGGAATAAAGTGGTTCCACTGGTGCGAGTACAGTGGAGGCACAAGAAGGGATCCAAGTCTACGTGGGAGACAGATAAAGAGATGAGACAGCATTATCCCCAACTGTTTGAGGAGTGATAGGTTTCGGGGAGGAAACCTATATAAGGGAGGTGGACTTGTAACACCCGAATATTTTAAAAAGAAGAAAAGAAGAGAGAAAAAAAAAAGAGAAGTATAAAGCAAGAAAGGTGAAATAACCCAAGTTGAGGGGTTAAAGTTGTGCAAGAGGCAAACTTTAATATTATTATGTTTAAAAGTGGGTATGGCCACCCACACTTCTGCTCACCAACTGCTAGATAGTAGAAAGAAGAAAAAGCAGAGCTTTTCCATCAGTTTTTCAAGAGAGAAGAAGAAGAAGATCGTCTAGAAGGTAAGTTTTTGTGTGTTTTGTTCGGTTTCAGCTGGGTTTTCAGCTTGTAGTTTGAATCTTATGTGTTTCTCTATGTTCGTTTGTGTGTTTTTGGTGTGTTTAGGTGTTTGAACTCCAAGTGCTCTAGAGTTTGGAGGAGTTTTACTTGAAGGCTGCTGTTGGTGAGTTCTATATCCCCGGCTTTTCTGTTTTAAACATGTTTTGGGGCTGAAAGGCATGTAAATTGTTATTTTTGAAAATTTCAGTATGTAACCGTATATGTTTTCCCATGTTTATGTGAGTATGTGTGTTTGTGAATGTTTTGATCGATTATGTGGTTATATGCTTGTTTTATGCGCTTAGTATGCTATATCTAGGTTAGGAATAGGTGATGATCGGGACTAAAATTTGCATAAATTAGAACTGGTATAGTTCCCATGTGCCTAAGTAACTGCCCATATACCTAAGTGTTGCTCATGCGCCTAAGTTTCCCATGCGCCTAAGTACTCATGCGCCTGCATAGTACTCATGCGCCTGCATAGTACTCATGCGCCTGCATAGTTCCCATGCGCCTAAGTTTTTGCCCATACGCCTAAGTGTTTGCTCATGCGCCTAAGTTTTCCCATGCGCCCAAGTAGCCATGCGCCTGCATAGTGCTCATGCGCCTGCATAGTACCCATGCGCCTGCATAGTACCCATGCACCTAAGTTTTTCACTTGCGCCTAAGTTTTTCCCCATGCACCCAAGTGTTCCCATGCACCCAACTGTTCATGCTCCTGCATAGTGCCCATGCGCCTACATAGTGCTCATGCGCCTAAGTTGCCTTAGAAATTTTCTGAAATTTTGGGAAAAATGGAAATTTGTGATTAAGCTCTGGGATGTTTTGGTGGGTTATGTTTGTTCATGTTATGCATGTTGTGGCCTGTTATTGATGTTCCTTATTACGTATTATTACGTGACTTTACGTGGTGTGTTAATGCTCTTATACGTAAAGTATTATATAATGAAAGTGAAAGACATTATTAACGAAGTGGAACCTAATGAAAGAATGTAAAGTCTTGCAAGCAAGGAGGTTCACAACTCATTGAGGGGTTGTTAGCTCAACTGTGTGCGGTTTAGCTAACCCATGAGGATGCGCACATGGGTCAATCCTTGTGATTGACCAACATGTGCTAAACGGGACACTTGTCGATTGCCTCGGTACTGGAGTCAGCTTCGTGCAAATGTTAGGGGTCTATTTATAGACTTCGGCCCAGTACCAGCTTCGTGCACAATGTTTGGGGTATAGAATATGACATGGGTCTAGATGAAAATGAAAGATAATGATGAAAGTACGAAATGAATGAAAAGAATGTTGAAATATAATAATGATATTATCAAGTTGTACATATGTTGTGTGAACTAGAACTCACTTAGTAACGCTGACTTTTATGCATTTTCAGTTGGTAGGTAACTTGTTGCTGAGGATGGCATGAGGGTGAAGCTACTTGGAGGACAAAATTGGCATCCATCTCATGCAATAATAATGATGTTGTTTTGTAATATAACTAAGTGATATTTTGTAATCTTGTAAACAACGATGTATTACTTGGCAAATGTGTTTATTAAAGCATGAAATGATTTTTGATGAATTATTCCACTGCAATATTTTATTACTTAATAAATCATAATATGTTTTGACATAAATGAGGTTGTGATTGACCAACTGTGGGGTTCTCGGGAACGGGGCCTTACATTACTTTTATACATGATCTCATCATTGTCTCTCTTTACCAAATACGATAAATCCCCAACCTTCTCATTTTTTAAGGTATCATGGTAGTCCTTTACTTGTAAAATGTTATCCGTCATTTCTTTCTTGTTAACATAGATCGATGATCGCAAGTTCTTATTCTAAATAGTAGGGTATCATGGTAGTCCTTTA
Source organism: Flaveria sonorensis (assembly GCA_025506505.1). Lineage (NCBI taxonomy): Eukaryota > Viridiplantae > Streptophyta > Magnoliopsida > Asterales > Asteraceae > Flaveria > Flaveria sonorensis. The sequence goes on from CM046432.1 coordinate 36,416,471, forward strand.
TGGAAATGTTACTAGTCTTGACAAATTTCAGATGATTACTTCTGTACTTTGAATTAGAATAAATTCCTTTTTCTTAATGTGTTCTAAGTTTCAAGTTTATCTAATTTGCTATCATTGATTATCTATAGTTAATTTGCTACTTGTTTTCTTTGACTATATATTCAAATGAATGTATATAATTGTTCTGATGTATGATCGGCATGTTACTGAAGAAGGGAGTACCTAGTGTCATCTGACGCATAGTATTTGTCTCTTCGACTATTAGTGTAACACCCTGAAAATTTCAGCAAAAGAAAAGAAAAAGAAAGAAAGGTGAAATATTCCAAGTCAAGGGGTTAAAGTTGTGCAAGTGGCAAACTTTCCCATTATGGGATTTAAAAAGAAGCATGGTCTCTCACACCCCATTTCACCAACTGAATTCGGCTGCAAGAGGAAGAATAGAAACTTCAACTGGGTTTGTGCGTGAGAAGTAAAATTCTCCTAGAGGTGAGGTTTCTTGTGTTTTCTGTTTGATTTCAGTTACGTCTTCAGCTTCGGGACCGATTCTTAAGTGTTTCTATGTTCTTGGTTGTGTGTTTTCGTGTGTTTAGGTGTTAGAACTCCAGGTTGCTCTCGAGTTTGGAGGAGTTTTACTTGAAAGCAGTAGAGGTGAGTTCTAGATCCCCTCTTTTAAATGTTTCCTGCTTATTTAGAGCTGGTATGCATATTTAACTGATGTTTTCGAAGCAAGTTATGGTTTTTCCATTTATGTTACGGACGATTATAATGATATAGTTATGTTATGTGATTCACTTGTTGATCGTTTAATGTTTATGATGTTCTAAGTGTTAGACCGATGGATTTAAGCTGTGTTCATGTTAGAATGATGATTGGGAACTGGTAATGGCATAAGTGGCATTGCAGGTTAGTTTTTTTGTTCAACCGCATTTAAAAGTTAAGTCTTTTTTTCATCCGCATTTGCTAAGTTCTCATACGCATTTGCTAAGTCTTCATACGCAATTGCTAAGTCTTCATACGCATTTGCTAAGTCTTCATCCGCAATTGCTAAGTCTTCATCCGCATTTGCTAAGTCTTCATCCGCATTTGCTAAGTCTTCATCCGCATTTGCTAAGTCTTCATCCGCATTTGCTAAGTCTTAATCCGTATTTGCTAAGTGTTCATCCGCATTTGCCAGGTGTTCATCTTTGTATAATAAGTATTCATTCGTATTTGTGTATGCTCATCCGCATTTGTTCTACCAACATTTCTTTGGACAGGATATTTTCTTAAGACTTTCACCCGCATTAGCTGCAGTTCATCTGCACTTGTTTCATCCACATTTTTTTGGGGACTTAGAATTATTCTGAAATTTTGGAAATAGAAACTAAGCATTAAGTATTGATGAATAAGGAAAGATTATGATTGTATAATGTTTCTTATGTTTATTTCCCTTCTTATGGCTTGCTGTTATGGATGATATATATTATGTCTCATGGTATGTGATTATTAAAAATATTGAATACTTTCAAAGTATTATTCCTAACCAAGTGGACACAAAGAAATAAAAAGAGACAGTGTAACTTAATGAATGCTACCCCCGGGCCCTTATGATGAATGAAAAGCCTTGCAAGCATAATGAATGGAGGTGCACGACCTTGTTGTCATTAGCTCAACTGATGTGCGGCTGTATAGCCCATGAGGATGCACATATGGGGTCTAACCCTTGTAATTGACCAAAGTATGATGAATGGGACCTGTATTCATGAGCAGGCTTCGTGCCTAGCAGTGTGGGTCAACTGTCGATGGGTTAGCTACCATGATAAATGTTTGCCGACAGGGGTTCGGCATCTGTTGCCAACCAACAATGTAGGCTCTTGCTTTATGCAATCCTAGTTAATGAAAGAGAAAGATAATGAAAGAAAGAAAGAAAATGAATCTCTTAATGATTAATTATGTATATTGATGAATGATCTCCAAGTGAAGTTTACAAAAGTGTATATTTTCTATATTATTAAACTATAACTCACTCAGCAACGCCAACTTTTTATATGCATATTAGTTGGCAGGTAATGGAGTTGCTGGGGATGGCACAAGATCGAAGCTACCTGGCAAATAAAGAGTGGCATCCATGACACGCTGAAAAGTTATTTTTGTTTTGAAATGCAACTAGATGTTCTTTTTGTAACTTGCAACAACAATGTATTTCTTGGCAAAAGTAATGGATAATGAATGTTACAGTTTTATTAAATTATTCCGCTGCAAAGTTTTCTTATCTTGATGAATCCGAACGTGTTTTGATATGAAAAGTGCTCTGAATGACCAACTGTGGGGTTTCCGGAACGGGGCCTTACAAGTTGTTATCAGAGCCAAAGTTTGAGAGAATTGGGTAAATTATTTTTCAAAAACCTAAACCTAAACTAAAAATGGGACCTAATGGAAGGAGGCCAACCCAGGTAGCTACGTGCCATCAGGTAATTTTTCACAAGTTAATCGGTATTATGTGCGTGTGTTATTTGATTTATGTGCTTAGTAGATTTGGACACTGATGTAGCATGGGTAGGGAATTGTTAGAACTAGAACAAATGTATAGGTTTAGTTGACTTGTCAACTCTTGTAATTAATCATTGTAATTCTCTTTTTGATAATATAATGTAATGCATGAATTATATGGTAAACCATATTATTGTGTGTATTAGTTTATGTTATTACAGGAAACATCAGACTTGGTCAAATTGGAAAAATTGAATAAGTGTTAGAACAATCTACGGATGAATAAGTGTTCTTCCGTAGATGTTCTCAGGAGCATAACTGAAGTTTGTGCTTCCGTAGATCTCCTACGGAAGAACAACAACTGCTGAACAAGACCAAAGATCAAGTAGAGCTGCTGAAGGAGAGCTTGCTGCTAAAGAACAAGTACAAGAACTCCTGCGGAAGCATAAACACTGAAGAACAAATGCAGAAGACAAAGTGTTGCTGCAGAAGACAAATTGCTACGGAAGAAGAACTTCCTACGGAAGACCAATTCCTATGGAAGATTAACAAACTTGTATTGTTTCAAATCATCAAGTACATAACAAAAAGTCAAGAAGTCAAAATGTCAGAGCAATATCCTCAAATCAATGACGGCGAAGGATAATTAAGTCAATAGAATGTTCCACATCACATCAACAACATTCTTTATGTAATTTACAATTTCCTATGTAAATTGTGAACTGCTATGCCGATAAACAAGGCAAGGATTCGCACATATAGAAACAGAATATCAAAACAGAATAGCGATATATTAGCTAGAAAATAGGAATAGAATAGGAAGATATCTATGCACAATTAGGTGTATATATTGATCGAAGAACATTGATCAACAAGAACATTAACAAGATAGCAATATCAAGCATCAAGAACATATAGCATTATAATAAATTGTAATCGATTGATTGTGAATGAAGAGCAATTGAAAACAAATCTGTGTATTGCTTTCTTATGTTTAGTTTTTCTAGTTGTTCTTCTTTGTTCATCGATTTCAACTTTTGATAAACAATCCATTAAACAGCAGGTATTGATAATTCCGCGATCAATATGTTGGATCTTATATGCCCAAGACACATACAAGATTGATGTGGTTATTACATTATGATCCAAGTCGGGTCATACCCAATAACAAGCTAAACAAACACCAATAAATATTTGTTTGTTGATATGATCATGCAAATAAATATTGACACCAATTTAGAAAATAGGTTTTCTAAATTATTGCATTTGAAATAGAACAAATTATATGGATATTTTGTTCATGAGATATTATTTGTATTGTTTTTAAATAGGTTAAATAACAACAAATAAAAGTGTGGTTAAGTTATAAAATTAAAAGGGGTTTACTTTTATAAACTTATAACAAAGTAATGTGTGTTAAAAATTTTAAAAGGGTGGGAAACCCTTTTTAAAAATTTTGGCCACCCCCTTGGTCTCACCTTGGGATTCCTTGTCTTGCTTTAATACAAGACTTTAATCCATTCATTACTTGAACCTACCACACTTTCTCTCCCTCACATGCAAGCTCCTTCTTCTCCATTTTTCTTCTCCCATTTTCGGATCTAGAAGTTTTGAAGAAGGGTTTTTGGTGTCAACTTCCTAACAAGTTGGGTGTTTTGCAAGAGCTTGTGGGTATACTAGCTTGAGACTTTCTTCTTTGGAGGTTTACGTTCAAGAGCATCATCTTCTTCATCTTTATCCATCTCATATCATCTTGTTCTTGAAAGGTAGTATTCTAAGAACACCCTATGGTTGTTTACGTTTTGATAGCATATCTTTTCACATATATGATCCTTTGTTCTTGGGTTTACCTTCTTGAAAATATAATGGATTATTTTCAGCAACTAAAACAAGTTTTAAATCCATAATATCCGTTGCGTTTTTAAGTTTAAATGGTTAAACTACTTTGATAAACTTGTTTACAAACCCAACAATGGCATCTAGAGCCGGTTATGTGGAAAACTTGCTTCAAAAGTCCATGAAAAATTAGTTTTGTTGGACTTTCTCAACCCATTAGGGGCTGATTTGTTTTGGATATATGAATCCCTTATCTTTCAAGTTTTATTTTACATACTTTAGAATAAATCTTGAAAGATTGATGTCAAGTGGTTGATTATTTTGTTTGGACAAAAACCCTAGAATTTTGGTTTATGTTGGCCAAAATTTTGAGGGTTAAAAGGGGAGTTCATTTGGTTCTTGAATGTTGTATTTGGATACATGTTTTGGTGCATAACATAGCCTTCACCTAGTGTGTTTTGAATTTGGTTGTATGTATTTTGTCATGTTTGGTTTTATTCATTAAAGGGTTGTAATAATAATTTTGGTGTTTGTATCTTTTGGGTTGTAATTTATTTATTCTTTGATTATGTAATAAATAGATTAGGTGCATTTCTTTTATTAGAAAAATTGTATTAGGATATAATTTTTGTAAAAGAAGATGCACAAGTTGGAGACTCAAAGGAAGATACAAAGGAAGGACTCAAAAGACATGGACACTTGAAGCATTTGGATGCGGATTCAAGTGGGAGTTCTTGGACACATTTTGATGTGTTATTATAAACCCTTAGGAAAGACCAAATGACAACACTTGTGATGGCAAACAAGTGTGGTCACCTTAGTGGCTCTGGTTATGCACTTGTGATTGAATGGTTGTGCTTGTTTGGTTGTTTATTTTATGTTGGTTGTTTGATATATGGATATGCATAACAAACTAATTAATAAGCATTACAAGCTGAAATAAAATGGTTCTTTATCATTAAGTGGTTAATAAAAGGTTATTAAAAGGATTAATTTTTTTAAATAAAAAGGGTTTTATTAAAAGAACCATAGGGTACCATGTGTTTGAGAGCATGCAAATACAAGGTACATAGAGTTTTCTAATCTAGAATTATGAAACTTAAAATTCCTTTTGAAAACAAGTTTAACACCGTCCTTTTGCACAACACTTGAGTCACTTGGAAACTCTTAATGGGATAAAGGTCACCTAACCATTTTGAGAGAACTTGTGATTTGAGGTGGGAATGCCATATTTATGGGATAAAGATCACCTAACCACTTATGTTGGTAGACTTACATGTGTGTGTAAGTAGGGTGACTTGATTTGCAAACCATGTTAAATGGATCACCTACAATGCGGTTTACAAAAGGTGTTGATGGGATAAACATGCCGACTATACATATGATGTTTAAGTCGATCCCATACCTCTAGAAGTTGCAAAGGATTGCAATTGTCAAACGTTGACTACCTTGTTAATTTAAATAATGGGATAAAGGTCACCTAACCACTATTTAAATGTGACGTTGGATTCTAGAATTTTAATTTGTGTATGAGACATAAAAGGGTGTTAATAATTAAATATGATAATATCAAAAATGCTAAAATTGAACCTTGTTAATTTTGTAGATGGCCACCAACAACAATGAAAACAATGATATCCCGTCTGCTCATACCCTATCACTAAGAACCATTCTCCAAAAGGAGCGTTTAAACCATAACAACTTTATTGATTGTTTTCGAAACTTGAGAATCGTTCTCAAGCAAGAGAAATGGTCATATGTTTTAGATGATTCGATTCCCGATGAACCCAATGCGGAGGATAGGGAGGCCTACAATAATTAAGTGAAATACACTGAGGATTCGGTCCAAGTGTCTTGCCTCATGTTGGCAAGTATGACTCCGAATCTCCAAAAGGAGTACGAACATCACGGAGCATACGACATGATTACCCAATTGAAGGAAACGTTCCAACAACAAGCAAGGGTAGCGCGCTTCGAAACAGTTCGAGCACTCCATGCATGTCGTATGGATGATACCCAATCGGTCTCGTCTTATGTACTTAAGATGAAGAGCCACATAGACGGCCTCGAAAGGCTGAATTGTCCCGTCTTGAAAGAGTTGGCTACGAATTTGATCCTCAACTCTTTGTCAAAAAGGTTTGACAATTTTGTTATGAATTATAACATGAATGGTTGGGACAAGAACATAACCGAGCTTCACTCTATGCTAAAAACAGCCGAGACAGCCATGGGTAAAAGGGGTTTACCCGTTCTCACCATCAATGAAGGTGGGAACAAGAAGAGGCCTCACCCCGCACCCAAGGCAAGTGTTGTAAAAGGTAAAGGGTACGTTGGGAAAAAGGGAAAGGGAATGGTAAAAGTGCCACCACCAAAACCAGCGGAGAAGAAGCAAAAGGTTGCTTCGGATGACCCATGCTTTAAGTGTGGGGAGATAGGACATTTGGCAAGAAATTGTCCTGTCCATCTCAAAGAGTTGAAAGCTAAGAGGGATGCCGGGCAAACCTCAGGTACAATTTTCATGATTCATATTGATCTCAATTTAATATCCTCTAACACATGGGTATTGGATACCGGATGTGGAACTCATATTTGCAATTTGTTGCAGGGGTTCAAAAGAAGTAAAGACTTCAAGAAAGGGGATGTTAGCCTCTACATGGGGAATGGGGCAAAAGTTCAAGTTGAAGCCCGAGGGGACTACATCTTAAAACTTCCAAATGGTTTGGAAGTAATTTTGAACAATGTTTTGTATGCTCCTAGTTTGACTAGGAACATTATTTCAGTTGCCCAATTAAGACAATATGGTTATGTTTTAACGTTTATTGAAAATGAAATTCATGTTTCTTTAAATAACATCTTTCATTTTAAAGCTACTCCTATTAATGGTATTTATGAATTGGTTCGTGAAAACACATTATATGATAGCTCGTTGTACCAAACCACCACCAAGAAGCTCAAATTAGTTTTGAGTGACACCTATCTTTGGCATTGCCGTCTTGGTCATATAAACAAGAAGCGCATACAAACACTTCAAAAGAATGGTCTTTTAAAAGCAAGTGAATATGATTCATTTGATGTATGTGAATCTTGTTTACAAGGCAAAATGACTAAGGCACCTTTTAGTGGCAAAACCGAAAGGGCAAAAGATTTATTAAGTATCATACATTCGGATGTATGTGGTCCTTTTAAGCCAATGAATAGGTACAATGAAAGATACTTCATTACCTTCACCGACGACTATAGTCGATATGGGTATGTGTACTTGTTAAAACACAAAGATGAAGCTTTTGAAATGTTCAAAACCTTCCAGAATGAAGTAGAAAATCAACTCAACAAGACAATAAAAATTCTCCGCACCGATAGAGGAGGAGAATACCTAAGTGATGCTTTTAGAGATCATCTTAGAAGTTGTGGGATTGTCTCACAACTATCTCCACCTGGAACACCACAACACAATGGTGTGTCCGAGAGGAGAAATAGAACTCTATTGGATATGGTTCGATCTATGATGGCTAGAAGCTCATTTCCTCTATCGTTTTAGGGTTTTGCTTTGCTCTCTGCAGCCCATATTTTGAATATGGCCCCAACCAAGAAAGTGGAAAAGACACCTTTTGAAATATGGCATGGAAGGGTTCCATATCTATCATATTTAAAGGTATGGGGATGTGAGGCTTATGTAAAGACTCCCACCTCAAACAAGTTAGAAAGTCGTTCCACTAAGTGTATCTTTATTGGATATCCCAGAGATTCTATGGGATATTATTTCTATGATCCATTGGAACAAAAGGAGTTTGTTGCCAAGAAGGGTGAGTTCTTAGAGGCCAAGTTCCTTATGGAAGGAGCTAGCAGTAGAACAGTGGATCTTAAGGAGGATCAAGAACCACAACCCGATACATATTTGGTTGACACTAGCACTCAACATGAGGATGTTGAGAATGATCAAATGATTGATCAATACACACAAAACGTTCGCAGATCTAGTAGAACTAGTATTCCACCTGAAAGATATTGATTTTTCATAGATGGATGCTATGTGGTTGATTCTGATGAACCAATCATATACCATGATGCAGTGTCCAATTTGGATTATGACAAACGGCTTGAAGCGATGAACGTTGAGATGCAATCCATGTATGACAACCAAGTGTGGGACTTGGTTGTACCACCTCTCAACTCCAAGATAGTTAGAAGTAAGTGGGTTTTCAAGAAGAAAACCGATATGCATGGAAACTTGGGTACTTATAAAGCTAGACTTGTAGCAAAAGGTTTCACTCAGACTCAAGGGGTTGATTATGATGAGACCTTCTCCCCGGTTGCAATGCTAAAGTCTATTAGGATATTATTTGCCATTGCTGCTTATTATGATTATAAGATTTGGCAAATTGATGTCAAAACCACTTTTCTAAATGGATATCTTGAGGAAGATGTCTATATGGTTCAGCCTAAAGGTTTTGTCGACCCAAAACATCCTAACAAAGTATGCAAGTTAAAGAAATCAATCTATGGATTGAAGCAAGCATCAAGAAGTTGGAATCACCATTTTGATGGAGAGGTAATCAAATTTGGTTTCATCAAAAACGCTGATGAAGCATGTGTGTATAAGAAAGCTAGTGGGAGCATCATCACTTTCCTAGTATTGTATGTCGATGACATCCTACTATTTGGAAATGACATTCCAACCTTGGAAGGTGTAAAAACCTAGCTTGGAAGCTGTTTTTCCATTAAGGATCTTGGTGAAGCCGCCTATATTTTGGGAATAAAGATCTATAGGGATAGATCAAGGCAGTTGATAGGTTTAAATCAAAGTGCATACATTGATAAGATCTTGAAAAGGTTCAAGATGGAAAACTCTAAGAAAGGTATGGTACCTATTCAAAGAGGAACGATATTGAGTACAACTCAATGTCCAAGCTCAAAGGTTGAGCAAGATAAAATGAAGGGAATCCCGTATGCGTCTGCTATAGGATCCATCATGTATGCAATGATATGCACTAGGCCGGACGTGTCATGCGCTTTAAGCATGACAAGCCGATATCAGCAAAATCCGGGAAATAGTCATTGGATGGCTGTTAAGAACATACTTAAGTACCTAAGGAGGACTAAAGATATGCTCCTAATCTATGGATCCGGTGAGGAGGAACTTGTGGTAAAAGGTTACACGGATGCGAGTTTCCAAACTGATCGGGATGATTTATGATCACAATCGGGATACATTTTCCTCTTGAATGGAGGAGCAGTCTCTTGGAAGAGCTCTAAACAAGATGTGGTGGCATTATCAACTACAGAGTCAGAATACATCGCCGCTTCATTAGCAGCTCAAGAAGCTGCATGGTTGAAGAAATTCATTGCCGATCTAGGGGTGGTCCCTTCCATTCAGGACCCCCTAGAAATTCTTTGTGATAACGAGGGTGCGATTGCTCAAATCAAGGAACCCCGTGCACATCAAAAGACTAGGCATATTGAGCAGAGATTCAACTACATAAGGGATGAAGTTGAGAAGGGAAAGATATGTATTCGCAAAGTTCACATGAATCAAAATATTGCGGATCCACTCACGAAGCTTCTTGAAAAGGCAAAGCATGAAGGTCATACTTGCGCCATGGGACTTCGATATTCTAGTGACTGGATTTGATCTTTTAATTTTGTATTTGGATATTGGAACCCTTTTATTACTTGAATGCATTATTTGGTAATAATGTTTCAACTAATGTTCCAATTTTGCATGTTTAATCCATGAGTAAATTATTTACTCTGAAGGTCCGTAGTCGTTCATACTTGTGGGAACAAGTATGAGGGTAAGACTTTATGAACTTGGATTGGTGGATATTCATATGGATGAATATAAAGCAAAGGGTTGCTGCCAAAGTTCATAGATATTTGTGGGATACAAATATTGGACTGACCCGCATCTCAAATATTACTACATGGAATCTACTTGATTGATCATAAGTAAATTTGAGTAAAAGCAAATATCATTTGGTATCCTCTAACCTGAGATACATATTGGGTCTTGATATTCACCGGGTATTATACTTTGACTTAGTTCTTCGCTATTCTGTAACATGACAGTACATAAGGCTAAGTTCAGGTATAGCACGAGGTGATTGTGAGAGACGTATGTAGTCAAGATGGGATTTATCCCTCTTATTCGTTGAGAGCAAGATGTCTAAGGCCTGCTAAAGTTAATTCAATGGAGAATGATCATTCTGTGTCTCTAGGATTTAACATGACATCTGTGACAAAAGGATAGATGATTGATTCACCTAAAACATTTTCAAGTAAGGTACTTGAAGGGGATGATGTTATTGAATGGCTCTTAGTCATACGTATTAAGGGTAGTAAACCGTTGTTAGGCGGTATTTACTGCTTGCATCAATCTTCTATGAATTTTGTGCAAGTAGGAGATTGTTGGATCTTATATGCCCTAGACACATACAAGATTGATGTGGTTAGTACGTTATGATCCAAGTCGGGTCATACCCAATAACAAGCTAAACAAACACCAATAAATATTTGTTTGTTGATATGATCATGCAAATAAATATTGACACCAATTTAGAAAATGGTTTTTCTAAATTATTGCATTTGAAATAGAACAAATTATATGGATATTTTGTTCATGAGATATTATTTGTATTGTTATTTAAATAGGTTAAATAACAACAAATAAAAGTGTGGTTAAGTTATAAAATTAAAAGGGGTTTAATTTTATAAACTTATAACAAAGTAATGTGTGTTAAAAATTTTAAAAGGGTGGGAAACCCTTTTTAAAAATTTCGGCCGCCCCCTTGGTTTCACCTTGGGATTCCTTGTCTTGATTTATTACAAGACTTTAATCCATTCATTACTTGAACCTACCACACTTTCTCTCCCTCACATGCAAGCTCCTTCTTCTCCATTTTTCTTCTCCCATTTTCGGATCTAGAAGTTTTGAAGAAGGGTTTTTGGTGTCAACTTCCTAATAAGTTGGGTGTTTTGCAAGAGCTTGTGGGTATACTAGCTTGAGACTTTCTTGTTTGGAGGTTTACGTTCAAGAGCATCATCTTCTTCATCTTTATCCATCTCATATCATCTTGTTCTTGAAAGGTAGTATTCTAAGAACACCCTATGGTTGTTTATGTTTTGATAGCATCTCTTTTCACATATATGATCCTTTGTTCTTGGGTTTACCTTCTTGAAAATATAATGGATTAGTTTCAGCAACTAAAACAAGTTTTAAATCCATAGTATCCGCTGTGTTTTTAAGTTTAAATGGTTAAACTATTTTGATAAACTTGTTTACAAACCCAACACAATACTTGCTAAAATCAAATTGATAATCCTACAACGATCCTTGGATTATCAGGTGGTATCAGAGCCGCGTGCTCATTGACCTAGATCAATTGATCTATCAGTTTGATTTGTTTAATTGTTGTTTATTTAATCAAGTTAATTAACATGAGCAATTCATTGGTTGGCGCTTATCAACCTCCGAAGTTGGAAAATAAATATGATTTTAAAACTTGAAAAATAAGATTTAGAAATCATGTTAATTACACAGATTCTGATTTATGGGTGTCGATTACTGAAGGTCCTTATATTCCACCTGCTTTAGGACCGAACTATAAAGACAACAATCAACCCGTAAGTTTAAAAAATTTGTCACCTGATGATGCCAAGAGAGTCAAGATTGACATCAAAGCATATAGTATGCTTACTATGGCTTTGCTTGAAGATCTTTTGATCAGGTGTGAATCATATAAAACAACAAACTCGTTATAGAAAATCCTATACAATTTGTGTGAAGGAAGTGACGAGATAAGGAGCATAAAAAAGGATACACTTCGCTCACAATATGAGAATTTTCATCATATTATGGGTGAGTCTGTTCCTCAACAACTCCACAGGTTTATGCAACTTGTTACAGAGATGAATATCTTTGAACTGAATTACAGTAACGAGGAGTTAAACAAGAAGATGCTTCATTCATTACCAGAAAGCTGGACACACACTGTGTCCATGTTCAAGAATACTATTGATCTGAAGGCAATTGGGTTGGACACTATGGTTGCAAAGGTAGAAGCTTTGGAATTAGACGAGAAAACCAGTAACAAGAGTGTTAAAGCACCTATAGCACCGTACCAATTCAAAGAAACTAAAGGTGTTGGAAGTTCCTTCATCTCTAATGATGATGAAGATAAATCTTATGTTGAAAGTGATACTGACGAGGAAACTGGCTTCTATGCTGCCAAGCCCTCCAAGTTGAACTCTCAAAACAATAAAAACAGAAAAGCAAAAGGAAAGTCAGATGACTCCAAATCCAACAAAGCTAGCAATCAAACAGAACCAATTACTGTGGTTCTGGAATTAGAAGAACAGAAGGCAGCCTTTGCAGCTTTCAGTTCAAGCTTTCAATCCTATTTGGGAAGTACCTTGACTCCTGCCTACTTCTATCAGCAAGACCTTGAAGAACTTCATCCAGATGAAGTAGAAGAGATGGATATGCAATGGCAAATGGCCATGATTGCTTATAGAGCCAAAATGTATATGAAAAGAAACAAGGGACTGTTAGTGGGAGGCAGAACAACAAAAATTGGTGTTGACAAATCCAAGGTGAGGTGTTACAAATGTTATCTGTATGGTCACTTCTCTAGGGAATGCAACAACAATCAGCAATCAACAACAGATACAAGACAAGCAAATCAGAGGAGCTTCAAGCAACCACAGCTAACAAACTCATCCCCACCAACCACAGGCTCTTCAACATGTACCAATAATTCTAAAGAAACTAGTTTGATTATTTTACAGGATGGTACTTGTGACTGGAGCATGCACGAGAAGGAAGTACTAGAAGAAAATCAGGCTTTGATGGCTAATATGGAAAACAAAGTTCCACCAATGGCCAGAGAGGTAAGAGAAAGGTTATGTTCTTCCTTATGTATTGATGAGGTTGAGAGATACAGGGCTCATGCTCAACAATTGGCTGATAAAGTCAAAGAAACTATGCTTTTAAATGAATCTCATGAAAGAGAACATAAACTTTATCAAGTCAAAATAAATTCACTACAAAAGAATTTAGACAAACTTATGTCTGAAAATTATAATTTGAAAGCACAAGTTAAGCATTTGACCAACTCATTAACCAAGTCCATGTCAGATCATGCATCAATTGAAGTGCAACTTCAAAAATTCCAACTATCATCACAGCAGTATGAGAAACTGTTAAATTCTCATATTGAATCAAAGAACAAGTCTGGGTTGGGTTATCATAATGTTGCTCCACCAATTAATGATAATTACACCACCCTACCTGAGTCCATGACTAACAGTTTGACAAATCATTTTGTGTCTAACACCAAAACTGAGTCAAAAGTTGAAAATAATGAAGTGATAAATGACAAGGATTCTGAATACATTAAAACTGATTTATCTGAATCAAAATTCTCAAAGCAAAATGACTCAGAACTTGATCTTAATAACTGTGATGACCTAGATGATAGTGATGAGCCTAATGAACAAGAAAGTCTTGGTTTGGGTAAGGGAAAATGTGTGGTAATTGATTCTATAACTCCCAGAATCCTTGATGAGATCAAGTTACCCTATCCACCAAAACAAAGAAATCTGCTGAAAACCATTTACACAAGGATTGGTCAGTTAAATGAAGGCATTCATGAACTTAACAAATAGCATAAATGTCAGTCAGCAAAAAGAACTACGGAGGAAGAAGATAGTCTCACTTTAGCAGATCACCAGCGGAAGAAGAAGACAGGTTATCACACATCCATAGAAAAGCAAAGGAAAAATGTGTAGTTGTAGAAGATCTACGGAAGAAGACAAAATAGTCTTCCGTTGAACATCCGTGGAAGAAGAAATCATCAGAACCTAAACATTCATCCGTAAAAGATCTACGGAAGAAGAAAATACCTGAGGATTCAACTGTTAACTAAAAAGGTAAACAAAAGGATCTTTCAGATGCAAAGATTGAAGAAGCAAAAGAAGATACTGATGAAGAAATTGACAAAGATAGAAGCTGACTCTGACAGTGAAGCTGAAGAGAGGTATTGCAAATGGTGTGATATGCACAACCACAGCATAGAAGAGTGTTACTTCAGCAGCTATTGCTCCATTTGCAATATGAACAATCATATGACCTCAGATTGTTACTTCAACAAGTATTATCCCATCTGCAACAAGCATAATCATTCCACTCAAGAATGTTTCTTCAACAAAAAGAACAAATTAAAGGTCCCCAAGAAGCAAAAAGCTGAGACTTCTGAATCAAATTCAGAATCTTTAGAGAATGATGAATCAAAAATACCAAAGCAAAAGAATCAGCAACAAAAGTAAAAGAATGCAAAGACAACAAAAACATTTGCTGTTAATTCATCAAAGAAAAAGGAGATACAACTATCTCAAAGTAAGAAACCTCATAAAAAAGGTAGTGTTACAAGAAGATGATACCTTCTTTGATCACTTTGAAAAAGGTAATCATGTACCACAGTCAAGGACAAAGGATAGAGAAACCTTTTTAGAAAGAGCCTCAGCCTCTAGTTTAAAGAAAAAATTAATGAAAGAAGAAGTGAAAGAGGAAGTGAGTGTGAATCAAGATGATAGTGCTTCATCTTCATCATCAAAAGTATCATCTTCACCCAAAACAAAACATAATGAATTAATGGAATCTAAAATCAATCTAGAGTCATCTAGGCTCTTTCATCAGAAAATAAAAATATTAGAAAATAATGGAAAGCCCAAGACCATTAAGGCTTGGGCTCCACAAACTAACTGATTTCATTATTTTTGCAGGAACATCCAGGGAGGACTGATAACAAGTGGTATGTTGACAGTGGTTGTTCCAGGCACATGACAGGAAACTATTCTCTCTTCCATGACTTAAAACATAAAAATGATTCCTATGTAGCATTTGGTGGGGATAAGAAGGGAGGCAAAATCATTGGTGAAGGAATGGTAACCAATGGTGTTCTAAAATTTGAGAAAGTTAACTTCTGTGAAAATTTACAATTCAATTTATTAAGTGTTTCTCAAATTTGTGATCAAAACTATACTTTTTTATTTGATACTAACTATTGTTACATTCTTAAGCCAGGTTTTAAAATTCTAGAAGACTGGATCCTTCTTAAAGCACCAAGAAAAGGCAACACATATGTTTTGGATATGAACAACACATCTATAACAAGCAATGAAACATGCCTGATTTCTAAGTCATCAGAAGATGAATCTCAACTATGGCATAGAAGAATGGTTCACTCTAACATGAAGAACATGAATAATTTGGTCAAAAATGACTTAGTCATTAGCCTTTCAAAGAAAGAATTTTATTGTTCTAATCACTGTTCATCATGTTTCAATGGAAAACAACATAGAGTGTCTCATAGATCCAAAACAATTAATACAAACACAACACCACTCAAACTATTGCACTTGGATCTTTTTGGTCCAACCAATGTCATGAGCATTGGAAAAAGGCAATATTGTTTGGTGATTGTTGATGAGTTCATTAGATACACATGGGTCTTTTTCTTAAAACATAAAAGTGAAACATCAGAAACATTGATAGAGTTTATCACTATGATTGAAAATGAACTTGATCTAAAAATCAAAATCTTAAGAAGTGATAATGGAACTGAATTTGTTAATCATATTTTAGATTCCTTTTGCAGCGACAAAGGCATATCAAGACAATTCAGTGCACCAAGAACACCATAACAGAATGGAGTTGCTGAAAGAAGAAATAAAACTCTTATTGAAGCAGCAAGAACAATGCTTGCTGATTCACAGTTGCCAATCACATTCTGGGCAAAAGCTGTGAACACAACATGCAATGTTCAAAACAGGACGTTAATTGTTAAAGAACATAATAAAACACCATACGAGCTTTTGTTTAAAAGAAAACCTTTCATAGGATATTTTAGAGCTTTTGGGTGTCATGTGCCCATCTTAAACACAAAAGATCAATTAGGAAAGTTTGCAGAAAAAGCCTATAACGATTTCTTTGTTGGTTACTCATCAACATCTAAATCATACAGAGTCTATGTTCTACATGAAAAATTATGAAAGAAACTCCTAATGTATCTTTTAATGAATCTTTGTTTCCAAAATCTGTAAAAGGATCATCTTGGTTGTTTGATATAGATGCATAAACAGACTCATTTAACATAGGTTATTTGAATGTGACAGGTCCTGCGGATACATGTTATCCTTTTGTTCCTCCAAACATGAGTGAAGTGCCATTGACAGTGATCCACCAAGAGTAGTCCAGTCACTTACTCAAAATACTACTGATCCTGGTCCAATTCAAACAAGCAAAAATCATCCTGATGGAAACAATAGGTCTACATCTGCAGAATTTCATTCTACATCCATAGAATTTCCTTTTACATCCGCAGAAGTTCCTTCTACATCCGCAGAAGTTCCTTCTACATTAGGAGATATTACTACTTCTGGAGATGACCCATTGCATTCAGTTGTTCACAATTCAACAGAAAACATTCAACAACCACCACCCACACATGCAGTTCAACAAACTATATCATCTGTAGTTGTACCTGTAGCTGCTGCGGATGCTATGCCTATATCTGCAGAAATATAAGCTGATACAAATGAACATAATTCAGCATCAAAAGAACAGCCACATGAGAATTTTGACTACTTTATGGATTCACCATCCCAGCTGACTCCATCTCCATCAACCAACATCACTAACTTGGATTCATCCATTCAAGTTGAATCAATACCAACATCCAGAATTCACAAGTATCATCCCATTGAAAACATGATAGGTGATCTTAATGATAGAACTACAAGAAGACAAGGGGGAGCAGCCAATATTTGTCTATTCTCTTGCTTTCTTTCACAAGTGGTCCCTCCCAACATCACTGTAGCATTGAAAGATAATAGCTGGATTGAAGCAATGCAAGAAGAACTTTAGCAATTCAAAAAATAAAAAGTCTGGAATCTAGTTGATCTTCCTGAAGGCCATTATCCAATTGGCACAAGATAGCTGTTCAAGAACAAACTAGATGATAGAGGCATTATTATGAGAAACAAAGTAAGGCTGATAGCATAAGGTTATACTCAGGAAGAAGGAATAGACTATGATGAAGTCTTTGCTCCTGTTGCAAGGATTGAAGCCATTAGAGTCTTTCTAGCCTATGCATCACATAAGAAGTTCATAGTTTACCAGATGGATGTAAAATGTGCCTTCTTATATGGTAAAATTGATGAAGAAGTCTATGTTGCTCAGCCACCAGGCTTTGAAGATCCTGATTATCCACACAGGGTATACAAGCTTGACAAAGATTTGTATGGACTTCATCAGGCCCCAAGAAAGTGGTATGATACATTGTCATCTTTCTTACTCAAGCATGGTTACAAAAGAGGAAAAATTGATCAGACTCTCTTCCTGAAACATGAACATCAAGATCTCTTAGTTGTTCAAGTATATGTAGATGATATCATATTTGGATCAACAAACAAGAGATTGTGTGAAGAGTTTGAATGTCTGATGAAATCTGAGTTTCAAATGAGTTCCATGGGAGAACTAACATTCTTTCTTGGCTTACAAGTTCATCAGAAACCAGATGGCATCTTCATCAATCAGGATAAGTATGTGAATCAAATTTTGAAGAAGTACAACCTTGCTGATGCATCTTCATGCAAAACACCAGTATCAATAATAGATAAGATTGTCCCAGATCCTACAGGGAAGTCTGTTGATCAAAGATTATATAGATCTATGATAGGATCATTAATGTATTTAACTACCAGCAGACCTGACATAATGTTTACTATGTGTGTTTGTGCTAGGTACCAATCAGACCCTAAGGAGTCACACTTGAATGCAGTGAAGAGAATTTTCATATACCTTAAAGGGAAACTAGCTCTTGGACTTTGGTATCCTAAAGAAGGAGACTTTAAACTCTACTCATATTCAGATAGTGACTTTGGAGGGTGCAATAACAACAGAAAATCAACAACTGGAGGTTGTCAATTCATAGGACCAAGACTAGTTTCTTGGCAGTGGAAAAAACAAACAAATGTATCAGTATCCACAGCTGAGGCTGAGTACATAGCTGCTTCAGCTGGTTGCTCTCAAGTTTTATGATTGCAATACCAATTACTTGATTATGGTTATAACCTTCTTCAAACACCAGTACACATTGATAACTCAGTTGCTATGTTCATCACTGCCAATCCAGTGCAACATAGTAAAACAAAACACATAGAAATCAGATATCATTTTTTGAGAAATTTTTCAGAAAAAGGTTTAATCAAGTTGATTAAAGTGGATACAACAAATCAGCTTGTTGGTTTATTCACTAAAGCCTTTGACTCAGGGAGATTTAATTTCTTAATTGAGTCTTTAGGCATGATCAACTTAGATTAAATAATCAACACAAAGAAAAGCATGATCTGTCCTTAAATTTCTTAATATGAAAAAGGCAAAAACATTCATAAAACATATAAAACTCCAAAAAATATTGTCTTAGTTTCATGTTTTCTTGAATAAGCAGTTCATATCATGGGAAATGATAGTACACTATACCTTTGCTTAATTTCCTAAATTTTATCACACAATAAAGACTGATCAGATGTGATTTGATTTGTGAGCAGGTTTAGCTTGAGTGGAAACTATACAAGTTCATGCATAACATAATGCTAAGGTGACTAATTGTGGACAATTCCATTTTGAGGAACAAGCAAGTAAGTCTTATCCTGCTGTGATCAACTTATTCACCTAAGACACTATGTTGTGACACTTTATAACCTCTATCTTTACACATCATGGACCCTTTGTTTTGTGTAAACAAAGACCTGGGTTCACAGGCACCTCTATTTTACGTAAGTAAAGACCTGGTGTCCTGTTGATGATGATCAAAAAGATTCCAAAAAGGAACAGCTCTAAAAGAATCCAATGTGATCAACTGTATATTAATTTAGTTCTTACAAATCATATCAGCATTAATAAGATTTCAAAGAAATCTTAAGATAAAGCTTATAACTTAAAGAACATAGTTTTAAGTGTGAAAAAGTGATAAATTGACTCGCAAACGGAGGACAAACTCTAATGTGAATTGAATGTGGAGTCCATATTTGTCTATCTTTAATCAATACCAAAACATGATAAACAGCATGACAAGTTGAAACTACACTCTTGCTTGAATTTATGTGGATCATAATACTTGTAATCAGCACTAGATCTATGTATTCTATCATCAAACAAAACTGGTTCAGGAAGTTGCTTAGTGTCATAGTATGATCCCATTGTATGATGCAAATGCTTGCAAATAGTTTTTGTTCTTTCTCTTTGCCAATAAGTTGGACAGATAATTTCTTTTCATGCTATTCTCTTAATAAATTTTTTATAAATGCATAAGTTGATCATTAATCATAAATTTTGGGGGAGTAGTAATCAGCATGAAAATCTGAGTTTAATGTGTTTTATTTTTAAATGAAGAAAGTTGGATCTTGAGCACTAACTTGGTTGTAGGATATCTGAAGTTTTTAACTAAATATCTATTTTGCACATTTGCCATGAAGCAGAGTTAACAAGGTCCAACAATAAACAAACAATGATTTAACAATATGTTAGTATCATACATCAAAAACATTTGCTTCGGAAGAAAATTTTTATCAAAATTAACTTCGGAAGAAAAACAAACATTTGCTTCGGAAGAAAATATTTATCAAAACTAACTTCCAAAGAAATTTTTTTATCAAAATTAACTTCGGAAGAAAAAAAAGCATTTGCTTTGGAAGAAAATTTTTATAAAAATTAACTTCGGAAGAAAAACAAACATTTGCTTCGGAAGAAATTTTTTATCAAAATTAACATCGGAATAAAAATAAACATTAGCTTCAGAAGAAAATTTTATCTTCGAAAGAGTAACTTGAAACACCAAGTGTCTGTCTTCCGTAGAAGTTCTGCGGAAGAATTATCAAAATAACCTCGAAAGAGTAAAAAGGGTAGATGGGTCCCATATCATTAAAATAAGATTTAAACTGTCTAGAAAAGTATAATAGGATACCTCGACCGTTGGCGTTTCTATCCACTCACAAAAACCTTTCCAGACCTAGAAATCCTCTCACCCAAAAACCCCATTCATCTTCATTGAAATCGATTGTCCCACACAACTAATCCTCACACCATTCGAACATCACAGCTAGTATGGCTAATAGATTTGTTAAAGATCACAATGTGTGCGCATTCCTGAATCCAGAAGTGGAAGATGGATGCAGAGACATCATCCACTATTTGAGAAGATCATGATTGTTTTATGCACTATCTGCGGATCCCATTATCTATCAATCTCACATCATCATTTCTGGGAATCTGCGACGATTGAAGAAGAAGATGGTGAGTAGGTGATTCATGCCACAATCAGAAACGAACAGTTGAGGATAGATGAACAAACAATAAGAAGGGCATTGGAGTTGGAGAAGGTGAAGAAGGTCACCCTGATGTATTTGATCATGAATACATTCAGAAAGTTTTCTAGTTAATGGGGTATGATGGAGACTATCAACACGGTGAGATTAAAAAGGGAAGATTGTGCAAGCTGTATAGATTCCTATGCCACACCTATCTCAAGTGCATCTCTAACAGGAAGTCCGGATTAGACAGATTCTCGAGGCACATTTCATCGGGAATTATTGGCATCTTTGAGGGAAGAAAGTACAACTACTCCAAGTACATTCTTGGTTGCCTGTGTGACCATATAAGAATGCAGAAAGACAACAAGATGTACATGTTCCCAAGGTTCATCCAGCTGATCATAAATGAATGTATGCCCAATGTTGAAAAAGAGGGTGATGTGTTTGTACAAACTCACCTAGGAAGATCTCTACTCAACAAATTGACAGGGTAGTATTAGGGAGAAGAGGTGGAGATGTTCCCATATGTAATGGATGAGACTGCTGACATACCTCAGGAACTCATATTCCCTGAACAACCACAATAACAAACACCTTCAACCGATTCACCTGAATCACCACATCATGAACCCAATCCTCCTTCACCACCAAGTGAACACACCCAACCCTTATCACCTGCACTCTCTCAAACATCAATAAACTCACTCCAACTAAAGTAGTGTCACTTGATCAAATTCATCAACCATCACCACCACAATCACCACCACAACCATTATCTCAACGTGAACCATACTTTCCATCACCAGCCATTGTGATAGAATTATCAGAATCATCTTCCAGTGAGCATACCCAACCTATCTCACCCATCCAATCTCAATGATCACTGCACTCTGGTGCAACAAAATCCATTTCACCACTTCACACTCAAACACCTACACCTCCACTTCAAACTAAACCAACCACCTCACCCACACCTACAGAACCCAATGATAGCCCAACATCTACTGAGAAACTCAACTTTGATAAGGATGAATATGAAGCTGTTAATGATGGTGATATTGAGGAGATATGTCTGAAGGTTGAAAGGGAGAAAGACGAAGAAGTTGAACAAGAAGAGGGTAGTTATGTTGACATCATTGCTTACAATGAGGATGACTTGAATGAAGAAGAGATTGATGTGAGTAAGAGCTACCTGGTAGCAAAACACAAAAATTTGATCATTAAAAGCAACAGGAAGCTAGAAAAGTTAAGGAAAATGAAAAAAGGAGCTGATAGAGAAAGACAGACAGATAACTGAGAAAGATGTTACAATCACTCAACTGGAAGGACGAATCAAAAGGCTGAGAGAAGATATTGAAACTAATAACGAGGTAATTGATGCATTGAATGAGCTAATCTCTGAATGATCAGAACAACTGAAAGCAAAAGATGACGAGATTGAGAAGTTAAAGAAAAAGCTATCTGAACAAGAAGTGAGAAAAAAGAAAGAAACTGATGTGAGTTCAAAAATGAAGGAAAATGAACCCACAATCTTTTACAGCAGGAAAAGAAAATATCTAGGCAAAACTCAAGATGAAGGTGCTGAATCTAAAGATCAACAAAAGAAATCAAAAAGGGTCTCCCCAACTCACACACAGTCAGCTGATCCTGCAGCTTATCAGCAAATTGACATCATCAAAGAAGAAAGTGATGATGAGTTGAAGCAGCTAACTGAAGAAGAATCTGGCATGCTATCAAACTTGAAGAAAGAGCTCAATCTGCCATGTTCATGGACCTAATTAACAATGGCTTTCCCTATGACTTGGTAGAGAGAATGAATATGCCTGAAATGATTCAAGTTTTGAAAGAATTTGATGCTGCAAGACTGATGCTCCCAATTTTCAATTATGAAACCTTTTCAAAGTTCAAGGCCATGGAGCAAATAAGAAAGGACTTGGGCTATTATGACACAAAGAAGCTGATAAGATACAACATGACTTGCTGGTTACAAAGTCACAACTATGAGCAACATGAGCTCAAAGTGAGAACAATTGGTGAGCTCAAAGCTATGATGAAGCATGTGATGAAGGTGGAGCTAGAAACAGGAATGAAATTCAAGACTGGAGCTCCCAATCCTGCCTACACACAAGCAAAACAAACTCATGCTAACCAATTGTAGTTCAAAGCAAAGACATGTATAAAGGCAGAGAAAGCATGATCAAAGAACCAAGAGACATCATTCCCAGCAAAGTATGGCCTTTGGGAACTGCAGTTAGAGAGATAACTGAACAAAAGACCACAGTGATTTAGTTGTTTGGAAATATGATTCAGAATGGGATTGTGCAATGCCGAAGAGAACATCTGGAATGATTCAATACTTTCTAAGAGTGGATACTCTCCTTACACTTCCAGATGCAGACCTCACTACTTTGCAAAACATTCCCATCACAAACTTCCCAATCAGTCCACCGGGAAGAGACTTCTCTGGAATGGTGGCTAAGTTGAGTCACAAGTTTAAGGGAGATGTACTTAAAGAAGCCAAGAGAGAAGATACATAACACAACAAAAGGAAGCTGAAACAAAAAAGGTCTTATTCCAGTTTGATGAATTTTTACAAAGAATTGGATATGAAGACATATCTAAAGCATCAATCAAAGATATTGAGGGAAATCAGTACTCTTGCCTTATCCCAGAATGGGGATATGTTGAAAGGACGAAAGAGTTGATGTTCTAGAGAAATGATCCACTGAAGAAAGGTCCTAGCATAAGGCTATTTGACCCAATGAAGATCAAGCTGCTTCATCCGAGCTATACCTCATATCTACATGACAAGTATTTTCCCAAGCTCAATGATCAAACTACTCAAAATGACTTGTGCTTGTATGTACATATCATTCAAGTTATTGACAAGCTCCATGCCAAGGCCTATAAGAGAAGGAAGTTTGAAGCTGGGCAATTGATGGAAGCAGAGATAGAGCCAATAACAGAACTGAGAATTTCAAAACAAGATGAGTTAGAAGTGGTGTCCAATAATTGTGTTGTTGCAACATTAACCACTAAAGAGGACATCCTGGGCTTGAAATACAAAACATTAAAGAGAATGGGAAGGATGAAGATAAAGTATCAATATGAAGATCAAAAGAATATTGTGGGATACTTCAATACCAAAATTTTGACAAGAGTTCAAGAATTGAGAGACTTGAACAGTTGATTACAAGAGGCTAAACCTATAGGGGGAGTATTGTTAGAACTAGATCAAATGTATAGGTTTAGTTGACTTGTCAACTCTTGTTATTAATCATTGTAACTCTCTTTTTGATAATATAATATAATGCATGAATTATATGGTAACCCATATTATTATGTGTGTTAGTTTATGTTATTACAGGAAACATCAGACTTGGTCAAATTGGAAAAATTGACTAAGTGTTAGAACAACCTATGGATGAATAACTGTTCTTCTGTAGATATTCTCAGGAGCATAACTAAAGTTTGTGCTTCCATAGATCTCATACGGAAGAACAACAAGTTCTGAATAAGACCAAAGATCGAGTGGAGCTGCTGAAGGAGAGCTTACTGCTGAAAAACAAGTACAAGAACTCTTGCGAAAGCACAACCACTAAAGAACAAATATTGAAGACAAAGTGTTGCTGTGGAAGACAAATTGCTGTGGAAGAAGAACTTCCTACTGAAGATTAACAAACTTGTATTGTTTCAAATCATCAAGTACGTCACAAAAAGTAACAAATCAACATGTCAGAGCAATATCTTCAAATCAATGACGTCAAAGAATAATTAAGTCAATAGAATATTCCACGTCACATCAACAACATTCTTTAAGTAATTTACAATTTCCTATGTAAATTGTGAACTCCTATGCCGATAAACAAGACAAGGATTCGCACATATAGAAATAGAATATCAAAACAGAATAGCGATATATTAGCTAGAAAATAGGAACAGAATAGGAAGATATCTATGCACAATTAGGTGTATATATTAATCGAATAACATTGATCAACAAGAACATTAACAAGATAGCAATATCAAGCATCAAGAACATATAACATTATAATAAATTGTAATTGATTGATTGTGAATGAAGAGCAATTGAAAAAAATTTGTGTATTGCTTTATTACGTTTAATTTTTCTAGTTGTTCTTCTTTGTTCATCGATTTCAACTTTTGATAAACAATCCATTAAATAGCAGGTATTAATAATTCCACGATCAATACTTGTTAAAATCAAATTGATAATTCCTGCAATGATCCTTGGATTATCAGGAATGCTTTGGGGATGAAGAGTAAAGTAAGTGGCTAATCACAACTGGCCACTATAATTAGGGACTTACCATACCTGACATAACCTGAGCTATTACCTTGAATGACCTTGTTAGTGTTTGAATCTAATAGGAGGTAGATCTTATGGTGGGTAGGAAATCTGGGAAGGCAACTAGAGGCGGTGCTCGTGGCGGGCGTACTACTGGGCCACGTGCCTTCCGAAGCAAGGCTAAGGCTCCTGAGACGACTCATGAGGACATAGACCTCCATAGCCACCAAGAGGGTGCACGATCAGCTACTCTCAAGTCTATGAGGAAGCTATTGCTAACGAGGTCTACAACATCATGCAAAATATGTTGCCCTCAGTAGTGACCAAAGTGTTAAGGGTTGTAAAGGAGGGTGAAAGAACTGATGATGCTGGGAAGAAGGAGAAAACAGAGGAAGAGCCATCTAGCCCAAGGGTGGTAATTCATGATGATGATAGCGAGGGGGACAAGGAGACCGCTAAGGAGTGCACCTATGGGGCGTTTCAGAGGTGCAAACCCCTGACATCAGTGAGTGCCGGGAGGATCAAAAGGTGAAGTTTACCTCCCATTCTTTTGTTGACTCGACATTAGGTTGGTGGGAGAACATTGTCCAAGCCGAGGGGAAACAGTCTATTGCAAGGATGAGGTGGTCGGATTTAAAGGAACTGGTACTAGAGGAGTATTGTCCACATCGGGAGTTGGATAAAATTAAGAAGGAGTTCTTGTATTTGGAGGCTGGAAACATGACTCATCAAGAGTATACTTCCAAGTTCAATGAACTTGCAAGACTGGTGCTGGATCTAGTAACTCCAGAGTCCAGGAAGATTAAAAGGTACCTGCAGGGTCTGCCCATGGATATCAGGAGGAACATGATAGCTACTATACTAAGCACTTTCAGGTCTGCAGTAGATTTGGCCGGAAGGTTGTATGATGAGAGGGATCCGGTGCCAATTCAGAGGAAGATTGAGAAGAGTTGGAACAAGAACGGTAATAGGAAGAGATTCAGGGGTTATCACTATAGGATCGGGGAAAAGAAGATGAGGATTGACGATTGCCGCCCAGGATTGAGTAAGGGGAACAATAGAAGGGAATGTAAGAAGTGTGGGAAGGCTCACATGGGTGAGTGTAGAGGGGGACGAATCGGTGTTTTAAGTATGGAGGCGAAGGTCACTATGCTAAAGAGTGAAAGGTACCGTGATCTTATCAATGTGGGGAGGTAGGCCACTCGTGCTGAGATAACAAGAAAGGCAGAGCAGGGAGCTCAGGGACCCAGACTATGGGCAAGAAAGGGAGGAGTGAGAGCACCAAAACAAAGGCAAGGGCATTCAACATGACCTGGGAAGAAGCCAGAGTGGACCCTGAAGTAGTTTCAGGTATGTTTTTGGTAAACCAATTGTATGCTTCGGTGCTCTTCGATTCGGGTGCTAGTAGAAATTTTGTATCTGCTACCTTTTGTCGTGAAATGCATGGTAGTAATCTCGATGATCACGGCAGAGAAGTTTATGAGATGAGGGTGTGGTGCTTACCTGGCCTATGTGAAGGATGTGGATGCTACCGTGCCTCAGCTGTCAGGCGTGCCGGTAGTATGCAATTTCCCTGATGTGTTTCCTGAGGACCTATTAGGGGTGCCACCTGACCGCGAGATTGAGTTCCAAATTGATCTGATACCTGGTGGCCAACCTGTTGCAAAGGCGCCGTATCGTCTCGCTCCCTCTGATGTGAAGGAATTGATGACCCAGTTGCAAGAGTTGTTAGATAAAGGGTTCATCCGATCGAGTATCTCTCCCTGGGGTGCTTTGGTCTTGTTTGTAAAGAAGAAGGACGGTAGCATGAGGATGTGCATCGACTACTGTGAGTTGAAAAGTTGACGGTGAAGAACCGGTACCCACTACTGAGGATTGATGACTTGTTTGATCAGCTCCAAGGCGCCAGCTGGTTCTCAAGAATAGACCTCTGATCTGGTTATCATCAGCTAAAAGTTAAAGAACAAGATATCCTGAAGACTACGTTTCGAACATGATATGGGTATTACGAATTCCTCGTTATGTCTTTTGGTTTAACCAACGCGCCAACTGCTTTTATGGATTTGATGAATTGGGTGTGTCGTCCGATGTTGGATAAATCAGTGATTGTGTTTATCTATGATATCCTGATTTATTCAAAGAGTGAAGAAGAGCACGCCTGTTACATTCGCGAGGTATTGGAGATGCTTAGAAGAGAGAAGCTGTATTCTAAGTTCTCCAAATGCGCGTTCTGGTTGCGGGAAGTTCAGTTTTTGGGTCATGTGGTTAATTCTGAAGGGATTATGGTGGACCTGGAAAAGGTGGAGGGGGTTATGCAATGGAAAACTCTAAAGACGCCATCCAAGATCCGCAGTTTCTTGGGTTTTGCGGGCTACTATAGAAGGTTCATCCAAGACTTCTCCAAGATAGCTTCACCATTGACCAAATTGACCCGCAAGGATGTGAAGTTTGTATAGGTTCAAGCACAGGAGAATGCTTTCGAAGAATTAAAGACAAGATTGACTCAACCTCCTGTCTTGATGTTACCCAAAGGGAATGAAGACTTGGTGGTCTATTCAAATGCTTCTTATTCAGGATTGGGTTGTAACGGGGAAGGGTTATAGCCTATGCATCCCGACAGTTGAAGATTCATGAGGCTAACTACCATACTCATGACTTGGAGTTGGCGGCTGTGGTCTTTGCATTGAAGATTTGGAGGCAGTACCTGTACGTGACGAAGTGCACCATCTTCATTGATCACAAAAGTTTGAAATACTTCTTCAAGCAGAAGGATCTCAACATAAGGCAGAAGGGGTGGCTAGAGTTGATCAAAGACTATGATTATGAGATCCATTACCATCCGGCAAGTCTAACATGGTGGCGGATGCCCTTAGCTGAAAGGAGAAACCCAAGCCAATTCGGGTGAAAGCCTATCAGTTGTTTATGACCTCCGATGCGATGAAGCAAATTAAGGAATTTTAGGGTGAAGCGCTGAAAGAAGATCAGATTAACTTTGAAAGGATGAAAGGTCTAGTCGTCGAGTTGGGGGAGAACACTCTTGGTGTCCGTACTCGATCGGGGCGGATGTGGATTCCTCGTTATAAGGGTCTGCGTGGGAAGATCATGGATGAGGCTCACAAGACTCGATACTCAATTCATCCCGATGCTACAAAGATGTATCATGATATGAAGAAAGATTACTGGTGGCCGGGAATGAAGCGCGATGTGGCATGGTATGTGAGTAAGTGCCTTACGTGTTTATAAGTGAAGGCGGAGCACCAGAAGCCATACAGGAAGATCCAACCCTTGGATATACCGAGTGGAAATGGGAGCACATCATAAGGGACTTCATTACAATGTTACTGCGTACAATAAGGGTATACGATGCCATATGGGTGATAGTTGATCGTCTGACGAAGAGTGCTCACTTTCTACCGATCCACGAGACGTATTCATCTGAGATGTTGGCGGATCTTTTCAGCAAAGAGATAGTGACTCGTCATGGCGTACCGGTGTCTATCGTGTCTGATCGTGACACTTGGTTTACATCTAAATTTTGGAAAAGATTTCACGAAGCGATGGGGACGAGGTTACATATCAGTACGACTTACCATCCTTAGACAGACGGTCAGTCGAAGAGGACAATTCCTGGAGGATATGCTACGAGCATGTGTCATTGATTTCGGAGGAAGTCGGGATGAACACTTACCATTAGCCGAATTCTCATATAACAACAATTATCATGCCACCATTGGTATGCCTCCATATGAGATGCTATATGGAAGGAAGTGTAGGATACCGGTGTGTTGGGGTGACATCGGGCAGATAGAAATAGGGAGCATCGAGGTGATCGAGACTATGACTGAAAAGTTGGAAAGATTAAGGCCTTTATGAAGGCGGTAAAAGATAGACAGAAGTTGTATGTCGACAAGAGATGTAGGCCGATTGAATTCAAGGTGGATGATAGAATCATGCTGAAGGTCTCGCCTTGCAAAGGGATCATTCGATTTAGGAAGCGGGGAAAGTTAAGTCCGAGGTACATAGGGCCTTTTCGAATCATTGCCCTAGTAGGAGAAGTGGCCTATCGACTGGAGTTACCCGATGAGTTAAGTGGGATTCATCTGACATTTTATTTATCTCATCTAAGAAAGTGTTTAGCCGATGAAGATATGATCGTGCCACTGGAGGATATCGAGGTGGATGAACGGCTCAATTATGTGGAGCAGCCAGTGGCCATCATTGACAGAAAAGAGAAGAGGCTATGGAATAAAGTGGTTCCACTTGTGCGAGTACAGTGGAGACACAGGAAGGGGTCAGAGTCTACGTGGGAGACTGAGGTGGAAATGAGACAACATTACCCGCATCTGTTTGGGGAGTGACAGGTTTCAGGGACGAAACCCATTTAAGGGGGGTGGACTTGTAACACCTGGAAAATTTCAGCAAAAGAAAAGAAAAAGAATGAAAGGTGAAATATTCCAAGTCAAGGGGGATTATGAGATTTAAAAAGAAGCATGGTCGCCCACACCCCATTACACCAACTGAATTCGGCTGCAAGAGGAAGAACAGAAACTTCAACTGGGTTTTGTGCGTGAGAAGTTAAATTCTCCAAGAGGTGAGGTTTCTCGTGTTTTTTGTTCGGTTTCAGTTGCGTGTTCAGCTTCTGGACTGATTCTTAAGTGTTTCTATGTGCTTGGTTGTGTGTTTTTGTGTGTTTAGGTATTAGAACTCCAGGTTGCTCTCGGGTTTGGAGGAGTTTTACTCGAAAGCAGTAAAGGTGAGTTCTAGATCTACTCTTTTAAATGTTTCCTGCTTATTTGGGTCTGGTATGCATATTTAACTGATGTTTTCGATGCAAGTTATGGTTTTTCCATGTATGTTACGGATGATTATGATGATATAGTTATGTTATGTGATTCACTTGTTGATCATTTAATGTTTATGATGTCTAAGTGGTAGACCGATGGATTTAAGCTGTGTTCATGTTATTATGATGATTGGGAACTGGTAATGGCATAAGTAGCATTGCAAGTTAGTTTTCATATTCATCCACATTTAACAGTTAAGTCTTTTGTTCATCCCCATTTGCTAAGTCCTCATATGCATTTGCTAAGTCTTCATACGTATTTACCAAGTCTTCATACACATTTTCTAAGTCTTCATATGCAATTGCTAAGTCTTCATCCGCATTTGCTAAGTCTTCATCCGCATTCGCTAAGTCTTCATACGCATTTGCTAAGTCTTCATCCGCATTTGCTAAGTCTTCATCCGCATTTGCTAAGTGTTCATTCGCATTTGCCAGGTGTTCATCCGCGTATACTAAGTATTCATCCGCATTTGTGTATGCTCTTCCGCAATTGTTCTACCAGCATTTCTTTGGACATGATATTTTCTTAAGACTTTCACCCGTATTAGCTACAGTTCATCTGCACTTGTTTCATCTGCATTTCTTTGGGGACTTAGAGTTATTCTGAAATTTTGGAAATAGAATCTAAGCGTTAAGTATTGATGAATAAGGAAAGATTATGATTGTATAATGTTTCTTATGTTTATTTCCCTTCTTATGGCCTGCTGTTATGGATGATATATTTATGTCTCATTGTATGTGATTATTAAAAACAATGAATATTTTCAAAGTATAATTCCTAATCAAGTGGACATAAAGAAATAAAAAGAGACAGTGTAACCTAATGATTGTTACCCCCGGGCCCTTATGATGAATGAAAAGCCTTGCAAGCATAATGAATGGAGGTGCACGACCTTGTTGTCGTTAGCTCAACTAATGTGCGGCTGTATAGACCATGAGGATGCACATCTGGGCTCTAATCCTTGTGATTGACCAAAGTATGATGAATGGGACCCGTATTCATGAGCAGGCTTCGTGCCTAGCAGTATGGGTCAACTGTTGATGTGTTAGCTACCATGATAAATGTTTGCCGACAGGGGTTTGGCATCTGTTGCCAACCAATAATGTAGGCTCTTGCTTTGTACAATCTTAGTTAATGAAAGAGAAAGATAATGAAAGAAAGAAAGATAATGAATCTCTTAATGATCGATTATGTACATTGATGAATGATCGCTAAGTGAAGTTTACAAAAGTGTATCTTTTCTATATTATTAAACTAGAACTCACTCAGTAACACTGACTTTTTATATGCATATCAGTTGGCAGGTAATGGAGTTGTTGGGGATGGCACGAGATCGAAGCTACCTGGCAAATAAAGACTGGCATCCATGACACGCTAAAAAGTTATTTTTGTTTTGAAGTGCAACTAGATGTTCTTTTTGTAACTTGCAACAACAATGTATTTCTTGGCAAAAGTAATGGATAATGAATGTTACGGTTTTATTAAATTATTCTGCTGCAAAGTTTTCTTGTCTTGATGAATCCGAACATGTTTTGATATGAAAAGTGCTATGAATGACCAACTGTGGGGTTTTTGGGAACGGTGCCTTACAATTAGAGTGTAAACCTTTCCTTTATCTTATTATTCTAGCATAACATACTTTCCATATAGGAAAGTGACTGAACATGTGCCCTTTCTTTTTTACATTTGAAACATTTGATAGATTCTACTTTGCATTTTTCTTTGTGTATTTTACGACAAACCTTACTTTTAGGTTTATTCTCTTTCACTTTTTTCTTATTCAAATCTCGAGTCGTATTTCTTCCTCTTCTTATTGTCATTCTGTTTTCTTTTCCTTACGTTGGTGCGCTAATCTGTCAAAGTACTTTAGATGTCATTAAGCTTCCAATTCAATAGTTGATTGGAACGTCATGGGATTTGGAGATTTAACGTATCTACTTATATCTAGGTCCATTCACCAAATATATCTTCTTATTCTTTGTGGTTCGGAGATTACCAAATGTGGGACAAATCTTGATAATTCATTAAATTTTGTTGCACATTCCTTATGTGGTATTCATGTCATTTCGAACTCTAAAGACTCCGCCTTCATCTTTTCTAATATGTTGTCCTAGAAAAACTTTTGTAAAACTAAATTCTATAATTGCTCCCACAAGTACAAAGCTATAATAGATGACATGCAAAAGATAACGCGCGAAGAAAGATGACGCATATTTTTACGTGTCATAAAAATTATGTCATGTTTTCCAAAATTTGTAGAAAAAATTACACATATTTATGCGTGTCATCTTTATCCATCATTTTTTAAAACACGCGCCCAGTTTAATTTTCAAGTCCCCCGCTTCTAACATATTATCCCTAATTTCTCAAACACCCACCATTCTCCTCACCTAATTTCTCAGCCACCCTCCAAATCTAAGAGGCTTCCGATCATCGTTTGTCCGGAGATTTTTGACGCTGGCGACGGTGGCCGGCGATTGGTTGTTGACGCTGAGGCGTATTATGCTCACCGGAGTTTTACGGAAGACTTCTGGCGGAGGAGTGGGCAGGTAGGGTTTGAGTCGTACACTAATGAGCGACTCATGAGGTTGTTTATGGTTACTAACCGTACCCTCTCGTATTATATCTACGAGTCTTTGTTTCATGTTCTTCTTGTTGTTGATGTCCTCTATGAATTCATTTGTTCCTTTTAATAATTGCAGCTCATCTGGTCAAATTTATGATTGCTTCTAATGTAAGCAGCATTACTATCGGCATATCAGAGTTTTGAAGAAAAAAATATCAGTTTTTAAGAGAAGAAGGCGAGTTTATGATAAGCAAACTGTTTTACCAATGAGGGTTTCATGTTCTTTCAGGGGGATTCAAATAAATAGTTGTTTAAAAGGTGTGACTGTTAATACTAAATTAAGGAATCTTGATTTAACTTAAAGCTAATGGAAGATGTCTTGCATTATGAGTGACTGTAAAATTACTTTTTAAAATTACAATCTTTTGTTAGGAAACCGTCTTTTACATTGTGCTTTGGTGGTTACATGCTCTTTGAAGATGCTCAAGTAATTGGTCTTAAAATCTAGTTCTACATAGAAAGTTTTCAATCTTGCCCATTGCAATCAACAGGTATTATTTCAAGTTTAATGAATATGTTTCATCATTGGTACCAAAGCACCCATTAGGCCTTAACAAGTAAATGGAAGCTTGTGTATTAAATTCATATTTGCTTTCTTAAGAGGTTTTAGGGAACGATTAAGAAAAGTGTTCTGTATTTGTTTTGTTATCTTTTACTGCAGCAAGGATTGCACAGCAGAATTAAGATGGCAATGGAATACATTGCAAAAGGGTGGAATGCATCAAAGGAGGTTGATAGCGTGATCGACTATTGTGAACCTAGAGATGAGCGCCTCATTCCTCACTTTAAGGTAACTATGCATCTCTTTAAAAAGAATGCATAACTACATTAATCGATATTCTTTCTTGAACTTAAACTTATTTTCCTATTGGGTTATTTTTCAAACTTAATCTACAAAGGGAAATTTCAAAATGGCTCTAGAAGTTGATAATTCAAACACACATGCCAGATACTAGTTATCCAAACTGGACTTGAAATATCATGTGCTCGGTCAATGTAAAGCTATGTAAATATAAATATGACAAAATGTTAGAATATCTATCATAAGGTGTATTTTTCATATTCTTGATTTTGAAGCAGATGGGTTGCTTTGTTGGTTAAAGCTACATATATGGGTGATACGGATGCTCAATATGAATTGGGTCGTAATTTAAGAATTAAAGTTAGCCTCTCTAGACTTATATTTTCAATATTACTTTTCATTAGTGAAGATTATTCTATTACTCATTTATTATGCTTAGAATGAGGCTGTTTACACAGATCAAGAAGCTTTTTATTATTTGGGGAAGGTAGCTGACTTGGTTTATATGGTATAATTAGTATAATACTAGTGGTGCTTTCTCATGATTTATTTATTTATTTGTTTTTATTTGGACTTGGCATTTTTATGTTTTAGTTGCACCCTCTCTACCCTATGGGAGCTATCTATTTTTATTTGAACTTAAACTCTGGTCATTATTTTAAGATGTTTGTAAACATGTCTTTGAATGAAGCTCTAGAACTTTATGGGATTAGTGGATTCTAACTCCAAACTTTCTATTTCCACTAACATTATAAACTATAGGTTATATGTGTAACATGAAGGAATGTCCTATAATTTGGAAGTGAGAACTGATTTTGAGTCCTTGCACATCTTAAAAGCTAACTTTAAAAGAGCTAAAAATTATTATAAACTTAAAATAGAAGATTTAGAGAAAACCATTTCAACTCTTAAGCATGAACACATAAATTATAGGACTCAGATCAAGGATCTCATTACTAAATTAACTGAATGCCAAGCTGAGCTTGTGATCAGCAAAGCTAAAGCAGAAAAATATGTTCTTGAAGAGAAAACCTTCAAGAACATAATATCTTCATCCATGCATGCAAATATTTTTTATCAGAACAAGCAAGGATTGAGTTCAAGTGAGATAGCTCCTCCACACACATTGTTATCTGTAAGATCTTCAAGGTGTAGAACTTGTCAAGATGAGCTGGCCTCGATAGATCCCATTCAAGAAGAGTATGAAGATGAATTGGAGGTAGTGAAGGATGAACCACAGGAGAGTGACAAGGGTTATCCTGAGAAGGGACACTATACTCCTGGCGAGAAGAAAGAATCTAGGATGACAAAATCTGCAAGGAAGAACTTGATCAGGGCAGCCAAGAGAAATCCAAGAAAGCAAGAGATCAAGGCCACCTTCAACTCCAAGAAGAAGCAAGTCTTCATCTCTGCTGGATTTGAAGTGATATAGACTGAGGATACAACCATGGACTCTAGTACCAAGAGTTCTAGTTCATGTCCAAGTCATCCTGATTCAAAGAAGAAGGCTGATAAAATTTGCACCGCTACTGCACAGCTTGAACCATCTAGTTCCAAGAGCAAGCCTCATCCCAAGAAGCCTGTTCCATCATCTATGAAGATGAAGAAGGAACCAGAGAGTGATCATGTTCATCCTCCCTCTCAATAGAAGATTCTCAGAAGTATGTCAACTGAATGCATCATGTGTGGAAGTACTTCTCACTTTGCCAAGGAATGCATCTATAATCCCAAAAGTACTATCCACATGAACAAGAAGAAAACTTCTAAGAAGAAGAAGAAAACAGCTTTAGAAGGAAAATCTCTTCCTTTCGGAAGCTCCAAAGTGAAGAAGTGGATAAGTGAAAACTTACCTTCAGAAGAAATTTTGGTGTCAGAAGAAAGGAATGCTTCCGAAGTACTAAAGTCTGCTGCAGTGGATGCAAAAGCTTCCAAAGGTCTAGTCTCCAAAACTTCTGAAGTCATCAAAACATTTGAAGTATTAAAGGCCAAGTCTAGTCTTCTAAGGATGGTGTGGAAGATGAAGGAAGGCCATGTGACTAAAAGTTCTTCATCAACAAGAACAAATGATCCTTAAAACTTGCATATAGGATCAATCACTATTGCATTATCTTCCATTCACTTTAACAAGCCCAAGACCAATGAGGCTTGGGTTTCCAAATGTAACTAACCATATCTTTTTGTGCAGGAACAACAAAGACTAAAGGAAATGTATGGATTATTGATAGTGGTTGTTCCAGGCACATGACAGGCAATGGCTCTTTACTTCAAAATTTTGAAAGAATTGATGGAGGGCCAGTTGGTTTTGAAGGAGATGCTGGTGGTTATATTACTGGAAGGGGCAGGGTTACAAATGGTAAGCTCAATATTGAAAAGGTAAACTTTGTCAAGAGCTTGGGTACAATCTTCTGATTCTATCCTAATTTTGTGATCAGATACATAACATGCTCTTTACTGAGCATGAGTGCATTGTTCTCAAGCCTAGGGTGGTTATTTCTCAAAAGCATATTCTGCTCAGAGTTCCTAGGAAAGGGAACATGAACAAGATGGACTTACAGGAAACATCACCCTCAAGAGAAGTTTCTTGCTTTCTATCTAAGGCCAATAGTGATGAGTCTTTCCTTTGGCATAAAAGAATGTGTCATGTAAACTTTAAAAACATGAATAAACTAATTAAGAATGATTTGGTAACCAGAATGCTAAATAAAGAGTTTACAAGTGATGATTATTATGTTGCATGCTTGAAATGGAAGCAACACAAGGTATCTCACAAGCCAAAGGAAATGAACTCCATCACTACACCCTTATACTTATTACATATGGATATCTTTCGCCCCACCAGTGTAATGAGTTTAGAAAGGACCTCTTATTGCTTGCTGATCACAGATGACTTTACAAGATATACTTGGGTTTTCTTTCTTAGAACTAAGGATGAAACCCTTGAGATCTAGAAGAGCCTCATTCTAAAATTTGAGAATCAATGTGATCACAGGGTCAAGATCATAAGATGTGATCAAGGAACCAAATGTAAGAGGAGATGGAGGTGGTGATAGTGATCAAGAGTTTCTTGATGCTGATAACCACTCCATTGAAGACAACATCAATGATGTAACATACTCATTGGATCAAGTGTCACTTGATAAGTGTGTTGATATGGTGGATGATTCTCAAGCACCAAATCTAAATTTCACCAATTTAGATATATCCAAACAACTTGCTGTGATTCCTCAATTAAGAATCCACAAGTCCCATCCCACCACAAACATCATTGGAGATGTTGAAATTAGGTGAGAACAAGAGGACAAACCCATGATAAAAATGTTTGTCTTCACTCTTGTTTCTTGTCCCAAATAGAGCCTAAGAAGATTGAAGAGGCATTGAAAGATGGAAGTTAGGTTGAATCAATGCAGGAGGAGCTACTTCAATTCAAAAGATAGAAGGTTTGAAATCTATGTCCTCTTCCTCAAGGGAAGACTACCATAGGTACCAAGTGGGTATTTAGAAACAAGAAGGATGATAGAGGACTTGTCATTAAGAACAAGGGAAAACTAGTTGTTCAAGGATACACACAAAAAGAAGGGATTGACTACACAGATGTTTTTGCTCCTGTAGCAAGACTTAAAGCTATTAGGATATTCCTAGCTTTTACTACATCTAAGGATTTCAAGGTCTACCAACTTGATGTCAAGTGTGTCTTTTTATATTTGGTGATTGATAAGGAGGCGTAGTCAAACAACCACTTGCTTTGTTGATCCAGATCATCCTGATTATGTGTACAAGCTTGACAAAGCTCTCTATGGGCTGCATCAGGCTCCAAGGAATTGGTACGAGGCACTATCACAGTATCTCTGTAAGCACGGATACAAGAGAGGTATTATTGATGGAACACTTTTCATTAAAGGAACAGGAAATGACTTGATGCTGGTTCAAGTTTATGTAGATGACATTATCTTTGGGTCAACTAATCCAAAGCTCTGCAAAGACTTTGAGAAGCTGATGAAGAACAGATTTGAGATGAGTGCCATAGGGGAACTCAATTTCTTTCTAGGAATTTAAGTGAAGCAAGTTGACAATGGCATCTTCATAAATCAGTCAAAGTATGTACAAGACATACTTACCAAGTTTCACATGACTGAGTGCAAGGTTGCTAAGACACCTATAGATAGAAACCATTTTCTTGGACCAGATCTTGAGGGGGAGTGTGTTGATGAACATCTATAAAGGGCTATGATTGGGTCTCTTATGTATCTCACAGCCAGCAGGCCTAATATCATGTTTGCTACATGTATATGTGCAAGATATCAAGCTGACCCTAGAATGTCACACCTGGTTGTTATCAAGAGAATTCTCAGATATCTTAATGGTGCTCCCGAATTGTGCCTTTGGTATCCAAAAAATTATGACTTCAATCTGTATGCTTATACAGATAGTGACTATGGTGGCTGCAACATGACTGCAAAGTCAACATCTAGGGGATGTCAATTTCTTGGTGGAAGGATAGTCTCATGGTAATACAAGAAATAATCCTGTGTATCTGCATCAACTGCTGATGATGAATACATTGCTGCTGCAAGCTGCTGCTTAAGTGCTTTGGATTCAGAATCAGATGTTAGACTATGGATTCAACTTAGAGGAGACTCTCATCCATATAGACAATAACAGTGCTATCTCTATCACAGAGAATCGAGTTCAGCATTCAAAGACAATGCACATCAACATCAGGTATCATTTGATTAGAGATAATTTTGAAAAGGGATTGATAAAACTAGTCAAAATTAACACAAATGAACAATGTTGTTTTGTTCACAAAAGCCTTTGATGAGCAGAGATTTAAGTATCTTGTATCAGCTATTGGGATGATCAACTTTGAGTAGATTTTTCTTAAACTAAACTCAAGATTATTTTTAAAATATGTGTCTTAAGTTGTCTATATCATCACCATATAACCCCAGTTTACTTTGGAAGAAACTTTTCAAAATGATATCCTTTAGAATTTTGAGAATTTTGGATGTATTTTCCTTCGGAAGACATCAAGTTGACTTCAGAAGAAATTTATGTCTTCAAAACAAATAACTACTTCTGAGAAGTTAACCTTTGGAAGAAATTAGATTATATCTTCTGAAGTTTATATTTGTCACTAAGTACTTATATGTATTGAAGGACTATTTTCTTCTGAAAGCAATTAAGTCTTGGAAGACTTATTCTCTTAACGAATAAGATTTCTGATATTTGATTTCTTCTAAAGCAAAATCTATCTTGGAAGTAGGAAATACTCTAATTATTTTTCTTCTGAAGCAAAATTCATAGAAAACTAAAGAATATCTTTTGAAGCCAAATTGGCTTCGGAAGTTTTTCTCAAAAGTTTTGAATACAAATTACCTTCGGAAGATTTTAGACTTCCAAGAAAACAACCTTTTTGGGCACTTTTTCAGAGGTGGGGTCGACATTCGGATTTCAAAGTTTATCCATTTACATTAACTTTGTCTCAAATCCATACCATATATATTCGTACAACCGTTCTCCTTCTTCACTTTCTCCTTCATCCATAAAGATTCAATCCCTAAATTCACCTACAAACCGACCTTGTTCTTACCTTCCTTCATCTCAAAGCTACTTAAAATGGCCAACCCTGATCCATGAAACCAGCCCGATTTCTCCATGCAACTACACAAAATTATCAGGTTGCTCTGTTACTATCTGAGAAAGATCCTGGCTTCTCAGATGTTTCCGTTTCTTGACTCAATCCAACTACTTCACCTCCCTCACCATAAATCCTTCACTATATGAAGATCAGCTTTTGGAGCTTTGAAGGACCTGTCAAGAGGTCATTATGGATGGGGAGATGGCACTGTCTGCTATAGTGCAGGGAAAGATAATTTTTATCACTCCAACCATGGTTGGATGATGAAGAAGGAGAATTGTCCTTCCCAAAATCTACTGGAACCAGTCCTTCAGGCAAATGGGCTATGAGGGTGATTACTCTGTAAGAACCTTCAAGAAAGGAAGGTCTCCTCCCTGTGGAAGTACTTCCTTCATGTTGTCATTCACTGTCTATCAAATAAACATGGAAGTTGGGATCAAATTCCTGAAGACCTTTCCTACATAGTCCATGGATTGGTACAAGGGGTCAAGTTCAAGTACTCACAATTTATTTATACTAATTTACTTGCAAACTTGGACTCCTTAGAATATTATATGTTCCCTAAATATGTTCAGTACATTCTTAGCTATGAACTGGGCTCACAGTTAAGGGGAACATGTAATATTCTTAAATTGGGACAGATGAAGCCTGACATCTTTAAAACACTAAGAAAGCCAATTATTGGCTTCTTAGGGGTAGAAACAATCCTGGTCCAAAAATGTTAGAGCTCATTGCTCAAGGTGACAACTTAGCAACAAAAGCTAATATGAACCCACACCACCCACATCTGCACCACCCACACAACCACAAATCACCATCACCTACTAAAGAAATCCAAACGAACCCCTGCACAAGCTACTCAGGTTGTGCAGGCCCCCATATTCTCACCCATGTTGGAGAAAGTGGACACTAGAGCTCGCACTTCCCTTGAGGAGCAAATCACTCCTATTACTTCAAGGATCAGTGCTAAGGTTCCTCAGGCTCAGCCTGATGAGTTCACTACACCAACACCAGCCTTAAGCTTTCACTTAAAGTCTTAAAACTCTAGTGAACAACCTTTTGAGGAAAGCTACCATCCTCAGCCTCTAGAATTCAATCAACCCATACCCAACCTTGAATTCTATGATGATAAAGACATGGAATTCAGTGAGTATCATGAGTCTCTCTTATCCACCCCTGCTTAAGGAGAGATGAGTGCTCCTGACTCACCCATGTCTAGCCCGCATCATCCACCCACAACTAAGGTGGATCTCCCTGAACCAGTTCAGGAGGTCCATATGAAAGAGGCTCCCACTTCTGTAAGTGATTACATCTTTAAGACCACAACCATGGCAACCCAACCAATTGAAACTTCAACTAAAGCTATCATGGTGCAGGGGAAATCCAGTAGCCAAGAACTTAGTGCTGGTAATGAGTAAGAAGACTTTAGTCCTATTCTCTCATCCCCTTGTGATTCTTCAAATGAAGATGAGGGGAGTCTGAAACTAAAGGTGCAACAACTGACTAAAACCTACACCTATTTAGTCTCAAAGGTTATTCACCTAGAATCTCAGGTGACTACCTTACAAAAGAGGGTCAATGACCAGAAACTTGAGATCACCGATCTCAAGGGCAAGTTAGCTGAGAGACCACTGAGGAGGACTCAACCAAGGCCACAAGAACCTGTGGATGTGGTGGACCTAACCTCTAGCTCACCTATGCAAGAAGCTGATGCTACCAAAAAGGAGGAGAAAGTCCTACCAACAATCATAGAACCTGAGAGTTCTTCTCAGAGTATGGAAATAGAGGATTCACCACCCTCACTTGCAATTGTCCATACTCAACAACCTCCTCAAGGCCACATTGATGTGGACTCACTCATTCAAAGTCTGTTTAAGGAGGGTATACCAGGGGCTATGCCTACTCCATCTCATCGTGCTGAAAACCCAATAGTGGAATCAAGGTATGACGATCAAAGGAGATCCCTGGTAATCTCTAGGTCTTAGGGGAAACAAAAGATCTTCAACTTCTACACCCCGAGATACTATGATAGCACCTATCTAGTCGACCTCCCACTTGCCAACCCAAGTCAAAATAGGCAAGCTGCAAGGTTGGTTGATAGAATTCAACAAAGGGTGCTTGAAGAGTTCAAGCTGAGAACAAGACTATAAAGACAGAGGCTAGCAGGCAAGACTGTTGGTCAACTGGATGCTGAGGTGGACTCTAAGATTAGCTTCGAAGGGGAAACCTTGGCTAAAGGCCTAGTAGTTGAGCCTGTGAACCTTGAGATGACAGGAATTGCTTCAGCACCCATTACCCTCAGTGAGGCACCAGTTGGTGAAGGTGTTTCACAGCCTCTCTCTGGCCAGAGCTCAAGTGAAAAACCAAGCAATAAAGGCAATAAAGGCCAAAGCTCTCTCTAACCTAAATCACAAAGGCCTGTGAGTGACAAAGGTAAAAGGAAGATGACTCCTAAAGAGATTGAGGAGGAGGAAATAGATAGGAATAGGAAGCTAAGGGGAGAGAGTTCAAGTGGGTCCCCAGGCTTCATGGAAGCTGGAATAGGGCTGCCCCCAGGCCAAACACTCAAGATGATGAGTTAAGGGCAGCTAGATTTAACTACTTGGGGACCAGAAACTACAACATTGATGAACTCATCTCTCTTCTGTTAGAAGAGTTAAATGAACTGGCTGACACTGAGTTGTCAAAGGAGAGGAAGGAGGCAGAGGATGCAGAACTACTCCTCAAGATTAAGGAAGGAAGGAGGAAGAAAAGACTCTACAAGCATGCTCCTGCCCTCTCCCCAGTTCAAGAAAGCCCTGAGACAAAGGCTGTGGAAACTGAGCAACAACCTCAGGTTGACAAAGAAGAAGGCAAACAAAATATGATTAACTACCTGAGTGCCATAGGCCTCTATTAGGCATCTGCATTCCTTCCTTCGACATATGAATACATAGAGTTTGAGTACCTCACGTAGCTTGAGCTACAAGTAATGAAAGAACAAAAAGCTGCTAAGAGGAAGATGAGGGAAGAAGCTGTAAAATCAAGAGCCATCATCCAAAAAAGTCTAAAGAAGTACGCTGATAGGCAAAGGATGATGAGCTTCTTGAAGCTGTATGGATTCTCCAAAAGGAGGCTTGGTCTAATGTCTCTATCTACCATGGATGAGCACATTTGGGTGATCAAGCAGAAGATTAAAAAGGGTGAGCTCATTGACTTGCATTCTCCACCAAGTCAGGCTGCACTTGAAGTTGAGGTTAAGGTTGAACGACAAGAGATAACACAACCTAGACCTAGTGCTAGACCATAGCCAACTTCATCTTCTGATCCACAGTAGGGTCCTGATCCCTCTTTTTCTAAACATGTAAGGGAAGAGGACCCAACTGAGAAAGACACACAAGAACAACCTGGTGCTGAAGGGCAGTCTTCTCAGTTGAAATTTGGAAAGAGGAAGAAAAGGATGGCCGTCAGAAGGGACAAGAAAAAGAATAAAAAGTCCAAGGCATCCACCTCTACATCTCAGGATGGGTCAGAACATCCTGAGGGTGATTAAGAAGAGGCTTCTCATCCAACTCCCATTCAAGTAGAGCCTCTTGTTACTGGGAGACCCATCTTGTCCGGGAGCTTTACTGCTAATCCAGACAGATGGCATGTCATTAGAGATCAAGGAGGTCAAGATTTCTATTTCTAGCAAGACATACTTGATCTTTCTCTGCATGATCTCTATGATATAAGGAGATACTATGAGAGTTTAAGGGATCCTAACCAAATGATGAAGAAAGGAATGGTTTTGATCCTGATGAGGACTATCAATAGATGAATAATCTCTTCTGTTTTGGTAGCATCAGCCTAGGGGGAGTTTGTAAGGTTTATACTTAAAGATTGATGCAACCAAAGCATCCAAAGAGCTCTCAGCATACATGCATGAAGTACAGAGTAAAGTTACTTTGGAAGTTTTACACCACTCAAAGAAAATAAGCTAAGTGTAAAATCTTCCAAAGCCAAATGAAAAATCTTCCAAAGCCAAAGATAAAGTCTTTCGAAGCTTCAGAGACAAAGTCTTTCGAAGCCAAATACTAATTTCTTCCGAAGACAGAGAAGACATGCTTTCTCTGATCAGCTTTTGACAAAAGCTGAACAACTTTCCCCTGCCACTATGAAGACTTACCAACTTATATGAGCTGGTGAAAAGGTCCATGCTTTTGTCAAATGTTGATTATGGTCATTGGTTTGTAACTTTCTACTTTTGTACCTTTTATCCTTTTGTAATATATTAGGATGTGAGCTATGCCATGCCATAGTCACTAGTCAAAAGGCAATCTGCCTTTTGACTCTACATTGATCTTGTTGTCTAGATTAGTGTTTCCAGTAGGCCTTCAAAGTATGGTCAGCTTTAGGATGTAGTATAAAGTGCCTCAAGTACTTGTTAACACTTGTAAGAACTTGAGAGCAATATACATCATTCTTGAAAACCATATTTTAGTTTTCTTGTTCTTGTTCTTTTACTTGTGTTCTTTGTATCATCTAACCAGTTTCCTATTTGATCTGTTATGTGTTGCACATCTCTCCATCCTTATGAGACTACTACAATGACCACCCTCCATCGGTCCTGCAATGTTGAAGTCTTTGTAGCGGATGAGGAAAAAGATCCAAGTGTCTACAAGCGGATGACCAAAACACACACAACGGATGCACAAATGTCCATAGCTGATGAACAGTCCATAGCGGATAAACACTCCATAGAGGATACTATCATGCAAACACAAGTGTTCACAGCGGACAATATCCAAGACACAACGGAGAACTTATTCAACATCCACAGCGGATGACTTAGCATCCACAGCGGACAGTCTATCATCCACAGCGGACGACTTAGACTTAAGGCTTTATGTAATTTTGTTTTACATAAGGGTATTTATGTAATTGTATAGCTATGTGTGTAGGCTATAAATAACATGATACCCTAATTCTTTATAAGCCTTTGAACAATCATTACAAACAAGCAGTTCTTATTTTCATTCAAGCATTCAATCACTAGCAAACACACAATCATACACACACATAGATATCATATCATTAATTATGGGTGTCCGCACTATGATTAATGAGTATTGATTATATAACAAACTATTGTTATATTTGAGAGATTGAAATCGATCCTTAGAGGAATTCAAATTGTTTTATTCTTAGAATTCTAAGTTCTAAAACTCATGGATATTTGAATTCCATCAGGTGGTATCAGAGCCTTGGCTCAAATCATTCACTGATTTTTGATCCTCTCAATCAATACAATGGTATCAGTGGTTCATTAACTTCATGTCAACCATTTTCGAGCTAAAAATCATCACAAAACCCTCTTCTACTCCAAACATTCAAACAAATGCTTAAAACATTATTCATTAATCTATTTTTGTGCATTGTGTAGAAGTTTTTGTGTTGTTGAAGCTCTAAATAACATTCATACACTATTTTACTAAAACAGAATCATCTCAAAACCTCAAAAACCTCTTTGGTTCCAGGGTTATTGATAGAACAATAGCCGATTACTGTTTTCTCATGTTTTCTTCAAACATACTTTGTTTTTAAACATTTTGAATCATTTTAAGTGTTGAAAATCATCATATTCAAGTATTTTCATACTTGAATCAGGTTTTTGTTCTTCAATCAACAAACCGATTGTTGATTTCTATGAAGAACAGTTCAACAGCAAAGAAACCCTTGGGCAAACCCTAAATTTTCATTCATACACAACCTTTAAAATCTATGATGTTTTTGTTGGATTCAACATCAAAACTAAGAAGAAATCGATTCTTCTTTTGATTTTTTTTTAAAAGTTACTTTTTGATCCAAAAAGTAATCTTTTAAAAACA
The DNA here is from genome assembly GCA_025506505.1 of Flaveria sonorensis. Classification (NCBI taxonomy): domain Eukaryota; kingdom Viridiplantae; phylum Streptophyta; class Magnoliopsida; order Asterales; family Asteraceae; genus Flaveria; species Flaveria sonorensis. The sequence goes on from CM046432.1 coordinate 36,461,212, forward strand.
TATTATTGTTTTTAGGGTTTTGACTTTGTTGACTGACGTCATTAAAGGGTTTTGATTGATTTTGACATTCCTTAAATAGAATATATTCTCTTTTATTGTGCCGAGAATTGATTGTGACTTAACATTTGACATTAACTAATTAACTCAAATTAATTAATTTTCTTTATTCGGTAAAATTAAAAGTGACAAAAATCACCATCAAACAAATCCTAGTGACTTTAGGAAAAATAAATTTAACACCGAGCTAAATAAACAAACAAATTTGACTTGAACCGTTAAGTTAAAAGTTAAACAATCATGTCAGACGAAATTTCAGGTTCGAACCGTGGTCTCAAACCACAAAGACTAAAGAACAAAGCTGAATTAAAACAATGGGAAATAATGTTCCGAAACTGGATTATTTTTCAAGACCCGGACATATGGACATCCATAACCGAGGGACCATACATACCTGTGACTCTTGGTCCAGATTACAACATACAGAAACCAATGAGTTTGAAAAGTATAGCTAGTGATGACCTCAAAAAGGTCAAAACATATATAAAGGCATACAACATTTTGGCAATGACTGCCACTTGAAATATTGACAAGAGTTGAAAATTTCAAAATAGCACATGAACTATGAAAGGTGCTTCACACCATGTGTGAAGGAAGTGAGGAAATTAGAGAAATCAAGAAAGAAAACTTGAGGACCCAGTATGAAACCTTTCATCATGTTCAAGGAGAGTCAATACCATAATAGCTTCACAGATTTGTTCAACTGGTAAATGAGATGATTGTTTATGGTCTCAAATACGAATCTGTGGAGATCAACAAGAAGATGTTGCATACACTTCCAGAGAGGTGGACTCAATTAGTCTCTTTAATGAAAGAAATATTGGATCTAGAAGCATTATCATTGGATGCACTAGTGGCTAAAGTAGAGGCACTAGAACTAGATGAGAGATCTAGAAACAACAGCACAGTAAGACATATAGAATCATATAAGTTCAAGGAGATTCAACAAATAGATAGTGCATTCTTAATTTGCACTGGTGAAGAAGAAGATGAGGAGTTTCTTGATTCAAGTGAAACTTCATTCTTTTCTGCTCCTGAATCATCACAAAACAAACAAAAGTCCAAGAAGACTGGTGTTCATGCTTCTCATGAAGCTACACCTTAAAGCAAACAACATCCACATGCTTCCAGCTCAAACAAATAGCACCCAGCAAAGACTCGAAACATTCACAAATTTGAGAAACCTATGGATGCATTAACAATCATCTTGCAAAGTAATGAACAAAAGGCAGCTTTTACAGCCTTCTTAATAAGCTTTGAAGCCTACTTAGGGGCTAACCTCACACCATCATAGATCATACAACAAGACTTGGATGAATTACCTCCTAATATGGTTGAAGAAATGGATCTTCAATGGTCAATGGCAATGATTGCATACAGATCTAAGAAGTTCATACAAAGGAACAGGGGATTAAGCATGGATAAGAAAACCAAAATTAGTTTTGTTAAAACAAAAGTGAGGTGCTACAACTGGTAACTCTATGGACACTTCTTCAGAGAATGCCAACAACCTAGAGTTGACAGAAACAATCAATAGACATAAACCTAAAGTAGCTACCACACAAACAGACATATCCCTCCTCCCATTAGCATTCCTACTACACCAACACCATCTCAAATCGCACAGTACAACCCTAATCAACACTTGAAATCATCTGCAATGATTATCAAACAAGATGGTGAATGTGATTGGAGTATGTACAAAGCAGAGATTCAATCTCCTGATCCTGGTCTTATGGCAAATGTAGAAGTGAAAATTTTAGAAATCCCGAAAGAGGTAAGGGAAAACCTCTATACACAAGCATGCATTGACGAAGTCACTAGATAAAGAGAGCACGCTGAAAAACTTTCTAAGAAAGTGATTGAAACAAACATTTTAAATGACAGTCTAAAATCTGAACAAAAACAATATGAGATTAAAATACTGTCACTACAAATGATTTACACAAATTAATTCCTGAAAAATTATCACTAACAGCAAAAATGGAGCAACTCTCGGAATCATTGATGTAAGGCCCCGTTCCCGGAAACCCCACAGTTGGTCATTCATAGCACTTTTCATAAAAAAAATACATTCAGATTCATCAAACCAAGAAAACTTTGCAGCGGAATAATTTAATAAAACCATAACATTCATTATCCATTACTTTTGCCAAGAAATACATTGTTGTTGCTAGTTACAAAAAGAACATCTAGTTGCATTTCAAAACAAAAATAACTTTTCAGCTTGTCATGGATGCCAATCTTTATTTGTCAGGTAGCTTCAACCTCATGCCATCTCCAGCAACACCATTACCTGCCAACTGATAAGCATATAAAAAGTCAGCAACACTGAGTGAGTTCTAGTTTAATAATATTGAAAAATACACTTTTGTAAACTTCACTTGGTGATCATTCATCAATATACATAATCAATCATTAAAAGATTCATTATCTTTCTTTCTTTCATTATCTTTCTCTTTCATTAACTAGGTTTGCACAAAGCAAGACACTACATTGTTGGTTGGCAACAGATGCCGAACCCCTGTCGGCAAACATTTATCATGGTAGCTAACCCATCGTCAGTTGACCCACACTGCTAAGCACAAAGCTTACTTATGAATACGGGGTCCCATTCATCATACTTTGGTCAATGATAAGGATTAGACCCCAGATGTGCATCCCATGGGCTATACAGCCACACATCAGTTGAGCTAACAACAACAAGGTCGTGCACCTCCATTCATTATGCTTTCAAGGCTTTTCATTCATCATAAGGGCACGGGGGTAACATTCATTAGGTTATACTGTCTTTTTTTATTTCTTTATGTCCACTTGGTTAGGAATAATACTTTGAAAATATTCATTGTTTTTAATAATCACATACCATGAAACATAATAAATATCATCCATAACCGCAGGCCATAAGAAGAGAAATAAACATTAGAAACATTAAACAAGCATAATCTTTCCTTATTCATCAATACTTAACACTTAGATTCTATTTCCAAAATTTCAAAATAATTCTAAGTCCCAAAAAAAATGCCGATGAACAAATGCGGATGAACTGTAGCAAATGCGGATGAAAGTCCTTTGAAAATATTCTAAGTGTCCAAAGAAATGCTGGTAGAACAAATGTGGATGAGCATAAACAAATGCGGATGAACTATAGCAAATGCGGATGAAAGTGCTCTGAAAATATTGTAAGTGTCCAAAGAAATGCTGGTAGAACAAATGCGAATGAGCATAAACAAATGCGGATGAACTGTAGCAAATGCGGATGAAACTGTAGCAAATACGGATGAACACTTAGCAAATGCGGATGAACACTTGGCAAATGCGGATGAACACTTAGTATATGTGGATGAACAAGTCCAGTACCTGTGATGCAACTCATGAAACTTACCAGTCCCAAACATCATCTTAACATGAACTTAGCTTAGATCTATCAGTCAAACACTTAGAACATCATAAATATTACACGATCATCAAGAAAATCACATATCATAACTATATCAACATAAACAACCATACCATACATGGAAAACCATAATTTGCTTCGAAAACATCAGTTAAATATGCATACCAGCCCCAAATCAGCAGAAAACATTCAAAAGAAGGGATCTAGAACTGACCTCTATTGCTTTCGAGTAAAACTCCTCCAAACCCGAGAGCAACCTGGAGTTCTAACACCTAAACACACGAAAACACACAACCAAGCACATAGAAACAATTAAGAATCAGTCCAGAAGCTGAAAACTTAACTGAAACTGAGAAGAACACCATAGAATCTTACCTTTAAAGACTTTCTCTCACAAAAACCGGGTGAAACTTCTGCTTCTTCCTTCAGCCGAGATTTTCTTGCATGAGAGAGAAGCATGGGCGGCCTTAACACCTTTTTAAACCCATTATGGGCAAATTTGGCCCTTGCCCGCTTTTAACCCCTTGTTTCACAATAATTCTTTTTCCCCCCTTGCTTTCTTTTCTTTTCTTCATGTTGAATTTTTCGGGTGTTACAAGTCCACCCCCCTTATATAGGTTTCGTCCCCGAAACCTATCATTCCTCGAACAGTTATGGGTAATATTGTCTCATCTCTTCCTCAGTCTCCCATGTAGACTCGGATCCCTTCCTGTGCCTCCACTATACTCGCATAAGTGGAACCACTTTATTCTGTAGCCTCTTCTCTTTTCTGTCAGTGATGGCCACTGGCTGCTCCACATAATTGAGCCATTCATCCACCTCGATATCCTACAGTGGCATGATCATATCATCATTGGCTAAGCACTTTCTTAGGTGAGATACATGGAATGTCGGATGAATCCCACTTAACTCATCGGGTAACTCCAGTCGATAGGCCACCTCTCCTACTCGGGAAATGATTTGGAAAGGCCCTATGTACCTCGGACTTAACTTTCCCATCTTCCTAAACCGGATGATCCCTTTCCAAGGCGAGACCTTCAGCATGACTCTGTCACCAACCTTGAATTCAATCGGTCTACGTCTCTTGTCGGCATAAGACTTCTGTCTATCTTTTGCTGCCTTCATAAAGGCCTTAATCTTTTCCAACTTTTTGGTCGTAGCCTCGATCACCTTGATGCTCCCTATCTCCTTCTGCCCGATATCACCCCAACATACAGGCGTTCTACACTTCCTACCATATAGCATCTCATATGGAGACATATCAATGGTGGCATGATAACTGTTATATGAAAATTCGGCTAACGGTAAGTGTTCGTCCCAACTTCCTCAGAAATCAATGACGTATACTCGTAGCTACCCTCCAGCGTCTGAGTTGTCCTCTCCGACTGACCGTCTGTCTGAGGATGGTAAGCCGTACTGATATGTAACCCCTTCCCCATCACATCATGAAATCTTTTCCAAAACTTAGATGTAAACCGAGTGTCATGGTCAGACACGATAGACACCGGTAAACCATGACGAGTCACTATCTCTTTGATGAAAAGATCCGCCAACCACTCAGATGAATACGTCTTGCAAATCGGTAGAAAGTGGGCACTCTTCGTCAGACGATCAACTATCACCCATATGGCATCGTATCCCCTTGTCATACGCGGTAACTTCGTAATGAAGTCCATGGTGATGTGCTCCCATTTCCACTCGGGTATATCCAAGGGTTGGATCTTCCCATATGGCTTCTGGTGCTTTGCCTTCACTTGTAAGCACGTAAGGCACTTACTCACATACCCCGCCACATCGCGCTTCATTCCCGGCCACCAGTAATCTTTCTTCATATCATGATACATCTTTGTAGCACCAGGGTGAATTGAGTATCGAGTCTTGTGAGCCTCATCCTTGATCTTCTCACGCAGACCCCCATAACGAGGGATCCATATCCGCACCCGATCAAGTACGAACACCAAGAGTGTTCTCCCCCAACTCGGCGACTAGACCTTTCATCCTTTTGGAGTTAATCTAATCTTCTTTCAGCGCTTCACCCTGAAATTCCTTAATCTGCTTCATCACATCGGAGGTCACAACCAACTGATAAGCTTTCACCCGAATCGGCTTGAAGGTAAGTTTTCGTGTGTGTTATTCGGTTTCAGCTGAATTTTCAGCTTTTGGACCAAGTCTTATGTGTTCCTCTGTGTTCGGTTGTGTGTTTTTGGTGTGTTTAGGTGTTTGAACTCCAAGTGCTCTCGAGTTTGGAGGAGTTTTACTCGAAGGCTGGTGTAGGTGAGTTCTAGGTCCCTGATTTTTCTGTTTTAAACTTGTTTTAGGGCTGAAATGCATATAAACTATCATTTTTTTACAACTCAGTGTGTTGGAACCGTATGCTTATCCCTGTTTTAGGTGGGGGTGTGTGTGGGTGAATCTTTTAACCGAGTCATGTGGTTGTATGCTTGTCCTAAGTGCTTAGTATGATAGATTTGGGCTAAGAATGCATTCGGATTATGAATGGGGACTGAAATTATTAGAAATTAGAACTGGTAATTGCTCAGGCGCCTAACACTTTGCCCATACGCCCAAGTTTTTACCATGCGCCCAAGTGTCCCCATGTGCCCAACTGACCGTGCGCCGACATAATGCCCATGCGCCGAAGTGTGTCACCACGTTATCACAAAAGATCTCTAGGGGGTCTTGAATTGAGCAATCGCACCCTCGTTATCACAAAAGATCTCTAGGGGTCTTGAATGGTAAAGACTACCCCCAGATCGGCAATGAATTTCTTTAACCATGCAGCCTCTTGAGCTGCCAATGAAGCGGCGATGTATTCGGATTCTGTAGTGGACTATGCTACCACATCCTACTTCGAGCTCTTCCAGGACACTGCCCCTCCATTCATAATGAAGACATACCCCGATTGTGATCGAGAATCATCTCGATCAGTCTGGAAGCTCGCATCCGTGTAACCTTTTACAACGAACTCCACCTCACCAGATCCATATATTAGAAACATATCCTTAGTCCTTCTAAGGTATTTCAATATACTTTTAACAGCCATCCAATGGCTATTACCTGGATTTGTTGATATCTACTTGTCATGCTTAATGCGCATGACACGTCCAGTCTAGTGCATATCATTGCATACATGATGGATCCTATAGCAGATGCATATAGGATTTTCTTCATTCTTTCTTGCTCATCCTTTGAGTTCGGACATTGAGATGCACTCAATATTGTCCCTCTTTGAAAGGTACCATACCTTTCTTAGAGTTTTCCATCTTGAACCTTTTCAAGATTTTATCAATGTATGCACTTTGGTTTAAACCTATCAACCATCTTGATCTATCCCTATAGATCTTTATTCCCAAAATATAGGCGGCTTCACCAAGATCTTTTATGGAAAAGCAACTTCTAAGCCAGGCTTTAACACCTTCCATGGTTGGAACTTCATTTCCAAATAGTAGTATGTCATCAACATACAATACTAAGAATGTGATAATGCTCCCACTAGCCTTTTTATACACATAAGCTTCATCAGCGTTCTTGATGAATCCAAATTTCTTGATCTTTTCATCAAAACGTTGATTCCAACTTCTCGATGCTTGTTTCAATCCATAGATTGATTTCTTTAACTTGCATACTTTATTAGGATGTTTTGGATTGACAAAACTATCAGGCTAAACCATATAGACAGTCTCTTCGAGATGTCCATTAAGGAAAGCTATTTTGACATCCATTTGCCAAATCTCATAGTCATAATATGCAGCTATGGCAAATGATATCCTAATTGACTTTAGCATTGCCACAGGTGAGAATGTTTCATCATAATCAACCCCTTGAGTTTGAGTGAAACCTTTTGCTACAAGTCTTGCTATATAAGTATCCAAGTTTCCATGCATGTCGGTTTTCTTCTTGAAAACCTACTTATATCCAACCAATTTGGAGTTAAGTGGTGGTTCAACCAATTCCCATACTTGGTTGTCATACATGGATAGCATCTCAACGTTCATGGCTTCTAGCCATTTGTCACAATCCGAATTGGACATTGCATCATGGTATGTAGTTGGTTCATCCAAGTCAACCATATAGCATCCATTCATGAAAAATCCATATCTTTCAGGTGGAATACTAATTCTACCAGATCTGCAAACGATTTGTGTGTATTGATCAACCATTTGATCATTATCAACAACCTCTTGTTGATCGCTAATTTCAACCAAACGTGTATTGGCTTGTGGTTCTTGATCCTCATCAATTTCCACTGTTCTATACGTCGTTTCTTCCATAAGAAACTTAGTTTCCAAGAACTCAGCCTTTCGAACAATAAATACCTTTTGCTCTGTTGGATCAAAGAAGTAATATCCCATACAGTCTTTGGGATATCCAACAAATATACACTTAATGGATCGACTTTCTAACTTGTTTTGGGTGTTCTGCTTCACATAAGCTTCCCAACCCCATACCTTTAAATATGATAGTGATGGAACTTTTCCATGCCATATTTCAAAAGGTGTCGTATCCACTTTCTTGGTTGGGGCCATATTCAAAATACGAGCCATGGAGAGCAATGCGAAACCCCAAAATGATAGAGGTAGTGAGCTTCTAGCCATCATAGATCGAACCATATCCAATAAGGTTCGGTTTCTCCTTTCAGACACACCATTATGTTGCGGTGTTCCGGGTGGAGTAAGTTGTGAGACAATCCCACAACTCATAAGATGATCTTGAAAAGCATTACTCAAGTATTCACCTCCTCTATCTGAACGAAGAACTTTGATTGTTTTATTGAGTTGATTTTCTACTTCATTCTTAAAGATTTTGAACATTTCAAAAGCTTCATGTTTGTGTGTCAACAAGTACACATAACCATAACGACTATAATTGTCGATAAAGGTAATGAAGTATCTCTCACCATTCCTTGTCATTGTCTTAAAAGGACCACATACATCCGAATGTATGATTCCTAATAAATCCTTTGCCCTTTCGTTAGTACCACTAAAGGGCAAGTTGGTCATCTTTCCTTGTAAACAAGATTCACACTTATCAAATGAACCATTATTTGTTTCCAAAAGACCATTCTTTTAAAGTGTTTGAATCTGATTCTTGTTTATATGCCCAAGACGACAATGCCAAAGATATAAATCACTTAAACCCATTTTAAGTTTCTTGGTGCTTGTTTGGTATAACGATTTATTAAAGGATGAGTTATCATGAACCAATTCATAGATACCATTATAAGGCATAGCCTCAAAATAAAATACATCATCCATAAAAACACAAATACCATTGTTTACAAACTTTAATACATAACCATATTGTTTTAAAAGGGAAACAGAAATTATGTTCCTAGTCAAACTAGGAGCATACAAGATGTTTTTCAAGACAACTTCCAAACCATTTGGAAGCTTCAAAACATAGTCTCCTTGGGCTTCAACATCAACTTTTTGCTCCATTGCCCATGTAGAGACTTGTGTCTCCCTTCTTGAAATTCTTATTTCTTTTGAACCCCTGCAACAAATTGCAAATATGAGTTCCACATCTAGTATCCAATACCCATGTGTTTGAAGAAATAACATTCAATTCAATATGAATCATGAAAGTTGTACCTGAGGTCTGCCCAACATCCCTCTTGTTTCTCAACTCTTTGAGATAGGTTGGACAATTCCTCTTCCAATGTTCTATCTCACCACACTCAAAGCATGGATCGTTCTCCGTTACCTTAGGCTTCTTAAGCTTTGGTTTTGGAGATTCAGTTCTTGCCTTTCCCTTACCCTTTCTTTTAGCAACATTTGCCTTGGGATCGGGGTGTTGCCTTTTCTTGTTGCCTCCCTCATTGAACGTGAGGACGGGTAAAACCCTTTTACCCATCCCCGCCTCGGCCGTTTTGAGCATTGCGTGAAGCTCACCAATGCTCTTGTCCCACCCATTCATGTTATAATTCATGATGAACGTCTCAAACCTTTTAGTTAGGCCATTAAGGATCAAATCCATGGCCAACTCTTTTGAGATGGGAAAATTTAGCCTTTCAAGGTGATCAATGTGGCTCTTCATCTTAAGTACGTAAGATGAAACCGATTGAGTTTCTTCCATGCGACATGCATGAAGCGCTCGAACCGTTTCGAAGCATTCTACCCTTGCTTGTTGAAGGAACATTTCCTTCAACTGGGTAATCATGTCGTATGCCCCATGATGCTCTAAATCCTTTTGGAGCTCGGGAATCATAGTTCCCAACATGAGGCAAGAAACCTGCACAGAATCCTTAGTGTGCTTAACCCAATCGTTATAGGCCTCAATATCATTAACGTCGGGTTCATCGGGAATGGGATCGTCTAGTACGTAAGATTTCTTTTCTTGCTTGAGAACGCTTCTCAAGTTACGAAACCAATCCATAAAATTATTATGGTTAAGACGATCCCTTTCTAATATAGTTCTTAGTGATAGGTTATGGACGGTCGGGGTGGTAGCGTTGTTGTTAGCGGCCATTTCTACAAACAAAATTCAATTTTAGTATTTCCGAAAATAAAACTTTAATTATTAATACCCTTTTCACGTCTCATAGACAATTAATAATTAAAATCTAGAATCCAACGTTACATTTAAATAATGGTTAGGTGACCTTTATCCCATTATTTAAATTAACAAGGTAGTCAACACTTGACAATTGCAACCCTTTGCAACTTCTAGTTTTATGGGATCGGTTAAACATCTTTATGTTTAGTTGGCATGTTTAATCCCATCAACACCATTGTACACCATGCTTTGGTGACCCTATTCACATTGTTTCCAACTCAAGTTGTCCTACTTACACACATCTGTGAGTTTACACATACAAGTGGTTAGGTGACCTTTATCCCACAAATATGTTAACCCCACCTCAAACACACAAGTTCCCTAAGAGTGGTTAGGTGACCTTTATCCCACAAATAGTTCTCAAGTGATTCGAGTGTTGTGTAAAAGGATGGTGTTAAACTTGTTTCAAAAGGGATTTTAGTTTTCATTAATTCTAGTTTTGAAAACTATTTTGCACCTAATATTTGCATGCATTCAAATGTGTGGTACCAGTGTGAAAAACAATTTTCAAGGTTCTTTCAATAAAACCAATTTTATTGTGAACACATTAACTTTTAATAAACTCTTTTATTACCCATGTTAATGTTTTATAAGAACCAACTTTATGCTTGTTATTGATTTTAAACTGTTTAAACATGCATATCCATATATCACAAAACAATAATAAAACAACCACACAAGCATCACATGAGTCCATAACCGTAGCCATCTAAGCTTAACATCACTTGTTGACCGAAACAAGTGAGTTAATAAGGTCGTTCCTAAGGGTTAAATGACACAACATTTGTGCCGGTGAACTCCCACTTGATCCCGCATCCAAATGCTTCAAGTGTCCACCTTGTGTTGTGACTCTTCCATTCCATTTGGGTCTCCATTTAGGCTTTGACTTCAGTACCAAACTCCTTTGGGCCTTCATCTTCTCCTTTCAGTCAAAACCAAAAAAGATAGTCTTGTTGCATCTTCTTTTACAAAACATATCCTAAATACATTTTTTCTTGTAAAAGTAAAGTGCAACTAGCTTATTTATTTTACATACCAAATGAAAAATAAATAAATTACATACCCAATAGGAAGAATAAACATGTTTAATTATTACAAACCATTTGAATAGTTAAAACAAATCACAATACATTCATCCATAGGTCTCGGCTTTGGTCATGAACAAATAAAATACATATCCACATATGTAAGCAAAATCCAAAAGCATCCCCTTGAACCATAGATTCTCGGCCGAAGCATAAACAGCCGAGAACCACTTTTTTGTTTCCAAAACAAAATCATCCAAATGATATAAATTTTCCAAGATTCCTATATGCATGTCTAAATAGATCTTGAAAAATAGGGGATACTAGGGCTGAAGCCTCTCGGCTTTTGGTGAATCATCACCAAGAAACCGAATTTTCAGTCCAAATGAAACATGTATCCATATAACCGGCTCTGATACCATTTGTTGGGTCTTCACAAGTTAAACTGATCTATTTTATCCTTATATAATAGAAGAACGCAGCGGAATATATATAAAATCAGTCAAAACCCATATGGATCGATATATGAAATCATGCTTACAAATAACCATAGAAGGTACGAAGAACTACCTTCAACAATGAGGTCGGGAGGAGGTGAACGAGGATGGCAGCTCCTAAAGCAAGAAGCCTCAAGCTGGTCTACCCACGAGCCACCAACAAGAACACCGGTTGCTAGGATTTTCACTTATAGAGCTCCCTTTTATATTTCTCTAGACCGATCGAGAGAAAAAGGGTTCTTACACTTTTCATGTTCTCAAGTCATCTTTTAGAGAGATCTACAAGCAATCTTATATTGCATGTCCTTGGAAACATAAAGTTCAGGAGAGGGAAAAGTGGGTGGGGCCCAGCCCCTTAACCCATCCGCATTTCTCAAAACAACATCCGCATTAGTTAATGCGGATGAAGTTGTTCTCCCGCATTTGTAAATGCGGGTGAAGTAATTCGTCCGCATTTGCAAATGGTCATCCGCATTAGTTAATGTGGATGTATGTTTCCATCAGTATTTCCAGAAATGCTCATCCGCATTTGTTCCAAAACAAATGCGGACAGGGTTTATTCACCCGCATTTGTAAATGCGGATGAGTGAACATCATCCGCATTTGTTCAACCACATCAAATGCGGCTGTGTTAAACGAATGCGGATGAATTAATATTCCTCTCTCTTTGAAATAAATTATCCATATAATTTATATACAACACAAGTGTAAATGTTTGGAAACCCAATTTCCAAATATTCTAAGTGTTAATATTTATTTATTTGATCATATCATAAAACAAATATCTTTGGTATTTGTCTAGCTCGTTATTGAGTATGACCCGACTTGGATCATGACATACTAGCCACATCAATTCAATATGTATTTTGGGCAGATCATTTCCATCAGTTCCACTGGTGCGAGTACAGTGGAGGCACAGGAAGGGATCCGAGTCTACGTGGGAGACTGAGGAAGAGATAAGACATCATTATCCACAACTGTTCGAGGAGTGACAAGTTTCGGGGACGAAACCGGTTTCGGGGACGAAACCTATATAAGGGGGGTGGACTTGTAACACCCGAAATTTAAAAAAAAAGAAAAGAAAAGAGAATTATAAAGAAAGAAAGGTCAAATAACCTAAGTTAAGGGGTTAAAGTTATACAAGAGGCAAACTTTATTATTATGATGTTTAAAAGGTGGGCATGGCCGCCCAATACCCTGCTCCACCAACTGACTTCAGCTGCAAAAGAAGAAGAACAGATTTTTCCATCGGTTTTTAGAGAGAAGAAGAAGAAGAAGAAGATCGGCTTGAAGGTAAGCTTTTCGTGTGTTTTGTTCGGTTTCAGCTGGATTTTCAGCTTTTGGACCGAGTCTTATGTGTTCCTCTGTGTTCGGTTGTGTATTTTTGGTGTGTTTAGGTGTTTGAACTTAAGTGCTCTCGAGTTTGGAGGAGTTTTACTCGAAGGCTTCTGTAGGTGAGTTCTAGGTCCTCGATTTTTCTATTTTAAACTTGTTTTGGGGCTGAAATGCATATAAACTATCAATTTTTTTTACAACTCAGTGTGTTGGAACCGTATGCTTACCCCTGTTTTATGTGGGGGTGTGTGTGGGTGAATCTTTTGACCGAGTCATGTGGTTGTATGCTTGTTCTAAGTGCTTAGTATGATAGATTTGGGCTAAGAATACATTCGGATGATGAATGGGGACTGAAATTAGTATAAATTAGAACTGGTAAATTGCCCAGGCGCCTAACACTTTGCCCATGTGCCTAAGTTTTTCCCATGCTCCCAAGTGTTCCCATGTGCCCAAGTGTTCCCATGCGCCTAAGTTTTTCCATGCGCCCAACTGCTTGTGTGACTGCATAATACCCATGCGCCTACATAGTGCCCATGCGCCTAAGTTGACTTAGGATTTTTCTGAAATCTTGGGAAATAGAAATTAATGTTTAAGCCCTGGAATGTTTTGGTGGTTTATGTTTGTTCATGTTACGCATGTTTGTGGTCTGTTATTGATGTTCCTTGTTGCGTATTATTACGTGACTTTACATGGTGTGTTTAATGCTCTTATACGTAAAGTATTATCGTAAAAGAAGTGAAAGATTAAAAATAATGAAAAGTGGAACATAATGAATGAATGAAAGTCTTTCAAGCAAATTTAAAGAGGTTCATAACTCATTGAAGAGTTGTTAGCTCAAATGTGTGTGATGTAGCGTGCGATCTTGGCTAACCCATGAGGGTACACACAGGGGGTCCAGTCTTGGTGACTGATCCATACGTGTGGAACGTGATCCTTGTCGCTTAACCCCAAGACTGAGGTGGCTTCATGCCTAATGATGGGGCATAGCTTATGATAGGATCTAGATAGAAGCGAAAGATAATGAAAAAGTGCGATACAAATGATTATGAACAATGATAAAAGATAATAATGATATTATCAAGATGTATGTATATTGTGTGATCACGAACGAATGTAAAGGAAAGGTTTTTACTAAAAGTAAAGTATTTTATTATTTAAAACTAGAACTCACTCAGCAACGCTGACTTTTTATGCATTTTCAGCTGGTAGGTAGCTTGTTGCTGAGGATGGCACGAGGGTGAAGCTACTTGGCGGGCAAAGACTAGCATCCATTTCATGCATAATAATGTTGTTGTTTTGTTATACAACTGAATATTCTTTTGTAACTCATTTAAAACAATGATGTATTATTTGTCAACATCAAATATTACTGCATGAATGGTTTTTAATAAATTAATCCGCTACAATGTTTTAAACAAATTTATTATGTCTTATTATAAATAAGGCTGTAATTGACCAACTGTGGGGTTTCCGGGAATAGGGCCTTATAGTTAGCCTCATGGATCTTCAACTGTCGGGAAGCATAGGCTATAACCCTTTCCCGTTGCATCAGCACGCAACCCAATCCTGAATAAGAAGTATGTGAATAGACCACCAAGTCTTCATTCCCTTCGGGTAACATCAACACAATTGCTTGAGTCAATCTTGTCTTTAACTCTTCGAAAGCATTCTCCTGCTCTTGACCCTATACTAACTTCACATCCTTACGGGTCAATTTGGTCAATGGTGAAGCTATCTTGGAGAAGTCTTGGATGAACCTTCTGTAGTAGCCCGCCAAACCTAAGAAACTGCGGATCTCAGATGGCGTCTTTGGAGTCTTCCATTGCATAACCGCCTCCACCTTTGCTGGGTCCACTATAATCCCTTTAGAATTAACCACATGACCTAAAAACTAAACTTCCTGTAACCAGAACATGCATTTGGAGAACTTAGCATACAGCTTCTCTCTTCTAAGCGTCTCCAATACCTCGCGAATGTGACCGGCATGGTCTTCTTCACTCTTCGAATAAATCAGTATATCATCGATAAACACAATCACTGATTTATCCAACATCAGCCGATACACCTATTCATCAAATCCATAAAAGCAGCTGGCGTATTGGTTAACCCGAAAGACATAACGAGGAATTCGTAATGCCCATATCGTGTTCGAAACGTGGTCTTCGGGATATCCTGTTCTTTAACTTTTAGCTGATGATAACCAGATCGGAGATCTATCCTTGAGAACCAGCTGGAGCCTTGGAGCTGATCAAACAAGTCATCAATCCTCGGTAGTGGGTACGGTTCTTTACCGTCAACTTGTTCAACTCACGGTAGTCGATGCACATCCTCATGCTACCATCTTTCTTCTTTACAAACAAGACCGGAGCACCCCAGGGAGAGATACTCGGTCGGATGAACCCTTTATCTAACAACTCTTGCAGCTGAGTCATCAATTCCATCATCTCGGAGGGAGCGAGATGATAGGGCACCTTTGCAACAGGTTGGGCACCAGTTATCACATCAACCTGGAACTCGATCTCGCGGTCAGGTGGCACCCCTGGTAGGTCTTCGGGAAACACATCGGGGAAATCGCATACTACCGGCACGCCTGACAGCTGAGGCACGGTGGCATCCACATCCTTCACATGGGCCAAGTAAGCACCACACCCTCGTCTCATAAACTTCTCTGCCGTGATCATCGAGATCACTCGCGGTGTAATGCACTCCTTGTCTCCATGTACCGTAACCAAACTACCATCGGGCGCAGTCAAATAAATCGTCTTCTTTCAGCACACGATGTTCGCTTCGAAGGCCGCTAACCAATCCATCCCTAACACCACTTCAAAACCTCCTAGGGCCATCACATACAATCTAGCAGGAAACTTACGACCGTCCAACTCTACGAGACAATCGTCTATCACATCAGTCACTTTGGTAGACTTTCCTATCGTTGTCTCTACATAGAAGGGCATATCTATCTTCTTATTCTTACCATGCATTTCATGACAAAAGGTAGCAGATACAAAACTTCTAGTAGCACCCGAATCGAAGAGCACAAAAGCATACAATTGGTTTACCAAAAACATACCTGAAACTACTTTATGGTCCACTCTGGCTTCTTCTCGAGTCATGTTGAATGCCCTTGCCTTGGATTTAGTGCTCTCACTTCTCCCTTTCTCACCCATATTCTGGGTCCTTGAACTCCCTACTCCACCCTTCTTGCAATCTTGGCCCGAGTGGCCTACCTCCCTACATTGATAACATCGCGGTACCCTGCACTCTTTAGCATAGTGGCCTTCGCCTCCACACTTAAAACACCGTTCATCCCCGCTCTACACTCACCCATGTGAACCTTTCCACACTTCTTACATTCCCTCCTGTTGTTCCCCATACTCAATCCTGGGCGGTGGTCGTCAATCCTCATCTTCTTTTCCCCGATCCTATAGTGGTCACCCCTGAATCTCTTCCCATTACCGTTCTTGTTCCAACTCTTGTCAACCTTCCTCTAAATTGGCACCAGATCCCTCTCATCATACAACCTTCCAGCCAAATCTATTGCAAACCTGAAAGTGCTCAGTCTAGCAGCTATAATGTTCCTCCTGATATCCACGGGCAAACCCTGCATGTACCTTTTAATCTTCTTGGACTCTAGATTTACTAGATCTGGCACAAGTCTTGCAAGTTCATTGAACTTGGAGGTATACTCTTGATGAGTCATGTTTCCAGCCTCCAAATGTAAGAACTCCTTCTCAATTTCATCCAATTCCCAATGTGGACAATACTCCTCCAGTACCAATTCCTTCAAATCCGACCACGTCATCCTTGCAATAGATCATTTCCCCTGGGCTTGGACAATGTTGTCCCACCAGCATAATGCCGAGTCAATGAAAGAATGGGAGGCAAACTTCACCTTTTGATCCCCCCGGCACTCACTGATGTCGAGGACTGCCTCCATCTCTCGAACCCAACTTTGAGCAGCAGTAGCATTGCGGTTACCGTCAAAGGTCAGGAGTTTGAACCTCTGAAACGCCCCATAGGTGCACCCCTTAGCGGTCTCCTTCTCCCCCTTGCTATCATCATCATGAATTACCACCCTTGGGCTAGATGGCTCTTCCTCTGTTTTCTCCTTCTTCCCAGCATCATCAGTTCTTTCACCCTCCTTTATAGCCATTAACACTTCGGTCAATACGGAGGGCAACACATTTTGCATGACGTTGTAGACCTCGTCAGCAATAGCTTCCTTTACCGTGGACTTGAGGGTAGCTGATCCTGCACCCTCTTGGTGGCTATGGAGGTCTGTGTCCTCATGAATCGTCTCCGGAGCCTTAACCTTGCTCTTGGTGACACGTGGCCCAGTAGTACGCCCGCCACGAGCACCGCCTCGGGTTGCCTTCCCATATTTCCTACCCGCCATAAGATCTACCTCCTATAAGATTCAAACACTAACAAGGTCATTCAAGGTAATAGCTCATATTATGTCAAGTATAGTAAGTCCCTAATTATAGTGGCCAGTTGTGATTAGCCACTTACTTTACTCTTCATCCCCCAAGCATTCCCTATCCAGACTACATCAGTATCCAAATCTACTAAGCACATAAATCAAATAGCACACGCACGTAATGCCGGTTAACTTATGAAAAATTACCTGATGGCACGTAGCTACCTGGGCTGACATCCTCCCCTTAGGTCCCATTTTCAGTTAAAGTTTAGGTTCTGAAAAAATTATTTACCCAATTCACTCAAACTTTGGCTCTGATACCAACTTGTAAGGCCCCGTTCCTGAAAACTCCACAGTTGGTCATTCATCGCACTTTTCATAAAAAAAATACATTCAGATTCATCAAAACAAGAAAACTTTGCAGTGGAATAATTTAATAAAACCATCACATTCATTACCATTACTTTTGCCAATAAATAGATTGTTGTTGCTAGTTACAAAAAGAACATCTAGTTGCATTTCAAAACAAAAATAACTTTTCAGCGTGTCATGGATGCCACTCTTTATTTGCCAGGTAGCTTCAACCTCGTGCCATTCCCAGCAACACCATTACCTGCCAACTGATAAGCATATAAAAAGTCAGCGTTGCTGAGTAAGTTCTAGTTTAATAATATAGAAAAATACACTTTTGTAAACTTCACTTGGTGATCATTCATCAATATACATAATTAATCATTAAGAGATTCATTATCTTTCTTTCTTTATATTTCTCTTTCATTAACTAAGATTGCATAAAGCAAGAGCCTATTATTAGTTGGCAACAGATGCCAAACCCCTGACAGCAAACGTTTATCATGGTAGCTAACCCATCGACAGTTGACCCACACTGCTAAGCATGAAGCCTGCTCATGAATACAGGTCCCATTCATCATACTTTGGTCAATCACAAGGATTAGACCCCAGATGTGCATCCTCTTGGGCTATACAGCCGCACATCAGTTGAGCTAACGACAATAAGGTCATCCACCTCCATTCATTGTGCTTGCAAGGCTTTTCATTCATTATAAGGGCCCGGGGGTAACATTCATTAGGTTACACTGTCTCTTTTTATTTCTTTGTGTCCACTTGGTTAGGAATAATACTTTGAAAATATTCATTGTTTTTAATAATCACATACCATGAAACATAATAAATATCATCCATAAGCGTACGCCCCATAAAAAGAGAAATAAACATTAGAAACATTAAACAAGCATAACCTTTCCTTATTCATCAATACTTAACACTTAGATTTTATTCCCAAAATTTCAGAATAATTCTAAGTCCCCAAAGAAATACGGATGAACAAATGCGGATGAACTGTAGCAAATGCGGATGAAAGTCCTCTGAAAATATTCTAAGTGTCCAAAGAAATGCTGGTAGAACAAATGCGGATGAACTGTAGCAAATGCGGATGAAAGTCCTCTGAAAATATTCTAAGTGTCCAAAGAAATGCTGGTAGAACAAATGCGGATGAGCATAAACAAATGCGGATGAACTGTTGCAAATACGGATGAAACTGTAGCAAAATGCAGATGAACTCTTAGCAAATGCGGATGAACACTTGACAAATACAGATGAACACTTGGCAAATGCGGATGAACACTTAGTATATGCGGATGAACACTTAGTATATGCAGATGAACAAGTCCAGTACCTATGATGCAACTCATGAAACTTACTGGTCCTAAACATCATCTTAACATGAACTTAGCTTAGATCTATCAGTCTAACACTTAGAACATCATAAACATTATACGATCATCAAGAAAATCAAATAACATAACTATATCAACATAAACAACCGTACCATACATGGAAAACCATAATTTGCTTCGAAAACATCAGTTAAATATGCATACTAGCTCCAAATCAGTAGAAAACATTCAAAAGAGGGGATCTAAAACTCACCTCTACTGCTTTCAAGTAAAACTCCTCCAAACTCGAGAGTAACCAGGTGTTCTAACACCTAAACACATGAAAACACACAACCAAGCACATAGAAACACATAAGAATCGGTCCAGAAGCTGAAAACTCAACTGAAACTGAGAAGAACACCATAGAATCTTACCTTTGAAGACTTTCTCTCACTAAAACCGGGTGAAACTTCTGCTTCTTGCTTCAGCCGAGATTTTCTTGCATGAGAGAGAAGCATGGGCGGCCTTAACACCTTTTTGAACCCATTATGGGCAAGTTTGGCCCTTGCCCAATTTTAACCCCTAGTTTTACAATAATTCTCTTTTCCCCCTTGCTTTCTTTTCTTTTCTTCTTGCTGAATTTTCCGGGTGTTACAACTGACTAAGTCAAAAACATTACAAGCTAAAACTGAAGTGAAACTTTAGAAATTCCAGGTGAGCACCAAGAAGTTTTAAGAACTTCTTGCTCAGCAAAGGGCATTTAAAGACCCTTTGGGAATGGGATACAATAAGGCCAACCCTCCTTATAATGACAATTATATCACACTTCCTGATTCCATGACCAACAAACAGGGTGAATCTCTTGACCCACATGACAGAACAGATGACTCAAAACAATCATCATCATCATCATCAAAATCATCATTAACATAAAAAACACCTTTGATAAAATTTGTTAAGAGCCAAGCACCTTCATAAATAAAATCAATAGACTTTTATCAAGGAGAAAATAATGAGTTTGATGAACAAACAACAAATGAAGATGATGATGATCTACTGTACGATGAGTCTGATCTGCCAATTACTGAACCTCAAAAGGTTTCAAGTGTGGTTGATACAACAACCAAACAAACAAAGCAGACACAAGTCTTTGATATCTGCTCTGGTGGAAGAAAAGCTAAATCTTCCACTGCCTCTCCTAAACAAACAAACAAAAGGGAAAGCAAAGCCCCTATTCAGCCAAAACAACAACAGTAACTTTTGATGTACCATTAGAGTCAAGTTTAAAAGCAAAAGTTATTAACAAACAAAACACTACAAAACTAATATACTATGAGTGGTGTGATCAATACACCCACACCATAGAAAAATGAAAATATGGTAAATATGAACAATCACAATTTTGAATCCTGTCATTTTCACAACTATTGCTCAATTTGTGAAAGAAATAATCATAGTACTGCCAACTGCTTTTTCAACAAGAAAAACAAGAAGCAAAACAAAAAACCTCAAGTTAAGAAATCAACGTAGAAACAGACAGTTGTTCCTAATAAGAACAAAGGAGGAGTACCAGGACAAACTCCTCATACAAAAGTTGTTTTAAACAATGATAAAACTTTTTATGACAACTTTAAACAACCAAACATGAGACATAAGTCCACTCAAAGGAGAATAGCATAAAGCACGTCTCTAGACAAAGCTAAAAACACAAAAAGGAAATCTAGTGTGTCTAGAATTCCTAAACCAGCAGACAATGACACATTAGAAGAAATTTGCGCAATGGGAAAAGACGGAAGCCCAAGACCATCTTGGCTTGGGTTGCACCATATAACTAATTTCTTTGTTTTTGCAGGTGACTTAGTAATAGGTTTACTACAAAAGGAATTCTTCTGTACAGACCTCTGCATTGCATGTCTGAAAGGCAAACAACACAGAGTGTCTCATAAGTCCAAATTGGTAAACTCTAACAGCACACCACTCAAATTGCTTCACATGGACCATATTGTACCAATGTGATACAGCAAACATCATAGGTGACCTCAATACCAGGTTGATCAGATTGAAACAACTGGAGTTCACAAATATCATCCTTTAGAGAATATCATAGGTGACCTCAATACCAGATTGACACGTAGTCAATTTGATACAGCAAACATTTGCTTGTATTCCTGCTTTCTATCTTTAACTGTACCCAAAAACTATTGGGGTTTGAACAAGTTTATAAGAGTCATTTTATCCAAATAAAATGAAAACGCAGCGGATTAAGAGATAAAAACTTGTTACAGTTAATATATATAAACCATTTCATATATCTGTTAAAACCCGTAATGGATCGTTATATGAAAAACATGCTTACAAACAACCATAGGGTGTTTAGAAAACTACCTCTCGAATGGGTTAGAGGAAGATAATCAGTGAATGACAGCTTCCAAAGAAGGAGGCCTCAAGCTTGTCTACCCCAATTTTCCAACAAACACCTGGTTGCTAGGATTTTTACACTTGAACAATCTCTGTTCTTAGTTTTCTTTGACCGATCGAAAGAAAAACAACAGAAAAACCGACGTGTATTTTTGAGTGTGTTGTAAGTTATCAGAGAGAGTGGTTGATTGCAATCATATATTGCATGTCTTGTGAAATAGAATTTCAGACGAGGAGAGAGAGAAAAGTGGGCGGGGCCCAGCCCCTTATCCCATCCGCATTTCTCAAACATTCATCCACATTAGTAATGCGGATGAATAACCTCCTACTGCATTTGTAAATGCGGATGAAGAAATTTCATTCGCATTTCCTAAATGTACATCCGTATTTGTAAATGCGGATGAGTAGTTTCATCAGCATTCCACAAATGTACATCTGCATTAGTCAATGCGGACGAACAGTTTCATCAGCATTTCCCCAAATGCACATCCGCATTAGTAAATGTGGATGATCAATTTCATCTGCATTTCCTCAAATGCTCATCCGCATTAGTAAATGCAGATGAAGAAATTCCTTCAGCATTTGCACAAATGCACATCCACATTAGTAAATGCGGATGAGGAACATTCATCCGCATTTCATCAAAAGCACATCCGCATTAGTAAATGCGGATGACTAATTAAGAAATGCTGACAAAAGACTTGTACTGTTGTTCAACCATTTGAATAACAATACAGAATACTCTCTCTATTGAATAAATTATCCATATAATTTATTCACAACACAAGTGCAAATATTTAGAAACCCAATTTCCAAATACTTTAAGTGTCAATATTTATTTACATGATCATATCATAAAATAAATATTATAGGTGTTTGCCTAGCTTGTTATTGGGTAAGACCTGACTTGGATCATAACGTACTAGCCACATCAATTCAATATGTGTCTTGGGCAGACCATTTCCAATAAAAACATCACGGAAGCACTCAAAGACAATAGTTGGATAGAAGCAATGCAAGAGGAATTACAGCAATTCAGAAAGCAAAAGGTATGGCAGTTAGTTGACCTCCCAGAAGGTCACTATGCCATTGGTACAAGATGGTTGTTCAGGAACAAAGCTAATGACAGAGGGATTGTCATCAGAAACAAAGCAAGGCTTATTGCCCAAGGATATACTCAAGAGGAAGGCATTGATTATAATGATGTCTTTGCTCCTGTAGCTAGACTAGAAGCCATTCGAGTTTTCCATGCATATGCCTCATCCAAGAACTTCACTGTCTTCTAAATGGATGTGAAATATGCATTCGTCTATGGAAAGATAGATGAAGAGGTATATGTTGCTCAGCCACCAGGGTTTGAAGACCCCAAATTCCGTCACAGAGTCTACAAGTTAGGTAAAGCTCTGTACGGCCTTCATCAAGCACCTAGGAAGTGGTATTAAACTTTATCTAAGTTTCTACTACAGAATGGGTATACACAAGGGAAAATTGATCAGACATTGTTCTTAAAAATAAAAGAACAAGACTTGTTGGTAGTACAAGTCTACATGGATGACATTATTTTTGGCTCCACCAACATACAACTTTGCTAAGAGTTTAAGACTCTTATACAATCAAAATTCCAAATGAGCTCAATGGGAGAACTTACCTTCTTCCTTGGTTTTCAAGTTCAACAATCTGCTGAAGGAATTTTTATCAATCAGAGAAAGTATGTGAATCAGATATTGAAGAAATACAACATGTGATTGCACATCCAGCAAAACACCATTTGCAACTGGATTGAAGTTTGGCCCCGATCCAGAAAGCACATCAGTTGATCAAAAGCTCTATAGATCCATGATAGGCTCCCTGATGTACCTAACTACAAGCATACCAGACATCATGTATGCAGTTTGCATGTGTGCCAGATACCAAGCAGATCCAAAAGAATCACACATAAATGTTGTAAAGAGAATTTTCAGATACTTAAAAAGCAAACCAGCACTTGGCCTATGGTATCCCAAAGATGGGTATTTCTCTTTATATGCATACACAGATAGTGATTTTGGTGGATGCAATAGCAGCAAAAAGTCCATTACAGGAGGTTGTTAGTTTCTTGGATCAAGATTGATCTCCTGGCAGTGCAAGAAACAAACAAATGTCTTTGTGTTAACAACTGAAGTAGAATACATAGCTGCTTCTGCATTCTATTCTTAAGTGCTTTAGATTCAAAACCAAATGCTTGATTATGGGTTTAATTTTCTTAAAATACCCATAGACATTGACAATTCTGCTACCATGTTTATCACTAACAACCCTGTTTAACATTCCAAAACAAAGCACATAGATATCAGATATCACTTTCTACGAGATTGCTCAGAAAAGGGTCTGATAAAGTTGATTAAGGTCCACATAGACAATCAATTAGCTGACATGTTTACCAAACCATTTGATTCCACAAGATTTGAATTTTTGGTTCAGTCACTTGGAATGATCAACAATGAATCAAACAAGTAATGTTTTCAAATCATTAAATTCAAGCTTGATTTTGTCAAAGTCCAAGTTTAACATCAAACATACAACTTTTCAAAATCAAGACATCAAACAAACATTCATGTTTTCAAAATAACAAACAATTGAATCACACATGACCACTCATGAGAAAGATAATACACTAGATTACTTCTTCACTTGAGTCATTTTCCACTAATAAATACTGACAGTACTTTGTTTGATTTATGGATAGGCTCAGCATTGGACACCTAACATCACATACAACAGTCAAGAACTAAATTCTCATGATTGTGCCATCAACAACACATCTTGGTTTATGGTGAGTAATTGTCTATCCAGTATAGGTTGCTTGTAAAGTAACTACAATACACCAAGTGAAACAGTTTATAAATTGCTCAATCATACAAGTGTCTCCTTTTTTATGATTTTCGTAGACCTGGAGTACACTAAGGCATTTTTGTTGTGCTGAGCATAGACCTAAATGACCTACATCATGATCCAAAAAGATTCCCAATGAGGAACACATCCATAAAGGATGAACAATCAAAAGTATCACAAAGAGGATCACCTTCCAAAGTGAAGTGAAAAAGCATCCCAATATGGATCAAATTGAGCATTTATACTCCTAAGTAGCCAGGTCATAGGTATTGAAAGTGCTTTCTAGCATATCTTGAGGAGGGTTGATCTCGACATACAAACAGATGTGGGGTACATACAAATCATGTTAGTACACCCAAAACATGATAATCACTCATTGTTTTAATCAATCATTAATACCATGCATGAGTTTAAGTGAATAACAATATCTACAATCAACATTGTATTAGTCTATGTCTATTCTCAAAATCATCAAAACAACTCGGTGAGAATTTAAGACTAGTATGATCTCATGTTATGTGCAAATGATTCATGTCCAAGGATGAAAATCATCCACTTAGAAAAATTCTATCTTTCTAAATGTGTATTATGAAAAAAATAAAATTAGACTTTGATAATTTCCATTAAAACAATTTCAAATTTTTGTCATTTTATAAAAAGTTTTTATAAATATGCAAAAATTTAGGGGGAGAAAATGAACATGAAAATATCAAAGGCAGCAGAATATGTGCATAATCATACATTTGAAAATTTAAAATTTTAAAATTTTGAGTTTTAAATAAAGCCAAGTCAAACCAGCACTCAAACACAACAGTTTGACACATACATAAACATAATATTACTTGTGATTGATATTTTAATATTCATATATTGATCATGTTCAAATTTTATAATTTAACAAACATACAAATTTTAAAATTTTTAACAAACATACAAATTTTAAAATTATAACATTTTTTGACAAACATAGAAATTTTAAATTTTTTTAACAAACATACAAATTTTAAAATTTTGACAAACATTCAAATTCTAAAACATTTCAAAATAATTTGCAAGCAAAAAAGAAAATTTTACAAGTCTCTAAAGCGTATGTATAAACATAGCTGATGAGCAAAATTTGCAAAACAAACAAATTTTTTTTTGACAGCTGTTGACACAGCGGACAAACAAACATGCATCCGCTGTAGCTACAGTTAACCATCAAATCATGCAAAATACACTAAGTGTATACAGCGAACATACAAACATGCATCCACTATGCATCACTAAACATACAAGTGTTCACAATGCATGATGTAAGGCATTCGCTGTGACTACAGTGACTTTCACAGTGCATGACTAACTTTAGTCATCCGTTGTTGAAATAGTACAAGTGTACATAGCGTATGTACATAGGTAAGCATACGCTATACACCATCATTCAAGCATTTACAACGCATGACAATAAGTCATCCGGTGTAAATTTCTCTAAAACAACCAAAGTGTACAAAGCATATGAACAATGAGTCATCCGCTGTGAACAACCAAACAATAATTCAAGTTTACACAACGCATGAACAAATGTTCATCCGCTATGTGAACAGTGTGCAACACACAACGTATGACTTTTAGTCATCAGTTGTAAATTTTGAAAATTTCACCAAGTGTGCACAGCGTATGAACACATATTCATCCATTGTAAACACAGTACAACATTCAAGGGTCCACAGTGTACAACCTTAAAAGTGAATAGTGGATGCACTGTTTATACAGTGCACGTGTATTTCACAATGCATGACTTTAAATTAAATTTTAAGTTAAACTGTTTACACAATGCACACATATACTACATACACATCGGACAATCATTTTGTCCATTGTATATATAGAACAACTCTTGTTTATGAAACGTTACATAGTGTGATAAACCCTTAAAACCCAGATCATTGAAAACCTAATATATGTTTGATTTCTCTGCTGATTGTCAATCAAATAGGTAAAACAATATGATTCTTATCATCAAACAATCATTAAAACATCCGGTTCTTCAATTTTGATTTTGACATTGTCATAACCTAAGCCGAACGATGGCAAACTTAGTGTTTGTCGGAGATCATAATCTCTGTGCATTCCTCAATCCTGATGTACCAAAAGCAGAAAATTATAGAGATATCATACAGGCTATTAGACAGACAAGGATTGTCCATGCTATGACAGCAAGGCCTGAGATCTATGAAGACCATATTGTCTAATTTTGGACCCATGCTCATCTGGAGAAAATGAATGATCAACAAGTAGTAGTATTTACTATGCATGATCATCAGATTATCATATCAAAAGAAGTCATCAGAAGGGTCTTACAACTTGGAGATGAAGACTCAGAAGGTCCAGTTGAATTTGATGAAGATTATGTTCTACATGTATTCAGGAAGATTGGTTATGTATGTGTGCACAATTCAGATTCCTTATGCACACCTACCAGAAAACAATGACAAATAGGAAGACTAGTTCGGATGCCACTTCTTTGAGGAGCTCTTCAGCTATTGCAAGTATTATTCTAGGAGGCCCTTTAATTTTGCAGCACAAGTACTGAATGGGATAATTTATAATTTTACAAAAGTGAGGATTAAATTCTAGATGTATCCTAAGGGAAGGTGCCATCTTTCAGCCTGTTCATTTTAATGAAAATGTATTTAATAGAATTAAGTCAAGCCTTTATCAAGGAGATGAAGTACCTGTTCCACCACACATGATAGATCATGACATACTTGTCCTTTAAGTTTTCCTGAGAATTCCAGGTCAGGGAGAACCAAACATGATGTTCCAAAATGTTATTCATCAAGCACCAATCATCCAATCTGCACCTATCATACAAGAAGAACAAGCTGCACCCATACTAGAACCAATCATTAAACAAGAACAAGCACCAGAGGATGTTCCAGAACAAGAACAACTCCATGTTAAATGTCACTTCCCTTCTCCACCTCAGTGCCTAAACTTTTCTGATCAGCAAACATTATCATCTCTTTTAAGAGACATTGATGATTCACTAGCAGAACAAGCAACTAAACAAAAAGAAGTTGGTACACCATCATAGCATGAGCATGATCAAGAAGAATAAAGTGCTCATGATGAACAACTACAAAGTGAAGAACAAAGTAGTGATATTCCAACTGAGAAAGAAATAGTATACTCAAAAGTATTCCTATTCACTGAGTATAACAAGTTTTGGACCGGGTAAGGGTGTTAACTACAATTAGTTTCACAAGAGGAGTGATCTTAGAACACTTAACAGTTCAAATAGGGAACAGGAAACTTTGAAGGTACAAGGAACACAAGTAACAATAAGACATAACTTAGAACAATAACACAAGTATTAGTTTTCAAGGATGTTGTATATTGATCTCAAGTTCTATTACAAGTGTTCAAAGCATAATTTAAAATACAAGGACCTGAGACTCTTTTATACTACAACCTACAACCGTCAATACTTGGAAGGACAGTTGAAATTGACTAATCTAGACAACAAGATCAATCTGGAGTCAAAAGGTAGATTGCCTTTTGACTAGTGACTATGACATGCCATAGCTCACTGACTTTTCCTAGTACAAAAAGTCTAAAGGAACAAAAGAAGAAAATTACAGACAAAGACTTTATCTACTATTCACTAAAGCATGGAAGTTTCACCAACTCATACAAGTTGGTGAGTTATCAGAGTTGCAGCAGATAGTTGGTCAGCTTTATCAAAAGTAGATCAGAGAAAGCATCTTTTCTCTGTCTTCCGAAGAAATCAGTCTTCACAGTAAAATGGCTTCGGAAGACTTTGTTTTTGAAGCTTCGGAAGACTTCATCTTTGGCTTCGAAAGAACTTGGACTCTGGCTTCAAAAGTTTTTACACTTGGAATATTTTTTGTTAAGTGTAAAGCTTCTGAAGTAATTTCTTCTGAACTTTTGGCTTCGGAAGACTTTACACTTAGAGTTTTAGAGTGTGTAAAGCTTCTACAGCAAGTTCATCCTTGTTCAGTAGTACATGTTGGAAGATATTTGGTTGCATCATAATCTACAGATAGATCCTTACAAACTCCCCCTAGGCTGATGCTATCAAAATAGAGAGATTCTTCAGATGTTGATAGTCCTCATTAGGATCAGCAGCAAACCTCTCTTCATCATATGGTTAGGATCCTTCAGACTCTCATAGAATTTTCTCATGTCATAGAGATCATGCAAAGGAAGGGCAAGCATATCTTGCTAAAAGTAGACATCTTGACCTCCTGAATCTCTAGTAACATACCATCTGTCTGGATTGTCAGCAAAACTCTAGGACATGATGGGTCTTCCAACTGCAAGAGGCTCTACTCTGATGGGAGTTGGTTGAGCAACCTATTCATGCACTACCTCAGGATGTTTTGACTCATCCTGAGGTGTGGAGGTGGATGCCTTAGTTTTCTTTTTCTTTGTAGGGGTTCTTCTGGCCATCCTTTTTCTCCTCTTTGATGATTTCAACTGAGAGGACTGGTCTTCAGCACTAGATTGTTCAGTAGTGTCCCTCTCAGTTAGGTTCTCTTCTCTCACAGGTTCAGAAGGAGAGAGAAGAGGACCCTACTGTGGATCAGAAGATGAAGTTGGCTAAGATGTAGCTCTAGGTTTAGGTTGTGTTGTCTCAGTGGGTTCAACCTTATCTCAACTTCAGGTTGAGCTGGACTTGGTGGAGAATATAAGTCCACAAGCTCTCCCCTTTTGATCTTCTGCTTGATCACCCTTATATGCTCATCCATTGTGGATAGAGACATAGGACCAAGCCTCATTCTGGAGAATCCATACAGCTTCAAGAAGCTCATCATCCTTTGGCTATCTTCAGACTTCTTTTGACTTTTATGGCTGATGGCCCTTGACCTTGTAGCTTCTTCCCTTAGCTTTCTCTTACAGCTTTTCTTTCTTTTGTGGCTTTTTCCTCCAGCTGCTTGAGATATTCAAACTCTATGTAATCAAAGGATAAGGGAAGAAGTGCAGCTGCCTGCTAGAGTCCTGTGGCACGTAGGTAGTTGATCATATCCATTCTTTTAGCTTCCCTATCTACCTGAGGTTGTGCCTGTGCCACAGTCTTTGTCTCAGGACTTTCTTGAACTGGGGAGAGGACAGGAGCATGTTTGTTAAGCCTTTTTAGTCTCCTTTCTTCCTTAATCTTGAGGAGCAATGCTGCATCCTCTGCCTCCCTCCTCTCCTTTGACAGCTCAATGTCAGCCAGCTCATTCAACTCTTCTAAGGGGAAAGGGATGAGTTCATCTATGTTGTAGTTTCTGGTCCCCAAGTAGTTTAGCCTGGTTGCCCTTAACTCATCTTCTTGAGTATTTGGCCTATGACCAGCCCAGATTGCAGCTTCTATGAAGCCTGGGGACCTACTTGAACTCACTCCCCTCAACTTCCTCTTCCTCTCTTTCTTCTCCTCCTCCAACTCCTCAGGAGTTAATTTCCTTTTCCCTTTGTCAAGCACAGGCCTTGGTGACTCAGGGTGGAGAGAACTTTGGCCTTCATTGTTTGGTTCAGCAGTCAAGCTCTGGCCAGAGAGAGGTTGTGAGACACCTTCACCAGCTGGTGCCTCACTAAGGGTACTGGGTACAGAAGGAGATCCTGTCTCAAGGTTCACAGGCTCAACCTCTGGGCCTTTGGTCAAGGTTTTCCCTTCGAAGCTAATCTCAGAGTCCACCTTAACATCCAGTTGACCAAAATCTCACCTGCTAGCCTATGTCTATATAATTTTGATCTCAATTTGAATTCCTCTAGCACCCTATTTTGAATTCGGTCTGCTAATCTCTCAGCTTGTCTGTTGTGGCTTGGGTTGACAAGTGGAAGATTCACCAGATTGAAGCACTCATAGAAACTCAGGTGTGAGAAGTTAAAGATTTCCAGTTGACCTAGAGATCACAAGAGCTCTTATGTTGGTGGCATACCCCCATCCCATAATTGGATTCTTAGAGGGAGCAGACATTGCTCTTGGAATTCCCTCCTCATACAAGTGTTGAATGAGTAAGTCTATGTTCATGACCTGAGGAGGTTGCTGAGTCTAGACAATTGCAAGAGAGGTTGGTGACTCCTCTATGTCCATACTCTGGGAGGAACTCCCAGGTTCTATGGTTATGAGGACTTTCTCCCCTTTTTTGGTAGCATCACCTTCTTGCATAGGTGAGCTAGGGGTGTCATCCATCACTTCCAGAGGTTCTTGTGGACCTGGTTGAGTCCTCCTTAAGGGTCTCTCAGCTAACTGTCCCTTGAGATCGGTGATCTCAAGTTGTTGGTCATTGACCCTTTGCTGCAAGATAGTCACCTGGGATTCCAGGTGAACTATCTTTAAAACTAGATAGGTGCAGGTATTTGTCAGTTTGTGTACCCTATGTTTCAGACTCCCCTTATCTTCAGTTGAAGAATCACTGGGAGATGAGAGAATTGGACTAAAGTTTTCTTCCTCATCAACAGCATAGTGTTCTTGGCTGCTAGATTTCCCCTGCATCATGACAACTTTCAGAGAAGTGTCAGGAGGCTAGGTTGCCATGGTTGAGGTCTTACTGATCTAATCAGTTTCTAAAGTGAGAGCCTCTTCCATATGGATCTCCTGAACATCTTCAAGAAGACCCATCTCAGTTGTGGGTAGATGATGTGGGCTAGACCTGGGTAAGTCAGGAGTACTCATTTCTCCTTGAGTGTGGGAAGAAAGAAGAGACTCATTGTACTCACTGAAACCCAAGTCCTTATCATTATAGAAATCAAGGCTGGGAATTGGGTGGTTTAAGTCCAGCGGCTGAGGGTGGTAACTATCCCCTGAAGGTTGATCACTTGAGTGTTGAGACTCAGAGTGATGGCTTAAGGCTGTTAGGGATGTGAGCTCATCAGGCTGAGCATGAGGAACCTCAGCACTGATCATTTGAGAGATGGGAGTGGTCTGCTCCTCAGGGAAGTGGGAGCTCGAGATTCCACTTCCTTCTATATAGGTTGTGATATGGGGACCTACATATGCTCAGTAGCAGGTGCAGGGGTTCATTTGGTTTTTCTTTTGTAGGTGAGGGTAATTTGAGGCTGTGGGGGTAGAGTTGAGGTAGAGGGTGTGGGTTCAACACTAGCTGGTGCTGCTAGGTTGCCACCCTGAGCAATGAGCTCAAACATTTTTGTTCAACCAGGACTGTTTCTACCCCAAAGAAGCCAACAGTAGGCTTTCTCAGTATTTTAAAGATGTTGGGCTTCATCTGTCCCAATTTAAGAATATTACATGTTCCTCTCAACTGTGAGCCCAATTCACAGTTGAGAATGTGTTGGACATATCGCGGAAACATGTAGTATTCTAAGTAGTCTAAATTAGCAAGTAAATTTGTATAGACAAATTGAGAGTACTTATATTTGACCCCCTGAACCACTCCATGGACTATGAAGGAGAGGTCCTCTGGAACTTGATCCCATCCTCCATGCTTGTTGCAGAGACTGTGTATGATGACATGGAGGAGGTATTTCCATTTGGATGAGACCTTCCCCTTCCTGAAGGTTTTGACTGAGAAGTCACCCTTATAGCCCATCTACTAAAAAGAATGGTTGACAGCAGCTTTCGGAAAGGACAGCTCACCTTCTTTATCATCTAGCTGAAGGTGTGAGCTTATGATGGCCGGAGTGATGAAGATTGTCCTCCCCTCTACTATAGCAGATAGTGCTTTCTCCCCATCCATGGTGACCTCTTGGCAGGTCCTCCAGAATACAAGTAACTGATCCTCATAAAGAGGAGGATCAATGGTAAGGGAGGTGAAGTAGTGAGACGCAGAA
Source organism: Flaveria sonorensis (assembly GCA_025506505.1). Taxonomy (NCBI): domain Eukaryota; kingdom Viridiplantae; phylum Streptophyta; class Magnoliopsida; order Asterales; family Asteraceae; genus Flaveria; species Flaveria sonorensis. Next base: position 36,493,246 of record CM046432.1, read on the forward strand.
AGGTATCGACATACCTCTGAGAAATGAGGATCTTTCTCAGAGTCTAACAGAGCAACCTGATTGTATTGTCTGTGAAGGTGCATGGTAAAACCCAATTGGTTTCGTCGATCAATGTTTGCCATGAAGGAAGTTTGTTGGTGAAGAAGAAGGTTAATTTTGGGAGAATTTTAGGTCAAGAATTTGTGAAAGAAGAAAAGAATGAGAAGAAGGGGAACCGTTGAGAATATATATAAAATGGATTTAAGATAAAGTTAATGCAAAAGGATAAACTTTGAAATCCGAAAGTAGGTCCCACTTCTGAAAAAGCGCCCAAAAAGGTAGTTTTCTTGGAAGTTGAAAATCTTCCGAAGGTAATTTTTGCTTCGGAAATTTTTGAGAAAAAGCTTCCGAAGCCAATTTGGCTTCTCAAGATATTCTTAAGAAATGTGAAAATTTGGTTTCGGAAGAAAAATATAAGTATTTTTCTTCCGACACATATTTGATTTCAGAAGATATTAAGTCTTGGGAGTTTTATTCTAAAGAGAATAAATCTTCCGAGACTTAATTGCTTTCGGAAGATATTTGTCCTTCAAATACATGCAAGTACTTAGAAGCATATTTAAGCTTCAGAAGATATTCACAAAATTTCTTCCGAAGGTAAATTTCTTATAAGTAGTTCTTGATTTGAAGACATAAATTTCTTCCGAAGGCAACTTGAAATCTTCGAAGGAAAATATGTTTTGAAAAATTTTCAAAAATCTAAGGAATATCATTAAAATTTTTCTTCCAAAATAAACTGGGCTTATGAAGGTGATAAAATAGACAACTTAGGACACACAAGTTTTAGAAATAAAGTTGATTTAAGTTTTTAAGAAAAAATTACTCAAAGTTAATCATCCCAATAGCTGATACAAGATATTTGAATCTCTGTTCATCAAAAGCTTTAGTGAACAGATCAGAATATTGTTCATTTGTGTTAACTTTGACTAGTTTGATTAATCCCTTCTCTGTAATGGAGATAGCACTGTTGTTGTCTATGTGGATGGGAGTCTCTTTGAAGTTGAATCCATAGTCCAGCATCTGATTCTTAATCCAAAGCACTTGAGCACAGCAACTTGCAGCAGCAATGTATTCAGCCTCAGCACTTGATGCAGAGACACAGGATTGTTTCTTGCATTGCCATGAGACAATCCTTCCACCAAGGAATTGACATCCCCCAGATGCAGACTTTGCAGTCATGTTACAACCACCATAGTCACTATCTGTATAAGCATACAGATTGAAGTCAGAACTCTTTGGATACCAAAGGCCAAGCTTAGGAGCACCTTTGAGATATCTAAGAATCCTCTTGATAGCAACCAGGTGGACATCTTGGGGTTTGCTAGATATCTTGCACAAATGCATGTGGCAAACATGATATCAGGCCTGCTGGCTGTTAGGTATATAAGAGACCCAATCATAGCCCTGTAAGGATGTTCATCCACACACTCCCCTTGAAGATCAAATCCTAGGGAGTGGTTTCTGGCTATGGGTGTCTTAGCAATCTTACATTCAGTCATGTTGAATCTTGTAAGTATGTCTTGCACATACTTTGACTGACTTATGAAGATGCCATTGTCAACTTGCTTCACTTGAATTCCCAGAAAGAAATTTAGTTCCCCTATGGCACTCATTTCAAATCTGTTCTTCATCAGCCTCTCAAAGTCTTTGCAGAGCTTTGGATTAGTTGACCCGAAGATAATGTCATCCACATATACTTGAACCAGCATTAAGTCATTCCCTGTCCCTTTGATGAAGAGACTTCCATCTATAGTACCCCTCTTGTAACCATGTTAGCAGAGATACTGAGATAGTGTTTCATACCACTTCCTTGGAGCTTGGTGCAGCCCATAAAGTGCTTTATCAAGCTTGCAGACATAATCAGGATGATATGGGTATGCAAAGCCAGGTGGTTGTTTGACATACACCTCTTCATCAATCACCCCATACTAAAAAGCACACTTGACATCATGTTGGTAGACCTTGAAATCCTTGGATGCAGCAAAAGCCAGGAATATTCTTACAACTTCAAGTCTTGCCACAGGAGCAAAAACATCTATGTAATCAATTCCCTCTTCTTGTGTGTACCCTTGAACAACTAGTCTTGCCTTGTTTTTGATGACAAGTCCTCTATCATCCTTCTTGTTCCTAAAAACCCATTTGGTTCCTATGATAGTCTTCCCTTAAGGAAGAGGACATAGGTTCCAGAACTTTTGTCTTCTAATTTGAAGTAGCTCTTATTGCATAGCTTCAACCCAGCTTCCATCCTTCAAGCCTCATCAACTTTCTTTGGCTCATTCTGGGACAAGAAACAAGAGTGCAGACAAACATTTTGGTCATGGGTTTGTCCTCTTGTTCTTACTCTAATCTCAACATTTCCAATGATGTTTGTGGTGGGGTGTGACTTGTGGATCCTTAGTTGAGGGATCACAACAAGTTGATTGGATAGATCCAAATTATAGAAATTTAGATCTAGTAATGGAGTGTCACCCACCACAACAGCACATTTATCAAGTGAGACTTGATCGAATGAATGTGTGACATCATTTATGTTGTCCTCTATGGAGTGGTTATCAGCTTCAAGAAATTTTTTATCACTATCACCACCTCCATTTCTTCCTACATTTGAAGCTCCTTCACCTGAGTTTTGAACCTTTGAGCTGGAATTTGAAGGCACCTCAGATGTATCAGCTGAATTTGTCATGTTTGTGCTGATAGGATCTTCATTTGTAGGGTTAGTCACTAAAGGAGCTGAAGTAGTAATCTTGCTTGGTCTTCTTAGCTCAAATATTGGGTCAGGATCTCCTGTTGATATATTATTTGTAGATCCTAAAACATTCTCACAAGACTTGTTAAAATTGTTGGTAACTAAGTCAAGATCAAATAGCCAATCCGAACCAGAACCTTTCACACTAGGAGTGTGCTCATTGAAGGTCACATTGGCTGAATCCTCAACTACTGTATTTCTGAGATTGTATACTCTATAAGCCTTAGCTTAGGAAGAATATCCAATAAAGTGTCCAGCATCTAACTTCTCATCAAATTTGGCTACTTGATCTTTGGTATTCAAGATGGTGCAAGGACATCCAAATGACCTGAGGAAACCAATAAATGGTCTCCTTTTGTGCCACAGCTCATAAGGAGTCTTACCATGAGTCTTAACCTCTAAAACTCTGTTCTGCACATAGCAGGCTGTGTTAACTGCCTCTACCCAGAAGGTGATGGGCAGTTTAGAGTCAGACAACATGGTTCTTACAGCTTCAATAAGTGTCCTCTTTCTCCTCTCAGCAACACCATTTTGCTGAGGAGTCCTGGGAGCAATATATTGTCTCGTAATACCCTTTTCATCACAAAATGTATCAAGGATTTGGTTCTTAAATTCAATTCCTTGATCACATCTTATGGCCTTGACCTTATGATCAGATTGATTCTCAATTTTCAGAATGAAATTCTTCAAGATCTCAAGGGTCACATCCTTAGTTCTAAGGAAAAAAGTGAATGTTGTGAAATCATCTGTGATCACTAAGTTGTAAGAGGTCCTTCCTAAACTCATTACACTGGTGGAACCAAACAAATCTATATGTAATAGGTGTAGGGGAGTAGTGATGGAGTTCATTTCCTTTGGCTTGTGAGACACTTTGTGTTGCTTCCCTTTCTGGCATGCAACACAGTGGTCATCACCTGTAAACTCTTTCTTTGGCATTCCAGTTACCAAATCATTCTTAATCAATTTATTCATGTTCTTAAAGTTTACATGGCACATTCCTTTATGCCAAAGAAAAGACTCATCACTATTTGCTTTAGACAGAAAGCAAGAAACTTCTCTTGAGGGAGATGTTTCATGTAAATCCATCTTGTACATGTTCCCTCTCCTGGGGGCTCTGAGCAAGATATGCTCTTGAGGAATGGCCACCCTGGGCTTGAGAACAATGCACTCATGCTCAGTGAAGAGCATATGGTGTTTCTGATCACAAAATTGGGATACACTCAGAAGATTGTATCCAAGCTCCTTGACAAAGTTTACCTTCTTAATGCTAAGCTTACCATTTGTGACTCTGCCCCTTCCAGAAATGTAACCATCAGAATCCCCTCCAAAAGCATCTGGTCCTCCATCAAATTTTTCAAACTTTTGAAGTAGAGAACGATTGCCAGTCATGTGCCTGGAACAGCCACTATTAATAATCCAAACATTCTTCTTGGTCTTTAACTGTTCCTACACAAAAAGAGGTGATTAGTTACACTTAGAAACCCAATCCTCATTGGTCTTGGGCTTATTAAAATGAGTTGAAGACAATGTAACAGTAAATGATCCTATATTCAAGCTTTGAGGATCATTTGCTGTTGTTGATGAAGAACATTTAGTCACTTGGTCTTCCTTCATCTTCCACACCACCTTTGGAAGATTGGGCCTGACCTTCAAAGCTTCAGAAGTTTTGGAGACTGGACCTTTGGAAGATCTTGCTTTCACTACAGCAAGCTTCAGTACTTTGGAAGCATTCCTTTCCTCCGAGACCAACTTTTCTTCCGAAGGCAATTTTTCACTTGTCTTCTTCATAGTTTTGGAGCTTCCGAAGGAAACAGATTTTCCTTCCAAAGCTATTTGTTCCTTCTTCTTCTTAGAAGTGTTCTTCTTGGTCATATGGATGGTACTTTTGGGATTGTACTTGAAATCCTTAGCCAGATGAGAAGTACTACCACACATGACACAGTTGAGTTCCTTCCTTCTAAGAGTCTTCTTTTGAGAGCAAGACTAAGTTTGTTCACTTTCCTTCTCCATCTTCATCTTTAGAGATGATGCAACAAGCTTCTTAGGGAGAGGCTTGCTCTTGGAGCTGGATGGTTTAGCTGTGTAGCAGTGGTACACAGCTGGTCAGTCTTCTTATTCTTGCTGGAATGATTTGGAACTAAACTAGAACTCCTGCTACTAGAGTTCATAGTTGAGTCTTCAGTCTTTACCACTTCAAAACCTGCAAAAATAAACACTTGTTTCTGCTTTGAGTCAAAAGTGGCCTTGATTTTTTGAGCCTTCTTTAATCTTCACTTAGCTCTTCTAATCAAGTTATTTCTCTTTGACTTGGTCATTCCAGACTCTTTCCTCTCCTCAGGAGAATAGTGACCCTTCTTGGGATGATCTTCTTCACTCTTCTCAGAGTCATCCTTCACTATCTCCTCTTCATCCTCTTTAACATTGGGGTCTATGAGAGGAAGCTCATCTTTACAAGTTCCATACCTTGGAGATCTTACAGAAAATAAAGTGTGTGGAGGAGCTATCTTAGTAGATCCCAGTCCCTGCTTATTCTGATAACAAACTTTTGCATGTAGGGATGAGGATATTATGTTCTTGAAGGTCTCTTATTCAAGAACACATTTTCTGCCCTGGCTTTGCTGATCACAAGCTCAGCCTAGCATTCAGTTAACTTTGAGATGAGATCTTTGATTTGAGTCTTAGGAGTTGAAATGGTTTTCTCTAGATCTTCTATCTTAAGTTTATAATCATTTTTAGCTTTTTTAAAGTCAGCTTTTAAGATATTTAAGGACTCAAGATCAGATCTCATCTCTAAGTTATAAGACCTGTATCTATTAACTTTAGCAATGCATTCAGGAGTACAAAGATGTTCCAATACCTTGGCTTCATCATGGTCTGCCATTAGTGCTTGGTTTAGAGAAGCATCCTCAACCTAAAAGCTCCAGTGAAAGCCTCCTTCTTTAACAGCAACTGCAGCTTGCTGTCTTGGCTTCTTATTCTGGTGAGCTCCGTTAGTGTAGTTTGGCCTGGATTGTGCTTGGCCACCATTTGACTTTGGTGCCTTGCACTCCTTGTTAAAGTGTCCCATTTGGTTACAGTTGTAACACTTCACCTTGCTTTTGTCCAGCCCAAACTTTCCACTAGCTGCATTGCTGGGAAACCTTCTCCCAGTCCTCTTGTAGAACTTCTGGGCTCTATGAGTGAGTAAAGCCATCTGCTGGACTATTTCCATATATTCCAGATCATCTGGATGGATACAGTCCAGGTCTTCAAAAGTGAAGAGAAAGTTGCCTGAACTTTCATCAGAAGACACAAAAGCTTATGAAGAACTTGTCTCCTTGAATGGGCTTCCATGGATGTAGCCTTCCCTCGGTGTCTCCGGAAAGGTGATGAAATGACCCTTTTGTGATTTGTCCGGGTAGCAGATGAGATGGTGCTGTGGTTCTCTGCAATCCCTTTCAACAACATGGAGGGCTGAACTCTGATGAGTGTTAGAGTTACCAGATGAGTTTTGCATGTTCATCTCCATTTGGTATCCACTGAGTATTCCATATAACTCAGTGAGAGTAAGAGTCTTGAGGTTTTTAGTCCGGTTAATGACCTAGTAGTGTGTCCATTATCTGGGAAGAGAGGACATGAACTTCCTAACAATATGTTTATTCTCAATGGTTACTCCAACATCAGCTAGTGTATCCATAATCTCAACATACCTGAAGTATTGTTGAGTCATGGTTTCACCTGTCTTGAAGGTGAAATTTTCAAACTGCTGCTTCAAGAGGTCCTTCTTGTTCTCTTTGGCTTCATTGGACCCCTCATACATCAGCTTCAATGCATCCCATAGTTGTTTGGCAGTCTTGCACTTCTTGAAACCTCTGTAGATGGAGTTAGGAAGAACAGTTTGACGGGGCTATCATAGCTTTCTGATCAACATCAATCTTCTTCCAATCTTCTTCAGAAAAATCATCCCTTTCCTTTGGTATCATACCACCACCAGTAGCAGCTGAAGTGGTGTATAGTACATGAGGTCCACATCTTGGAATCTTGAGACTTATTGAAGCCTTCCATTCTTTGACATCAAGTATCAAAATCCTCAGGAGTGATCAGTGGGGACTTATCATAGTTCCAGTTTCCATATCAGCCTTTGAGATAGCTGCCATTTGAAAAGTTACTGAAGTGTGAAACTAAGAGGATTTAAGATGGTGAGATCTTACAATCAAGAGCCTGGAATGCTTTGATACCAATTGCAGGACCGGGTTAGGGTGTTAACTATAATTAGTTTCACAAGAGGAGTGATCTTAGAACACTTAACAGTTCAAATAGGGAACAGGAAACTTTGAAGATACAAGGAACACAAGTAACAATAAGACAGAACTTAGAACAATAACACAAGTATTAGTTTTCAAGGATGTTGTATATTGATCTCAAGTTCTATTACAAGTGTTCAAAGAATAATTTAAAATACAAGGACCTGAGACTCTTTTATACTACAACCTACAACCGTCAATACTTGGAAGGACAGTTGAAATTGACTAATCTAGACAACAAGATCAATCTGGAGTCAAAAGGCAGATTGCCTTTTGACTAGTGACTATGAAATGCCTTAACTCACTGACTTTTCCTAGTACAAAAAGTCTAAAGGAACAAAAGAAGAAAATTACAGATAAAGACTTTATCTACTATTCACTAAAGCATGGAAGTTTCACCAACTCATACAAGTTGGTGAGTTATCAGAGTTACAGCAGAAAGTTGGTCAGCTTTATCAAAAGTAGATCAGAGAAAGCATCTTTTCTCTGTCTTTCGAAGAAATCAGTCTTCACAGCAAAATGGCTTCGGAAGACTTTGTCTTTGAAGCTTCGGAAGACTTCATCTTTGGCTTCAGAAGAACTTGGCCTCTGGCTTCGAAAGTTTTTACACTTGGAATATTTTTTGTTAAGTGTAAAGCTTCCGAAGTAATTTCTTCTGAACTTTTGGCTTCGGAAGACTTTACACTTAGAGTTTTAGAGAGTGTAAAGCTTCCACAGCAAGTTCATCCTTGTTCCTTAGTGCATGTTGAAAGATCTTTGGTTGCATCAGCCTCATAATCTTCAGATAGATCCTTACAACAAGCTTATTGAAAAATCTAACAATAGAGCAAGAAAGTTGAGAAAAAAGTTAAAGAGTAAAGATGAAGAAATTAAGAAACTTTCTGCTGATTAGAAAGCACAGAAGTTGATTGTTCAATTCCTAGAACAACAACTAAAACAATCAAAGGAAGAAGTGAAAGCAAAAGATCACGATTTGAACAGCACAAGATTAGATGTTTCCTATTTGACTGAGCAGATAGATGCCAAAGATTCTGAGATAGATGAGTTGAAGAAGAAGATCTATGTTCAAGAAGAAGATATAAAAAGGCTGACCAGAGAATTGGATCATACTGACACTCATTTGAATAAGGAAGAACATTCAAAAGGTCTAGAACAAGACCTAATGATGAGTTTGTTGAACAAATCATGTCTCAAGCCGAAGACACCAGCATAGGGGAAACTGAAAAGGCCATTATTATCCCTAAGGAGACTTTTTAAATGGATGAGTTGTTTGAAGAAGCTAATACATTTGAAAACATTCACTATTCACCCATCCTTAGACAACACTTTCATAATTCTGACACTCCAATAGCATAATCAAGCATAAAACCTATCAACCCACTGCTAGAGAAACAAAAAGAGTTGATAAGATAGTTTCCAGAGTCAATGATGGTGCAAACTCAATCATCAAAAGATCAAGCATTGCAGGACCGGGAAGGGTGGTCAATGCAACAGTTTTATAAAGTGAAGAGAGTTGGAACACTTAGCAATTCAAATAGGGAACCGGCAAGTGATGATACAAAGAACACAAGTAAAAGAACAAGAACACTCAAATATGGTTTACAAGAATGATGTATATTGCTCTCAAGTTCTTAGAAGTGTTACAAAGCATGAAATAAGATACAAGTATTTGAGACACTTTATACTACATCCTACAGCCGGCCATACTTTGAAGGCCAGCTGGAAATACTAATTTAGACAACAAGATCAATGTAGTGTCAAAAGGCAATCTGCCTTTTGACTAGTGACTATGACATGCCATAGCTCATATCCTTATCTATTACAAAAAGGATAAAAGTACATAGTTGGAAAGTTACAAACAAAGACCCTAATCTACAGTTGACAAAATGGACTTTTCACCGACTCATATAAGTTGGCGAGTCTTCAGAAATGGCAGCGGAAAGTGGTTCAGATTTTGTCAAAAGGTGATTCAAAGAAAGCATGTCTTCTCTATCTTCGAAAGAAATCAGTCTTTGGCTTCAGAAGACTTTGTCCTTGAAGCTTCGAAAGACTTCATCTTTAGCATCAGAAGATATGATCTTTTGGCTATGGAAGATTTGATACTTAGCATAATTCACTGAGTTATATCAAATCTTCTAAAGTAACTTCCTTGTACTTCATTTCTGCATGCTGAGAGCTCTTGGTTGTTCTTTGGTTACATCAGCCTCTAAGTGTGTTCCTTATAAACTTCCCCTAGGCTGATGCTACCAAAATTGAAGAGACCTTTGATTCTTAATCTTCATCTGTTGACAGTCCTCATTAGAATCAAGACCATTCCTTTGATCATCAGCTGGTCAAGATTCCATAGACTCTCAAAGTATCTCCTCATGTCATAATGATCATGTAGAGGAAGATTAAGTATGTTTTGCCAGAAGTATAGATCTTTACCTCCTTAATCTTTAGTGACATACCATCTGTTTGGATTGGTTGCAAACATCCAAGTCATGATGGGTCTATCAATAGCAAGATGCTTTACTTGAGTGGGAGTTGGATGAGCAGCCTCTTGTTGATCACCCTCAGGATGTTCTGACATATCCTAAGGTGTAGAGGTGGATGCCTTGGACTTTTTCTTCTTTTTCTTGTCCCTTCTGATGGCCATCTTTTTCCCCTTTCTATATTTCAACTGAGGAGACTAGCCTACAGTAACAAGTTTCTCTTGTTTGTCTTCCTCAGTTGGGTTCTTATCCTTTACAGGTTCAAAAGGAGAAGGATCAGGACCCAGCTGCGGATCAGAAGATGAAGCTGGCTGTGATGCAGCACTAGGTCCAGCTTGTGTTGTCTCTTATGGTTCAACCTTGACCTCAGCTTTAGGTGCAACCTGACTTGGTGGAGAATTCAAATTAACATGCACACCCCTCTTGATCTTCTGCTTGATAACTCTAATGTGCTCATCCATAGTGGATAGAAACATTGGACTAAGTCTCCTTCAAGCAAATCCATATAGCTTCAAGAAGCTCACCATCTTCTGTCTATCAGCATATTTTTCAAGTTTGCTTTGATGGTGGCTCTTGACTTTGCAACCTCTTCCCTTATTTTCCTCTTAGCAGCTTTTTGCTCTTTAGAACTTGTTGCTCAAGTTGCTTAAGGTATTCAAACTCAATATAGTCATATGGCAAGCGAAGAAGGTCTGCTGCCTGATAGAGGCCTACGGCACTTAGGTACGTGATCATGTTTTGTCTATCTTGTTCCCTACCTTCCTAAGTTTGTTGTTCAGCAGCCACAGACTCTGTCATAGGGCTTTCCTGAACTAGGGAGTGGGAAGGAACTTTTAGAGTCTTTTTCTCCTTCTTTCTTCTTTGATCTTGAGGAGCAATTCTACATCCTCAGCTTCCTTCCTCTCCTTTGACACTTCCATGTCAGCCAGTTCATTCAATTCCTCCATGGGGAGATAGATGAGTTCATCAATGTTCTAGAGATTACTAGGGCTCTTATTTGATCATCATACCTCCATCCTATTATTGTATTTTTAGCAGGGTGAGATGGAGTAGGCATAGCCCTTGGTATACCCTCCTCAAACAAGCTTTGAATGAGAGAGTCCACATTAATCTGAACTTAAGGGTGGTGAGTCCTTTATGTCCATACTCTAAGAGGAACTCCCAGGTTCTATGATAGTAAGTAAGACGTTCTCCCCCTTTTTGGTAGCATCACCGTCTTGCACAGGGGAGCTAGGAGTTAGGTCCACCATATTCACAAGTTCTTGTGGGCCTGGTTGAGTCCTCTGGATGGGTTTCTCAGTTAACTTGCCCTTGAGATCGGTGATCTCAAGTTGCTGGTCATTGACCCTTCTTTGTAAGGTAGTCACCTGAAATTCTAGGTGACTAACCTTTGAAACTAAATAGGTGCAGAGTTTAGTCAGTTTGTGCACCTTTAGTTGCATACTCCCCTCATCTTTATTAGAAGAATCACAGGAGGATGAGAAAATAGGACCAAGGTCTTCTTCCTCAACACCAGCTTCAGTTTCTTGGCTGCTGGTTTTCCCCTGCACACTGACAACTTCAAAAAAAGTGTCAATGGGCTGGGTTGCCATGGTTGAGGTCTAAATGATGTTTATTTGCAAAAGTGAGAGCCTCTTCCATATGGACCTCCTTAACAGGTTCAGGGAGGTCCACCTCAGTTACGGGTGGATGATGTGGGCTAGATATAGGTGACGCAGGAGCACTCATCTTTCCTTAAGCAGAGGTAGAGAATAGAGATTCATGGTACTCACTGAGTCCTGTATCTTCATCATCATAGAATTCAAGGTTATGTATTGGTTGGTTAAGGACAAGCGGCTAAGGATGGTAACTTTCCCTGGAAGGTTGATCACTAGAGTTTTGAGACTCTAAGTGAAGGCTTAAGACTGGGGTTGTGAGCTCATCAAGTTAAGCATGAGGAACCTCAGCACTGATTATAGAATTGATGGGAGTGGTTTGCTCCTCAGGAAAATTGGGAGCTCCAGTGTCCACTTCTTCCTGCATGGTTAATGATTTGGGGGCTTGCTCAACCTGAGCAGGGGTTCGTTTGGATTTTCTTTGGTAGGTGATGGTGATTTGTGGTTGTGTGGGGGTTGTAGATGTGGAAGGTGTGGCTAAGTTGTCACCATGAGCAATGAGCTCTAACATTTTTGGGACCAGGGCTGTTTCTAACCCTGAGAAGCCAACAATTGGCTTTCTTATTGTCTTGAAGATATCGGGCTTCATCTGTCCCAATTTAAGAACATTGCATGCTCCCCTTAACTATGAGCCTAGTTCATAGTTAAGAATATGTTGAACATATCTAGGGAACATATAATATTCTAAGGAGTCCAAGTTTGCAAGCAGATTTGTATATACAAATTGAGAATACTTGAAATTGACCCCTTAAACCATTCCATGGACTATGTAGGAAAGGTCTTCAAGAATTTGGTCCCAACCTTCATGTTTGTTTGATAGGGAGTGGATGACCACATTGAGGAGGTATTTCCACATGTATGAGACCTTACCTTTCTTGAAGGTTCTTACGGAGTAGTCCCCTTCATAACCCATCTACCGGAATGAGTTATTTATAGTAGACTTAGGGAAGGACAAGTCACCCTCTTCATCATCTAGCCTTAGATGGGTGTTGATTATGGCTGGAGTGATGAATATTGTCCTCTCCTGCACTGTGGTAGACAGTGCCTTCCCACCGTCCAAGATGACCTCTTGGCAGGTCCTCCAGAACTCTAGAAGTTGATCTTCATATAATAGAGGGTCGATTGTGAGGGCAGTAAGGTAGTTGGTTAGAGTTAAGAAGAGGGAAACGTCTGAGAAACCAAGATCTTTCTCAGACGACAGCAGAGCAACTTGATTATGCTGCCTGAGTAAATGCATGGAAAAATCCGGTTGGTTTTGAGGATCAGGGTTGGCCATTTTGAGAAGCTTTGTGATGAAGGAAGGTAAAAACAAATTCGGTTTGTGGGTGAATTTAGGGTTTGAATCTTGCAGATGATGGAGAATAGTGAAAGAGGAGGAACCGTTGTACAAATTTATATGATATGGATTTGAGACAAACTTAATGTAAACAGATAAACTTTGAAATCCGAATGTCGATCCCACCTCTGAAAAAGGTGCCCAAAAAGGTAGTTTTCTTGGAAGTCTAAATCTTCCGAAGGTAAATTGTCTTCAGAAGGTTTGAGAAAAACTTCCGAAGCCAATTTGACTTCGAAAGATATTCCCTAGTTTTCTAAGAATTTTAAGGGATATCATTTTAAAAAGTTTTCTTCCAAAGTAACTTGGGCTTATCTGGTTATGATATAAACAACTTAAGTCACACATATTATTATAAATAATCTTGATTTTAGTTTAAGAAAAAAATCTACTCAAATTTAATCATCGCAATTGCTAATACTAGGTACTTAAATCTCTGCTCATCAAATGATTTTTTGAATAGATCAGCATATTTTTCATTTGTGTTAACTTTGACTAGTTTTATCAACCCTTTTTCAAAATTATCTCTAATAAAATGATACCTGATGTTGATGTGCTTTGTCTTTGAGTGCTGAACTAGATTCTCTATGATAGAGATAGCACTGTTGTTGTCTATATGGATAAGAGTCTCCTTGAAGTTGAATCCATAGTCTAGCATCTGATTCTGAATCTAAAGCACTTGAGCATAGCAGCTTGTAGCAGTAATGTATTCAGCTTTAGTAGTTGATGTAGATACACAGGATTGTTTTTTGCATTGCCATGAGACTATCCTTCCACCAAGAAATTGACATCCCCCAGATGTTGACTTTGCACTCATATTGCAGCTACCATAGTCACTATTTGTGTATGCATACAGATTGAAGTCAGAATTCTTTGGATACCAAAGGCCTAATTTAGGAGCACTTTTGACATATCTATGAATTCTCTTGACAGCAACCAGGTGTGACAACCTGGGGTTGGCTTGATATCTTGCACAAATACATGTCGCAAACATGATATCAGGCCTGCTGGCTATGAGGTACATAAGAGATCCAATCATAGCCATGTATAAGTGTTCATCAACACACTCCCCCTCAAGATCTGGTCCTAGAGAGTGGTTTCTGGCTATGGGTGTCTTAGTAACCTTGCACTCGGTCATATGAAATCTAGTAAGTATGTCCAGCACATACTTTTCACTGGTTTGTGAAGATGCCATTGTCAACATCCTTCACTTGAATTCCTAGAAAGAAATTGAGTTCCCCCATGGCACTCATTTCAAATCTATTCTTCATCAGCTTCTCAAAGTCTTTGCAGAGCTTTGGATTAGTTGACCCAAAGATAATGTAATCTATATAAACTTGAACAAGCATCAAGTCATTTCCTATTCCTTTGATTAAAAGTGTTCCATCAATAGTACCTCTCTTGTATCCATGTTGACAGAGATACTGTGATAATGTCTCATACCACTTCCTTAGAGCCTGAAGCAGCCGATAGAGAGCTTTGTCAAGCTTGCAGACATAATCAGGATGATCTGGGTCTGCAAAGTCAGGTGGTTGTTTGACTTACACATCCACATCAATCACTCCATATAAAAAGGCACACTTGACATCAAGTTGGTAGACCTTGAAATCCTTGGATGCAGCAAAAGCCAGGAATTTCCTAATAGCTTCAAGTCTTTCTACAGGAGAAAAAACATCTATGTAGTCAATCCTATCTTCTTGTGTGTATCCTTGAACAACTAGTCTTGCCTTATTCTTGAGGACAAGTCCTCTATCATCCTTCTTGTTCCTAAATACCCACTTGGTACCTATGGTAGTCTTCTTTTGAGGAAGAGGACATAGATTCCAAACCTTTTGTCTCTTGAACTGAAGCAGTTCCTCCATTATTGCTTCAACCCAACTTCCATCTTTCAAAGCCTCTTTAATCTTCTTAGGCTCTATCTAGGACAAGAAACAAGAGTGAAGACAAACATTTTTGTCATGGGTTTTTCCTCTTGTTCTTACCCCAATCTCAACATCTCCAATGATGTTTGTGGTGGGATGGGACTTGTGGATTCTTAGTTGAGAATCATAGCAAGTTGTTTGGACAAATCTAAATTGGTGAAATTCAGATCTGGTTCTTGAGAGTCATCCACCACATCAACACACTTATCAAGTAAGACTTTATCCAATGAGTGTGTTACATCATTGATGTTGTCTTCAATGGAGTGGTTATCAGCATCAAGGAATTCTTGATCACTCTCACCACCTCCATCTCCTCCTACATTTAAAATTACTTCATTTGAGTTTTGTGCCTCTGTGCTGGAATTTGTAGGCACTTCAGATGTGTCAGCTAAAGAATTTGTCATGGTTATGCTGACTGGATTTCCAACTACAAGGCTAGTTACCACTGGAGCTAAAGTAATTTATGCACTTGGTCTTCTTAGCTCAAATCTTGGATCAGAATCTCCTGTTGATAAGGTACCTGTAGATCATGAAACATTCTTACCAGATTTGTTAAAATAGTTGGTAACTAAATAAAGATCAAACAGCCAATCAGGACCAGAACCTTTCACACTGGGTGTGTGCTCATTGAAGGCCACATTGGCCGACTCCACAACTACTCTATTTCTAAGATTCTATAGTCTATAAGCCTTAGCTTGGAAAGAGTATCCAATGAAATGTCCATCATTTGATTTCTTAGAAAATTTGGCTATTTGATCTTTGGTTTCTAGATGGTGTAAGGACAACCAAATGATCTGAGGAAACCAATAAAAGGTCTCCTTTTATGCCATAATTCATAACGAGTCTTACCATGAGTCTTAACTACTAAAACTCTATTCTGCACATAGCAGGCAGTGTTGATTGCCTCTGCCCAGAAGGTGATATACAGTTTAGAGTCAGACAATATGGTTCTTGCAGCTTCAATAAATGTCCTGTTTCTCCTCTCAGCAACACCGTTTTGCTGAGGAGTCCTAGGAGCACTATATTGTCTTGTAATACCCTTTTCATCACAAAATGTATCAAGGATTTGGTTTTTAAATTCGGTTTCTTGATCATATCTTATGATCTTGACCCTGCGGTCACATTGATTCCGTTTCCTTAGGGCTCTGAGAAAGATATGCTCTTGAGGAATAACCACCCTGGTCTTGAGAACAATGCACTCATGCTCAGTAAAGAGCATGTTGTGTCTCTGATCATAAAATTGGGATACACTCAGAAGATTATACCCAAGCTCCTTGACAAAATTTACCTTTTCAATTCATAGCTTACCATTTATGACCCTGCCCCTTCAAGTGATGTATCCACCAGATTCTCCTCCAAAAGCACCCGGCCCTCTATCAATTCTTTCAAAGTTTTGAAGCAAATAGCCATTGCCTGTCATGTGCCTGGAACAACCACTGTCAATGATCCATACATTTCCTTTAGTCTTTAGCTGTTCCTGCACAAAAAGAGATGGTTAGATACATTTGGAAACCCAAGCCTCATTGGTCTTGGGCATGCCAAAGTGAGAAAAGGATAATGTAACAGTAATTGATCCTATATGCAAGTTGTGAGGATCATTTGTTGTTGTTGATGAAGAACTTTCAGTCATATGGCCTTCCTTCATCTTCCACACCATCTTTGGAAGACTAGACTTGACCTTCAACACTTCAGAGGTTTTGATAACTTCGAAAGTTTTGGAGAATGGACCTTTGGAAGCTTTTGCATCCATTACAGCAGACTTCAGTACTTCGGAAGCATTCCTTGCTTTCGAGACCAAAATCTCTTCCGAAGGTAACTTTTCACTTATCTTCTTCTTTACTTTGAAGCTTCTGAAAGGAAAAGATTTTCTTTCCGAAGCTGTTTTCTTCTTCTTCTTAGAAGTTTTCTTCTTGTTCGTAAGGATAGTACTTTTGGGATTATAGATTCAATCCTTAGCAAAGTGAGAAGTACTACCACACATGATGCATTCAGTTGGCATACTTCTAAGAATCTTCTTTTGAGAGGGAGGCTGAGCCTGATCACTCTCTACTTCCTTCTTCATCTTCTCAAATGATGCAGCAGGCTTCTTGGGATGAGGCTTGCTTTTGGAACTAGATGGTTCAAGCTGTGCAGTAGTGGTGCATATATTATCAGCTTCTTCTTTGAATCAGGATGACTTAGACATGAACTAGAACTCCTGGTACTAGAGTCCATGGTTGTGTCCTTAGTCTTTACCACTTCAAATCCAGTAGAGTTGAAAGTGGCCTTGATCTCTTGGGCATTCTTGGACTTTCTTTTGGCTGCCCTGATCAAGTTCTTCCTTGTAGACTTTGCCATCCTGGATTCTTTCTTCTCTTCAAGAGAATAGTGTCCCTTCCCAGGATAACCCTTATCACTCGCCTCAGGTTCATCCTTCACTATCTCCTCTTCATCTTCATCTTTTTCTTAAATGGAATCAATGGAGGGTAGCTCATCTTGACAAATTCCACACCTTGGAGATCTTACAAATAATAATGTGTGTGGAGGAGCTATCTCACTTGAACCCAATCCTTGCCTATTCTGATAAAAAATCTTTACATGCATGGATGAAGATATTATGTTCTTGAAGGTTTCTTCTTCAAAAACATATTTTTCTGCCTTAGCTTTGCTGATCACGAGCTCAGCTTGGCATTCAGTTAATTTGGTAATGAGATCCTTGATCTGAGTCCTGTAATTTGTGTGCTCATGCTTAAGAGTTGAAATGGTTTCTAAATCTTCTATTTTATGTTTATAATCATTTTCAGCTCTTTAAAAATCAGCTTTTAAAATGTTCAAGGTCATATCTCACTTCCAAATTATAGGACCTATACATGTTAACTTTTGCAATGCATTCAGGGGTATAAAGATGTTCCAATACCTTAGCATCTTCATGATCAGCCATCAGTTCTTGGTTTGGAGAAGCATCTTCTACCTGAAAGCTCTAGTCAAAGCCACCTTCTTCAACAGCAACAACAACATGTTGTTTAGGCTAGCTCAGCTTCTCAGTTCTGGAGCTGTGCAGGACCGGGTAAGGGTACTTAGCACTTAGTTTCACACTGAGGAGAGATCTTAGATCACTTAACAATTCAAATAGGGAACTGGTAACTAGAGACAGATGATACTAAGAACACAAGTAAATTAAAGAGAAAGAACTAAGAACAACACAAGAACACAAGATTGGTTTTCAAGGATGTTGTATATTGATCCAAGTTCTTTAAAAAAAAAAAAAAAAAAAAACAAAAAAAAAAAAAACAGATTGGTTTTCAAGGATGTTGTATATTGATCTCAAGTTCTTTTACAAGTGTTACAAGCATAAAGAAATTACAAGGACCTGAGACACTTTTATACTACAACCTACAACCATCACTTACATGTAAAGACAGTTGGGATTTGACTAATCTAGACAACAAGATCAATCTACAATCAAAAGGCAGATTGACTTTTGACTAGTGACTATGACATGCCATACCTCACTAACTTTTCCTAATACAAAAAGTCTACAGGAACAAGTAAGGTAAGTTACAGACAAAGACCATTCCTAATTTTTGATAAAGCATGGAAGTTTCACCAACTTATGTAAAGTAGGTGAACCACCAGAGCAGGCAGCGAAAAGTGTGTCAGCTTTATCAAAAGTTGATTCAGAGAAAGCATATTTTCTCTGTCCTCTGAAGAAATCAGTCTTCACAGCTTCAGAAGACTTTGAAGATTTCATCTTTGGCTTCGGAAGATGCTGGTCTTTGGCTTCGAAAGATTTCACACTTAGAATATTTTTTTTTTGTTTCATTGTGAAACTTTCGAAGTAGCTCCTTCTGAACTGTTAGATTCGGAAGAACTTACACTTAGACACATTTGAGAGTGTAAGACTTCCAAAGCTAGTTCATCTTTGTTCCTTAGTGCATGCATGGAAGACTTGGTTGTTCTGGCTTGTTGGTTGCATCAGCCTTATAATCTACAGATGATCTTACAAGCTGCATCACTGTAGTTTGGTCTGGTTTGTGCTTGGCCACTATTTGTCCTTCGTGCATTGCACTCTCTATGATGATGGTGTAGGTTGGACTCACCATAATTGTTAGGATCATTTTGTTTTGTATGTAATAAGTTGGATGTTAGTTTGTTTCTTTGTAATTTTTCTTTACTTAAGTTTCTATGGCCCAGCGAAACTACGAGCGAAACAATAGTTTCGCTCGTAGTCAGCTGTCCTAGGTCACCTGGCGAAACTGTAGTTCGCTGCCGGGTGAATCTAGTTGATGGTCAGATAGTTTCGCTAGGCAGCAAAACTGTCAGCGAATCTAGCTTAGATTATATATTGTCATGCTTTTATCTTTGTAAGTAAGTTTTGCAAAACCCTAATATTGAAATATCTTTGTTGCAACTGTGTGTTTCGGCTGGAAGTTCATTAATCTTTATTAAGCCATTTATTGATTTTTATTGTTTAGATTCTCAATTTGTTCATTATGTTATTGATATTGTGGTGTTGATTCAGTGAGAATTCTTTGTTTACACATCAATTGCACTGTTATATCAATTAGAAGGACCAATAATATGGTATCAAAGCCATTGTGCTCTTGATTGATTGGTTTTTTGAGTATTTTCGAACAAAGTTATTGTTCCATCCCTTATTGACCTGTTTTGCTTGTTTTCTGACATGGAAATTGATTGAGGCTTGTGGGTTTTGGGTGTGGAAAGCTATAGAAATCATCAGATCTCAAA
The DNA here is from genome assembly GCA_025506505.1 of Flaveria sonorensis. Lineage (NCBI taxonomy): Eukaryota > Viridiplantae > Streptophyta > Magnoliopsida > Asterales > Asteraceae > Flaveria > Flaveria sonorensis. Next base: position 36,512,426 of record CM046432.1, read on the forward strand.
TCCATTAAGATTTGGATGAGTTTGGATTGATTTTGTACTGAAAAAGGTTTTCAGATTCGTCAGGCGAATTTAGATATCTTCCAGTGATAGGATCAAAATGGATCGATCTGTGATGATATTGTGATGCAATTGAATCAAAACAAACACAAGTAATCAAATCAATACAAACATATCAGAAAAAATCATAGTTTTTCATTGATAGAAAGCATAGAGATACAAGTGTAGAGAAAATAGTTACAAATCGTTCAACTGATTCTAATGTGCACTCGTCTAGTCTTTGTGCTTACCTACACAATACATAATCTATGCTATTTATACTATCAAAAAAAAGAAAAAGGAACATATAATTACAAATAAGTCCCTAAACTATGACAAAACTATTAATAAAGACAATAAAGACTAAATGTTAATCTTCGAGAGGCTTCTACAATACTCACCCTAAGATTGACATTGTCTTCAGTCTTTAAAATCTTCAATCTTTGGTCTTCAGTCTTCAAAATTCTTCAATCTTCATCTTCATTCTTAAGTCTTCATTCTTTATTCTTCATACATAAAAGAAATCTTCTGGTTCTTCTTTTACTTTGAACATAGGCTTCTCCTTGTACAGCTCTTGTTCTTTTAATGCCTTTGTAATTGCTAACTTAAATTTTTCTGCTAGAATTGCTTGCTCAGGCTTTGATTCATTTGTTTTATCTCCATCTTTTCCATTCTTTCCAATGTCTCCTTGGATAAACCTGCAATGTCAATGTTAGCATAAAATTCCATTGGTTTTGGATAATCTTTTGAATGTATCTCCAGCACCCCTTTACTTGAAATTCTCATGAATTCAATAGACTTAATATCCTTCTTCACAATATTTGCATATGCTAAGGCTTTGCGTAATGCAATCCTTTCCATTGTAGCATTCATGACTTTAATGATCGTCAAGAAGTATTTTTTGTCATTTTCAGCAACTTCAAAAGACACTCGTTCACACTTTTGAATTGATAAGAAAGAAATGTAACTTGGATGAAGCAATTTTAGCTCAAATACTCCAAATAAAGAAATCATATCTTTATCCCAATCATCCAGATTTCTAACAAGCTTCAACTCAAATGTATCAACATTATAAACCCATCGTAGAATTGGTTTTGTCGTTTGAGAGCCATCAATTACTTTCAGACCAGGATTTGTTACTTTATCAAAGTATTTATCACTAAAAGCATCCAAAAATACATCTTCTTCTACACCTTTTTCTCCAAGTTTTCTTTTGCTTTTCAATAATTGAAAGTATTCTTTATCTTCCTGATCACATCTCGTTTTAATAAATGAACTCATCCTTGATATTCCCCGGTTTAGCAATTGAACAAAATTTTCACGGCGACTAGCTTTTGTTGGGTTAATCAAGGGAAGTTTGTTCAGCTCTTTCAAGTCTTGTACAGGTAGTTCAATGATGCTTGAGTAAAAGTGATAAACATCATATATAGCATTTACTCTCTTGATCAAAAAGGCATCAAATACTTTATCATATTTCCAAGCTACTATTTTAACTTCTTTTGTTTTATCAGGAAGAATCATTGCATTAAGCAGTTTTGAAATTGATTGTCCTTTTTTTAAAACATTTCACACCATGTCTCCTGCTGTTCTAGCTTTATTCCATAATTTCTTTTGTTTAATCAAGACTTGATAAGCTTGTTTTTCAGTCTCAGGAAACATCTTCATTAGCTCTTTCCTTCTCTCGTGTCCACTTCTTATCAACTCCATGTTTTTAATCTCTTGATGCTTTAGAATTCTTGCTCTCTTTGTAATCTCGAGATACTGTGGGTTGTCCATATCAATGACTATCATTCTGTTTGTTTGTTTCTCAGTTTCTTGGAAACTTCTCACCAAGTTCCTCAAAGATTCTGCTTGAAGTCTGTTCAATTTCTTCCTAGGATAGTTACGTGATTGTAACCATATCCTTAAAGCAGTTACATTCATATCATCTGGATCAGGATGGTGTAACTCAAAAGTTGAAAGTTCTTCCACATTGATACTTTCTTGAAGAGGGTTCCATTCTCCATGCTCCACTACTATCTCATCCGGATCAACAGGTGCAACAGACTCAGCGGTTATACACTTTTCATACTCTTCATTTATTTGAGAAACAGCTAATCCATCCAAGAATACTCTGTTGTACTTCATTTTGATCAAGTAATTGTACTTATCTTCAATATCAACAGGAATGTCATCAGTTATTTCCTGGATTGGAGAATGAGTAACTTCAACCATGTCTTCATCTTCCAATACTTCATCATACCATGCATCTTAAAACTCAGATTCTAAATCATCAAGTGCCTCAATCTTCTCTTGATCTATAGGATCTTGACTTTCTTGAGTTTCAACTCAGATGCAGTCTTTTGAACTTTTGATGATTCAGCTAGAACTGAAATGTCTACATCATCAATTTTTCTTTTTCCTTTATCTATCTCAGATATTTTCTCAACATCAATTGGGATAACTTCAGAAACTATCATAACTTCAGGGGATGGATATTTTAGACTATCTTTCATTTTTTCTAATTCTTCTTTTAAAACCTCATTGTTTTCTTTTGACTTTTTGAATTTTTCTTCCATTAGGTAATAATCTTTCATCATGATTTCAAAATTTTGCAAATTTGTTTCTTTATCTTTCTCCAAATCAGCAATCACTTTATCTTTCTTTTGTAATTCCTCCTTCAATTTCTCATTTTCTTCCCTTAACTTTTCAATGAGATTCTCTTGCTTAGCATTTTCTTCTTTTAATTCATCCATAATACTGAAAGTTTGTTTCTTCCACCACATGTGTATCTTGTTGATTCAAACTTACAGGATGATCATGTATCACATCTTCAAAGTTTTGAACATCTTTATTAACTTTAGTTTGTTCTTCTGTTTCAATTGCTTCTTCAATCATATTAACTATCTCCTTAATAGTTTGACTTTCTTCATTTCTTTCTTCAACTTGATCAACTTCTTGAACATCTTTAACTTGTTTAGTATCATGAACATCTTCATTTAATTGTTCCATGTCATTGCCATCATCACCACCATCATTATTATCATCATCATCAGAACTTGAATTTTCATCATTGTCATCTTCATTTTCATCATCATCATCAGAACTTGAACTTTCATCATTGTCATATTCATTTTAATCATCATCATCAGAACTTGAACTTTCATCATTGTCATCTTCATTTTGAGGAGCTTCTTCAATAAGATCATTTAGGTCAACTGGCTCATCTTCAATAAGATGAAAATGCTTTTCATTAATATTCACATCATCTTGAGCCACATCCCTCATATAGTCAAATATTGGTACAATAGGAGCACCAGTAATCATTGATAGTCTTTTGTATGCAGTTTCTGTCATATGCTCAAGAATCAATCTTTCACCACCAACTCCATAAGCATGATAATCAAGATTGGCTTCATTTATGATCATCTGCATGAATCTGGGATACATCAGATACTTATTTCTGATTCCTTTCTCCAAGTTAAAGATAAATCCATTCATAATCCAACTAGCCATGTTGAATTTTTTGTTTGTTGCAAGAGCCATAATGGGTGAGGCTATATCAACTGGAAAGGAGTTCCAACCTGCACTTCTTTTTGACATGCAATGCTAGAATATATAGCATAGTAGTTTCCAGTGATTGTACACTCGTGCTCTAAAAAAATGTTTCTTAGGAAAGTTATCTGGATGACCCATAGCAATAAAGGTTTCTCTACATTCATTAAATAAGAGTTCAGCTAAGTCTTCAGGGTCATTGTTTCCAAGCCTTAATGCTTCTCTAATGGATTCTTCTAACACTTCAATCAATCTTTCATTTGTTATGAATCCTCTCAAAACTTTTCTCCCTTCTTCATTGATTTCAACAGTTGCAGTAGTCCAAAACTTCTTGATCAGTCTGGAATAAATGACTGGTTGGTAACACATAGCACAAACATACTTCGTCCTTAACAAAAATCTAATCATCTCTTCATAGCCTGTAGAATCCCGAACATCTTCGTTTAGAAATGCTGCTACATTGTGTTTAGGCTTAAACTTTAATTCAGTCATCTGAAAGGATAAGACAAAAGAATTAGACACTTAAGAATTTGCAATATTGAATCAAATTGATATTTATAGAAATTTAAATGAATTATTATGTTTTAATTCTGTTAACCTAACTTTCACTTTGAAAATTTTCTAAGTGTTCAAGTATTCTGTTAAAAAAAACAAAATACATTCAAGTTAGAGTGTAAATGATTTCAAACATATCAATTCATTAAATTTCCTCAAAAACATATTAAAGAATGAATTTGTGATTAATTTTTCTTTTTTATTAAAAATTCATGAATGTGACTGTTCATATTCAAGAACTTCGACTGATGAACATGAACATCATCATCAAGAACAAATTTAATGAATATCAGATTTGATTATCACAATATGTTCGAAATCAAGTGTATATCATCAATCAATGTTCAATTTCAGTTAAACATTTACATTAAAGTCACAGATTTCAAATTTTCAGACGAACTAGGCTTCATACGCCCGTATAGTTATGAAATGCCCAATCAAATTCAAACTATAAACTTGAAATTGTATGAATTTGTTCATAAACTTATGTTTAGAATCTGAAAAACAAACTATCAATTGCAAGTATTGAACAAATAACACTCAAAAACAAACTTCCATGAGTCTAACACTTGTAATTTTCAAATCTTCCACCTGAACACTATTTAAACGTATTAGTACTGTTCATATACTAATTTTTAAAACAATTTGTCAAATTTTGTCTTTCACCCAAAATTTACATAATTGACCCTCAATTTTGTACTTTTTACATTTAAATTTTGACCTTTTTATTATTTTTTTTTGTTTTAAATTTTTTTTTTATAAAAAAACATTTCCCATCATTTTAGTCTCTAATTTTAACAAAAAGTCTCATATTAAAATGTTGCAAGAAGCTTTTCCACTTTAAAATGTTTTCTTCAGGTTTATTTTTACATTATATCAAACACACACATGCTTGAACTTTTTAGCTTCATCCTATCCATCCAAAACATTTAATTTTTGATTTTTCATATCTTGAAATTTGAAAATTTTCACTTTGACACTTTTACTTTTTACTCCCCGTAAACTTTTAAGTTTAATAAAACTTAGAAGTTTCTTGAAAGTCACAGGAAGAGCACACTAATCATTGTTAATATGCATGCACACAGAAAAACATGTAAAAATCAAAATTAAAGCACAATAAAATTCTATTATGTACAATTGAATCATATGTCTGCAGTGAGATCATATCAGTTAAGATCAGCACATTGAAATAAAAGAAATTAGTGGATAGTCATAGACAGTGAATAAATCCTGATCAAGTGTGTTCCAGGTCAGCATTTCTGCAGCAAAGGAGACACGAGATCTAAGGATAGAAAATGAGTGCTTTTGGCAACGTACTCAGCACACTTACTTTTTCAACTCTTGGATTGCTTAAGGTACGATTAGAAATGACATTATGTAAGTCACACTTAGACTTAGAGAGCTCAACCCTCGTCAAGATATGCAAGAAATCACTTTTCTCAACATGAAAACCTGACATATACTTATAACCAGATCTCATGTTTAGTTTGTGCACATTGGCATCTTTTTGCATCAGATGAGAATATCCAGTTTTGTAATGACTTACAACAAAGGATATCTCGTCACTTCAGGTCTATGATGACTCATAACAGAGAAGTGAATCGATGCTTTAAATTAATTAGAGCTCAATGGTTATTCATATCGCCACCAGGTGTGAGATTGTGACTTTACAAGCAATCAATTTGAGAAGTCAACACTACTCATGGGTACTAAAATGGACAAACACGAATGCATGATTGATTTAGTTTGATCACAAGAGTTTACTTTTTCAGTATAATTACATGAGCTTACCTGCACATCATATCTAATCACGTCAGACTTTAGTCGTAAGCGAAGTATGCAACTGATCAAACTAATGTATCTGTCATTTCTCACATATTGCAAAGACAGATTCATTCCTTAAAAAATGAATTAAGAAAGAAAAACTCTATTTTTGTAGTTTTTGTTTTATATTTTTATCTTTTGATTTTTCAATTTTCTATTTTTGTATTTTGGTTTGTTTTTCTATGAAACATGCACACACAATATACAATCAGGCAATTAACTCTGATAGTTTCTCTTGTTGTTTCCTATTCAGTTAAGGGAGGGTTCTGATCATTTTAAGACTCAAGTAACTGAAATGCTCAAAAAACCAGTTTTTACACATGGTTAATAAGACCAATTGACTCTACCAAATACTCAAACCTTCCTGGTAAAAAGGCTTTTGTAAATAGGTCCACCAACTATTTTTCAGTTGCAATTTGGATTAAAATGATTAAACCTTTTTCAGAGTTATCTCTGAGAAAATAATATCGAATCTTGATATGTTTTGTTTTTGAATGTTGGACAGGATTAGCTGTAATGAACATAACAGTAGTGTTATTAATGTAAATTGGAGTTTTTAAGAAAATTGAACCCGTAATCCAGTAGTTGGTTTTGTAACCAAAGGATTTGAGAACATCCTGCTGAAGCAGCAATGTACTCAGCTTCTGCGGTTGAAACAGAGACATTTGTTTATTTCTTACATTGCCATGAGACTAATGTGGGTCCTAAAACTGACAACCACCCGTAGTAGATTTACGATCTTGACAACATCCTCCATAATCACTATACGTATATCCATGTTACTCGAAGTTACCTTCATAAGGATACCATAGCCCTAAAGCTAGTTTTCCTTTGAGATACCTGAATATTCGTTTAACAGCAATTAAGTGGGATTCCTTCGGGTCTGATTGATACCTGGCACAGACACAAACATCATACATTATGTCAGGTCTAGATGCAATAAGATACATCAATGAACCAATCATAGATCTGTATAAAGTTTGGTCAACTGATTTTCCTTTAGAATCAGGTTCAATCTTGGAATTTACATCAGCTGGAGTTCTTATGGATTGACAATCTTGCAGTTTAAATTTCTTCAAGAGTTTATCAATGAATTTCTCTTGATTAATGAAGATTCCATCTGCAGATTGCTTAACTTGAAGTCCAAGAAAGAAATTTATTTCACCCATAGAACTCATTTGAAACCGAGACCTCATGATTTCTTTGAATTCATTGCACAATTTTGGACATGTAGAACCAAATATGATAACATCGACATACACTTGTACACAAAAGAGATCGTCAGCATCCTTCTTTATGAACAAAGTTGGATTGATTTTCCCTCTCGTGTATCCATGTTGGATTAAGTGTTGTGACAAGGTTTCATACCAGATTCTAGGGGCTTGATGTAGTCCATACAAAGCTTTGCTAAGCTTGTGCACACGATGTGGAAATTCCGAATCTTCAAAACCCGGAGGTTGCTTTACATACACATCATCGGTGATCGGTCCATACAAGAAAGCACCTTTAACGTCCATTTGATACACCTTGAATTTCATGAATGATGCATACGCCAGGAAGACACGAATTGATTCAAGTCTTGCAACTGGAGCAAATACTTCATCATAATCTATTCCTTCTTCTTAGGTGTATCCGTATGCAATGAGTCTCGCTTTATTTCTAATAACGATTCCTCGATCATCTGTTTTATTTCTGAACAACCATCTTGTGCCTATGGCATTTTATCCTTCAGGTAAATCCACAAGATTCCACACTTCTTGTTTGTGGAATTGCAATAATTCTTCTTGCATAGCCTTAATCCAACTATTGTCCTTTAACGCTTCGGTAACGTTTTTAGGAACAATTTGAGAAAGAAAACATGAGTATAAGCAAAGATTTGCTTGTTCTGATTTACTTCTCGTTGTTCTCTCATGCAATAGACCAATAATCTGAGACGTTGGATGGTTCTTGTGAATACGAGATGTTGGAATCTCGTTTCCTTGAACATGAACATCCAGATTGGTTTGGTTCAAGTTGGAAAGTTGATGCGATAAGTTTGAAGAATGTGGATTGAAATTGGGAACTTGAGTCGGTGAGTTGATGAAGTAATCAAGATTACCGGTACCAACTACATCACCAGAAATAGATGACGTTCCAGACTCAGTTTGTACAATTTCTATACCATCATTAGAAATAGGTTATGAAACATTTTGATCTTCTAAAACTGAATGTTCTTCATCTTGATGAGATTGATCATTATTATTAAACCAAATTATTGAATCTTTGACAAAAGAAAAAAATGGATAATCTGGGCTTAAGTCATCCATATCATCAGAATCTATATCATCATTGAAAGAACCGAGATCTCCTTGAAGTTTCTTCTCACCTGTAGAATCAAGCAAGTTAGATTGATTAAACAAGTTAGATTGAAAAGAGTTTGACAATGAATCTAAATCAAATAACCAAGCTAGACCATTTGAAACTGATGGAAAAGAATTTTCAAGGAATTAACGTTGAATGTCTCAAGTATAACATTTGTCCTAGAGTTATAAACTCGATAGGCTTTTGAAACAGATGAATATCCAATGAAAACTCCTTCATCAGATTTTGAATCAAATTTTCCCAGATGGTCACTTGAATTTAAAATCAAAACTGGACAAACAAAAGATTTAAGAAAATCTATGTTTGGTTTCCTGCCAAACATCAACTCATAAGGAGCTTTCAGTTTGTCTTTCACAATCAATGAACGATTCTGCACAAAACACGCAGTAGATATGGCTTCATCCCAGAAAGTGATAGGAATTTTCGCATCTGCTAACATGGATCGTACAGCCTCAATCAAAGTTTTGTTTTTCCTTTCAGCAACCCCATTTTGTTGAGGAGTTCTGGAGCACTGAACTGATGAGCAATTCCTTTTTCTACACAAAACATGTCAATAGTTACATTTTTAAATTCTGTTCCATTATCACTTCTTATTATTTTTACTTTTTGTTCTAATTGATTTTCAACTTTTGTGATGAATTCTTTTAATAATTCAGCCATTTCAGATTTAGCATTCAAAAAGAAAACCCATGAAAATCTTGTGAAGTCATCAATGATAACTAAACAATAAGATTTTCTTCCAATACTCTTCACATTTGTTGGTCCGAAAAGGTCCATATGCAACAACTGGAGAGGTTTGGAATTCGAGTTTATTTGTTTGGGCTTATAAGACGCTCTGTGTTGTTTCCCCTTTAAACATGCTGAGCAGAAATCAGTAGTGGCAAACTTCTTTGATAGAAGGCCGATAACATGATTTCCTGCTACAAGCTTGTTCATATTCTTGAAGTTGGAATGCCCGAGACGTCTATGCCAAAGCTGACTTTCATCATTTGATGCTTGAGCAATAAGGCAAGTTGTTTCTGTAGATGGATCAACTTGAGGCGTATCCAGCTTGTATACTTCTCGATCCCTAACAGCTTTAACAACCACCCAGTCTTTGCTAATCTAAAAACCTGGCTTCAAAATATAACAGAAAGAATCATCAAAAAGAACAGAATACGATTTATCACAAATTTGTAAACGCTTAACAAATCAAAGTTCAACTGTGAGCAGTAGTTGACTTTATCAAAGCTTATTATCCCGTTGGATACTGTTCCCTCGTCTGTGATTTTTCCTCCTGCATCACCACCGAAGGCGACGTGTGTACCATCTTTTAACTTAAATTCTTGAAGTAAGGCATGATTGCCTGTCATGTGCCAGCTACACCCACTATCCACATACCATGTGTTGATAGGTCTTCTCGGGCGTACCTGCAAGACAAAGAAAATTAAGTTGAGTTATCGACCCAAGCCGAGATGGTCTTGGGTTTGCCAAACTTATCAACAATGGTAAATTGTTTAAAATAGAGTTTATTCACATCAGGCCTGTTTTTAATGAATTTACCACTTCTGTTATTCACAAATTTTTTATCATTATTAAGAAAATTCATACCATTTGAATGATCAATTTTTGAAAAAATTTTATTTCTAAAATTTTTATCATTTATTCTCACAGACCTTGGAATGAATTGATCTTGAATGTATTGTTTTGGTCTCACAGAGTCATTTCTTTTGAAAGATCTCAAGCCTAAGGAAGGTTGGTTAGTTAATCTTTGAAAACTAACAGTTTGATTTCTTTTAAACTGAGGATTAACATAGCCTTTGCTCAATTGTGTATTTGCAAATCCTTTCCTTGACGAACTCTTTCTAAAGTAACAATTTTCTATATTGTGAGTTCTTTCATCACAGAAGATACAGTACTTATTAAAGTAACAATTTGCCGTTGAGTGATTTCTCATATCACATATGCTACAGTACTTGTTAAAAAAACATTCAGCAGTCTTATGATTATCGTGTCACAAATTTCACAGTACCTCTGTGGTGTTCTAAACAACTATTTATTAACTTTTGATGTTGACGCAACGTTTGATCCTTGTTTAGATTTAGGCATCGAAAAGTTAATATTTTGTTTTTGATTTGACAAATTTTGTTTTTGATTTGACAATTTGTTCTTTTGTATATTTGTTTTTGACTTTTATACATGAACTGCATTCTTAGAATCCTTAGAAACAAATTGTTTAACGACAGCAGAAGACTTCGAATCTGAACCTGTTTTCAGATCAGAGTTTGATTTGTTCTTAGGAGTTTGTTTAACTTCTTGAATTAAGTTCATGTTCAAAGTACCAGCAGACACAAATTTTATTGGTTTAAATTGAGTTGCTTGATTTGTTGTTTTTATCTGATTTTCTTGACTCTTGTTTTGATCAATTTTAGTTTTAGTCAATTTTCTTCTTCTTCTTTGGTTCCTTGATTTTGTAGAACTTGATTTTATTTGAGATTGAACATCTTCAGGTGAAGATTCTTTTTCAGTTTCTTTCTCTTTCTGATCTTTTTGTCATTTAATAAACTCCGGATTATTTAGACCATAAGAGTTTGAATCTTCTGATGTTCCTTCTTCTTGTTTTGCTTTATCTTTGTTTTTAGAGTTTTGTTTATTATTTTTAATGATCACTTCTTCCAAAACAGATTGTTTGGGAACAAATATTTTCGTACTTTTTGGTCGTGGTTCATATGATTTTACTTTTACCGGATGACCGTTTTTTATCTTTTCAGTATCTTTTTCTTCAAAGATTTCAACAATGGTTTTCTCTTCTTCACTATCAGAAATATTGTTGTTTTTTTTTGGAAAACTTTAAGTTTAGCTTTATTTTTAGGAGAATGATCATACGTGTAGAAGTTTTCTGGTAAAGTGTTTGTTATAGATTCAGGCATTGGTTCGTGTGTAAAACCTAAGCCTGCTTTTTGTTTGTCCTTTCGTTCACCTACCAGTTGTTCCATAATTTTTTTAGAGCTTTTGACTTTTGCAAGATTAACTTGTGTAGCAGCATGTGCTATTTTCTCCTCTTCTAAGTTCTTCGTCATTTCTTCAAGTTGTTTGGAAACAATTTCTAGTTCTTTCAAAGTTTTGTTCCATGAAGTTTGTAGAGAAATGATCTTTTCATCTGATATTTTGTGATCATTTTTAAGTTTATTGTGCATAAATTCCTCTTGCTTGAGCTTTTCATAGATTTTGTATGAGTAAGTTCGGTAATATTCTACATGTTCAAAGCAAGATTTGGTGCATAGTTTTTCTCTTACTTCAGCTGGTATTTCTGGATATTTTGGTGAAGTAGTCTCAGAGTTAGAAGATAAATTTTCAACCTTTAGTTAATCTGACTGTGCCATTAATGCAACTTCTTCTGAATCCTCTTTAGGATTAGATTTATCACTCCAGTCATACTTTTCTTCTTCATTTTTAGAGTTATCTTCAGCCTTTGGATCACTATCTTCTGACCAGTCTTCACCTTGAACCTCTGCAATAAGAGATAAACTAGAGGTTAAGTCAGCTGTAAACTGCTCTGCGTATGAACTCCAGTCATAACCATCCTTAATGCTCTCGACAAGAGCTTTCTTAGGCTCTTCAGAAGACTTAGATTCATCTTGAAGTTCAGGCATTGGTAGACTTTGATATGGCTTTTGGAATGTCTTCTGAGACTGTTGTGGATATCTTTGATTGCTTGAACTAGCTTGACCATTCCCTCCTTTGTTTCTGGGAGCTTTGCATTCCCTTGAGAAGTGGCCATAGCTATTGCAATTGAAACACCTTGACTTAGATTTGTCAAATCCAACAGTCTTGTTAGCACTTGTCTTGTAGTTTCTGTTGACATAAGAATGTTTCTGGGTTCTATATGCAATCATCACCAATTGCCAGTTTAAGTCCATCTCTTCTACATCGTCTGGATCCATCTCGAATAAGTCCTGCAAAACAAGATCTAATTGTGTTAAATGGCTACCCTGATAAGCTTGAAAACTAGCCATAAAAGCAGTAAAAGCAGTTTTGGACTCCTCATCATGTAATAGGATGTTAATAACATCTTTAACTTTGCTAGTTTTAGCAGAGTTAGAAGATGGAGTCTCAGTTTGAGGTTTAGAGTTTTGAGGTTTGGGAGGAGACTAAGGTTGTGGTTGAGTTGCATAAGCAGGAGCACTTGTATATGAAGAATCTGTAAAGAACCCTGCTCCAACAAACAGATCACCCTCTTCTTCTGGTGAATTCTCATTCTTTGCCATAAAGGCATTCTCCACTGTGCTAGCTGGAGATGTAACATATTTGTACTGAGACATTGATACTGCTCTATCATTGTTTCTTGAGCTTTCATCAATCTCAACTGACTAAATTTTGGCAATCAATAGATCAAGATCCATAGGGAATTTTTCAGTGTGCTTCAACAATATCACTGTTTGTTTCCATAAGGATGGAAGAGCATTGAGAAGTCTGAAATTTAGATCTTTGAGATCATTTTTGATGCCAGCAGTTGACATCTCAGTTGTAAGTTGCACAAATCTATTCATCATTTGGTTTATAGTTTCACCAGATAAATGCTCAAACAGCTCTAACTGCCTCTTTAGTTTCTGCTTCTTGAGATCTTGAATCTCCTTACCACCTTCATATATTATTTTCAAAGCTTTATACATAGTATATCCAGTTTGATATCCATCAAGTCTAGTTAAGACTTCTAGTGGTAATCCTTTACACATCAATGAATATGATTTAATGTCATTCTTTACTTTTCTTAGATCATCACCTTGTAACTCATCTTCATGATAAGGTTCTTGAGTGTCTTTTGTGTAGACAAAACCTCTATCAGGACCATCTGATGTAATCGGGATATGAGATCCTTTTTCTATTGACTTCTACAAGTCAATGTCAATAGAATTAAGATGATCTTTTAATCTAAGAGACCAGTTCTTAAAATCATCTTTGTTCTTCAACTTAGGAACTCTGTTCTTAGAATCTTCAGATTTGACCATTTTGAATTTTTTGTTTTTAAGAAAAAGAGTTGTTTTTGTTGTTTTTGAGTTTTGAATTAAAAGCTATGAATTGAAAATATTTTTGAATTTTAAATTTTGAAAAAAAAAATTCTAAGTGTTGAGTTGATGCGCCTAAACAGAGATGAAGCGCCCACACAGTCGTGAAACTTCTGACTTTGACTTAGAAACGCCTAAGGGATTGCCTTAGTAGAAATCTCAAAACGCCCAACTGATAATGCGCCTGAACAGTTGTAATGCGCCTGAACAGTTGTCAAGCGCCTGGGTTGTAGAACACCAAAATAGTTCTAATACGCCTAAACAGTGGTTATGCGCCTAGAATTACTTAATTTCTGAAAGTTTCGAAGTGTCAAAACAGTTGTAATGCGCCTCAACAGTGGTTAAACGCCTAGACCAAAAACGCCTGAATAATGTTCAAACGCCTAAAAATTTGTCAAGCGCCTATACACTTAGGCAATTTTCAGCAGTGTTTTAACCTAATGCGCCTAATTCAACATATTCAAGCGAACTCAAATCTTCTGAAAATCTTCAAAACTTGTTGAACTGATCTAGAAACTTCTAATTAGGTAGTTTATAGGTCGATAATCAATCCTTAACCTTCAATTTCACCAAACAACAACAACAATTCAATCTTCTGATTGAAATACAGTTCGAATATGAAGAACAGGTTCGAACAGAATTTAGGTCAAATTTTCAGATTTGAAAGAAATTGAACATGAAATTGTGATTCAAATCATGTTTCTATTGATGAAACACAACTAAATTCAACAATTATTTGATCAAATTTTTTATCAATCACAGATTCAAGTGATTTAGAGAGCTCAATATGTCGATAAGCTCAAATCACTGAACCAACAGCTCTGATACCATTTGATAGGATCAAAATGGATCAGTCTGTGATGATATTATGATGCAATTGAATCAAAACACACACAAGTAATCAAATCAATGCAAACATATCAGAAAAATTCATAGTTTTTCATTGATAGAAAGCATATAAATACAAGTGTAGAGAAAACAGTTACAAATCGTTCAACTAATTCTAATGTGCACTCGTCTAGTCTTTGTGCTTACCTACACAATACATAATCTATGCTATTTATACTATCAAAGAAGAGAAAAAGGAACATATATTTACAAATAAGTCCCTAAACTATGACAAAACTATTAATAAAGACAATAAAGACTAAATGTTAATCTTCGAGAGGCTTCTACATCCAGCGAAACTGCCACTTGTTTCAGCGAATTTACAAAACTCGTGGTGTTTGGTTCTGGTATCTTTGTTTCAGCGAAAGTAGCTCTTTTGAACGAAAGTTCAACTTCCTTGATTCCCATAGCAAGCGAAAGTGCTACCGAAATTGTCTTAGAACGAAAGTTCTACTAGTCTCAGCGAAACTATCACTGAAACTAGAGTTTCCGAGCACTAATTCGGGTGAAACTGCTGTTTGCTTGCACGCAAATCTACAAGCGAAGTGGTCAGCAAATTTAGTAGCGAACTTACCAGTGAATCTAGTTTCTTCATCGAAATTAATACTGTTTAAAGAATGACATCCACCAATATCACTATTTCTGACTTGGAGAGGGTTGCTCCCAATAGGCCACCGAGGCTATAAATGGTGATAATTTTGAGGACTGGAAACGATTTTTAAAAGCCTTCTTTTACTACATTGATCATAATCAATGGGAATCAATAGTAAACGGTCCACACACTCCAACTGTCACTGTTGGTCAAGTTACCTCACCAAACACTGATCCATCTACCTTTACCAAAAGAGACTTCAAGCTAATCGATCGTGATCAGAAAGCTTTTGGGCTTTAACTTTATGTTTATCTCAGGAAATCTACAACTTCTTTGCTGAACACAAGAATGCAAAATCTTTATATGATTCTCTGTGTGAATTTTATGATGGAAATGAGGATTTGAAGAAGGACAGGAAAGCTCAAGCTAAAAAGGAGTTCAATTCTTTAGTAGGACATAAGTATGAAAGCCTTACTGATATTACAAATTGATCTTTTTCTATCTCAAGCACCTTAAAGAAGTATGATGAACATCTGGGTAACCATGAACAAGTTACTAAGCTCTTGGACTCACTCCTACTGCAATGGAGCTTACAAGTTAGGATGTTGAAGCAGGAAAGAAACTTCGCTGATTACAAACTTATGGATGTAATCAATAAATTGAAATCATTTGATTTGGATTTGAAAAGGAGGGAATACAATCAATCCATGATGCCAGCCACAGTATATCCACAAAATGCTGCATTAATGTCATCTACCGCAAACTCGTCTATGTATGGTTCAGCTTATGGTGGTTCTACAGGATATGGCGTATCAAACAAGTCCAGTGGTGGATCTACAAGTGTTGGTTCAAGCTCAAAGCCATCCGTCACTGCTCAAATTCCATCTGATACAATGGCATTATTCAGAATGTTTGTACACAGCTATGAAGCTCTGGTTGTGGGGGAGATGAAGGGAAAAGGAATGATTGTTCAAGACATGTATCAGGTAGATCCTGATGATTTAGAGGAAAATGATATCCAATGGCAAATGGCCATGCTTACACTGCTCACAAGAAGATTCATAGAACGAACTGGTAGGAGGAGCTTTGGAAGTCAAAACCAAAACTCTAAGCTTGGGTTTGATAAGTCAAAATTGAGATGCTTTAATTCAAATAGTTGGGGCACTTTAAAAGAGAATGTTCATCTCCTATCATCACTGAACCAGGAACTTCTAGAACTTCTAAAGTTATCCTAATCACCGGCAAGGAAGAAGCTCCCAAGAAGGAAACAGCACTCATTTCAAACTTTGTTTGGAGTGCTGAGATTAAGGAAACTAAAGAAGAAATCAATCATGTGCTAGTGGCTGAGATGGTGAACAGTGATATGGATTCTGTTGAGGACTTTGATCCTTTCAGTGAGTTCAAGAGTGAGATTCAAGAAGAAGCAATTGGTGAAAGCAGTGAGCCACAAGTTCAAGTTGAAGAGGTTAAGACTGGGAAAGTTAAAGAAGAAAAAGGTGATTGTGAGAATGTTGAAGAGAAAGTGACAGTTTGTGAAGTAAGTGAATGGAAGAAGGATGTCTATAAAGAAGAAAAGAAGGAGGAAAGTGAAGCTGAGGAGATTAGGAATAAAGCAGTAGAGGAAGAAGAATGCAGGGAGGAACACTCCGGTTTGTTAGTGTGAAAAGGCCCTGGCTGCTGAAAAGGTAGTTATAGGTCTCCCTTATGAGGTAATTCAAGACATGTGTTGTCCTCCATGCAAAATCCGTTTATTTGGGGTATATAAAGCTAACAGACTATTATTAGAAAATGAAAAAGAATTAAAACAGATAAATAAGGAACTTAAAACAAATGAGTCTAAATATTTTGTCAAGTTAAATGAAGCTTTAAAAGAAAATGAGCATTTAAAAAGAAATCTTTTGGAAAGAAACATTGAAATAAATGCTTTAACTGAACGTGTAGCTCTTGCCGAATTTGAAACAAGCAAATTAAAAACTAAAATTGAAAAATGGTCAATTTTTGGGATGAAACATGAGGAGCTTTGCAAGAAACAAAGGGGGGCTAGAATTAAGACTGGTTTGGGATGCGAAGAAACCACTCATGTTTATCCTCTTCCAAGTACTTATTGTTATTCTCCTGTGCCTATACCTCATCC
This sequence comes from Flaveria sonorensis, assembly GCA_025506505.1. NCBI lineage: Eukaryota > Viridiplantae > Streptophyta > Magnoliopsida > Asterales > Asteraceae > Flaveria > Flaveria sonorensis. Next base: position 36,529,395 of record CM046432.1, read on the forward strand.
AACTAATGAATTAATTCAGAAAGATACTAAAAGTTTGTATGCAGGTTTAGAAGGAGTGAATCATAAGGAGATTCGGGAGGAATATGATTATGGTATAAGTAGTGGTCTGGGCAGCTCTAGTATTAACATTTCAGATTCCAAAACGTCTTCAATAGACAATAGTTTAAGTAGATTTGTTTCCCAAACGTCTATTACAGACAATAGCATATGTAGTTCTAGTTCTAGCCCAGCTTGTTTGTCTTCAGATGTCTATGAATCAAATCATGATGTTTCAAATGCTCGTGTTAATAGAAATGATTGTTGTTTAAGTAAAGCTTCAGAAAGACATACTAACTCAAGTTGCTTTGAAAAGTTTCTTTCTCATCCTATCCCATCTTTTACACCAATTCGGATCTCTAAACCTAAAGAGACAGAAACAACTTTCTCAAATGTTAGAAACATTAATGTAAATGAATCAAAATCTACTAAAATTAAGGTCACAAAGGAAATATTAAAAGAATCATATGACTCTTATAGCAATTCTGATTCACACATGTCTGAATGTGAGGAAGAAACATTAATTGATCAAGCATTTGTTTCAAAATGTAATAAGAAAGGTTTAAAGTCCCGGTGTTTTAGATGTGGGAAGGATGATCATGTTATTAAAACCTGCCCTGCGTTTGTTAGTATAAATGTAAATAGTAGTTCCTTAGGAAGTAGATTAAATCATTTCATAAATAATTTTTTCTGTAAAAAATCATCTGTTCCGAGACCTAAGTCAGTCAAGACTTGGGTCCCAATTTCCAAATCTTAACAATTTTTTTGTTTATATGCCAGGAACATTCCAGAAGAGCTATCAATAGCTTCTAGCACGTTGATAGTGGATGTTCAAGGCATATGGCTGGGTTGAAGGACCTACTCACAAATTATCGCATAATAAATGGAGGATATGTCGCTTTTGCTGGAGACAAGAAGGGTGGCAAGATGATTGGTCAAGGAGAGGTCTCAAATGGTTCCTTGTCTCTAGAGAAAGTGAACTATGTTCCAGAATTGGCATTCAATCTGTTAAATGTATCACAAATCTATGATAAAGATATACCAGTGGTGTTTATGTCAAATGAATGCTTGTTTCTCAACCCAGAGTTTATTATTCTAGAAGATTTAGTGATTATGCGTGCTCTAAGAAAGAATGATACTTATCTTCTGGATATAGGATCACAAGAATCTACCTCCACTATGACATGTCTCCTGTCCAAAGCTTCATCTTTTGAATCCTTTCTGTGGCATAGACGATTAGGACATGTTAATTTCAAAAATATAAATAAATTGGTTAAAAACAATCTTGTGAGGGGGCTACCACTTAAAGATTTTTCAGTGGTAGAAAAATGCATGGCGTGTGCTCAAGAAAAACAGCACAAAAAGCCACACAAGCTTAAGCTTGAAAACACAATTTCAAAACCCCTTGAATTGTTACATACTGATTTATTTGGTCCTATTAGTGTTAAATCTATTGCTAAAAAATCTTATTGTTTGGTTGTTATGGATGATTATTCAAGATACTCTTGGGTAAGATTTCTAGCAAACAAGGGAGATACTGCAAAAGAGCTTCAAAAGCTGATCCTCTCAATTAAAACCATCAGTAAAAGGAATGTAATGGCCATCCGAAGTGATAATGGTACTGAATTCAGGAACCATATCTTTGACTCCTTCTATGCGAGCAAAGGGATTCTCAAACAGTTCAGTGCTGCCAGGACATCTCAACAAAATGGTGTTGCTAAAAGGAAGAATCGAACCCTTATTGAAGCAGCAAGAACTATGCTGATTGAGTCAAAGCTTCTAATTATTTTTTGGGCAGAAGCTGTCAATTGTGCTTCCTATTTACTTAACAGGGTTCTCATTGTGAAAGACAAAATGAAGACTTCTTATGAACTTCTTCATAAACGGAAACCCTTGATTAACTTCTTTTGCTCATTTGGTTGCTCATGTACTTTGCTAAACACTCAAGCTCAGAAGTCAAAGATTGGTGCAGTTTCTGATGAATGTTTCTTCGTTGGCTATTCTTCCTCATAAAAGGCGTATAGGCTCTACAACAAAAGAACACATATTGTGCAGAAATCATTTTATGTTGATTGGTAGGAGTCTAATTCTCCACACATGGGGTCACACCCAGCTTGGTTTTATGACTCAAATACTGTGTTCAAATCTTTCAACATTCTAGTTTTTGATGATGATGTTTTTCCTCAAACCAATGTGCAAATCATTCCTCCAACCGAACCTCTTCCACCCGAAGCTCATCCATAACCACCAATTGACCCTCCACCTCAACCTCCACTAGATGTTCCACCTACACCTCCACCACAACCGATTCCTCTATCCCAACACACTTCTCCTTCACAACCATCACAAACCACTTCCTCATCTTATTCCAATTCATTAACCCTTAACACCAACTTCAAATCCATAAAAGACCATCCACATGATTACATCATTGGTTCCATCACAGATGGAGTGAGGAAACGGAGTCAATCTGGTTTGATAAATGAATATCTCTATGCATGTTTCTTGTCTCAAATCGTTCCCAAAAATATCTCAGCGACACTTCTAGACCCAAGTTGGGTTGAATCAATGCAGATAGAGCTTTAGCAGTTCAGGAAATTGAAAGTTTGGCAATTAGTTGATCTTCCTCCAAACTAGTTCCCCATTGGTACTAAATGAGTATACCGGAACAAACTAGATGATCGAGGAGTTATAATAAGAAACAAATCCAAGTTAGTTGTTCAGGGATTTCCTCATGAGGAGGGAATTGACTATACTAAAGTGTTTGCTCCAGTTGCTCGTATTAAAGCCATCAGAATCTTTCTTGCAAATGCGGCTCACAAAAACTTTAAAGTTTTTCACATGGACGTGAAGTGTGCATTTCTCTACGGGGAACATTGATGAGGAGATTTATGTTTGTCAACCTCCAGGTTTCAAGTATCCAGATTTTCCTGACAAAGTATATAAACTTGAAAAATCCTTATATGGATTACATCAAGCACCTTGCATCTGGTATGAAACTTTGACATAATATCTTCTCAACAAGAGTTTCTCTCATGGAACTATAGACATGACTCTATTCAAGAAGGAAGTTGAAGGTGAAATGCTGATTGTTCAAGTGTATGTTAATGACATCATTTTCGGGTCAACGAATGAGAAACTGTGCAGAGAGTTTGAAGAAGTAATGAAGGATCGCTTCAAAATGAGCATGATGGGGGAGCTGTGCTTTTTCTTGGGGTTGTAGGTTGAACAAAAGCCTGGTGGTATTCTGATTCACCAAGAGAAGTACGTTCTGGAGATTCTCAAAAAGTTCAAGATAGATGATTCTTCCCCAGAACTCACTCCATTCACAGCTCAAACCTTTTTAACTCCAGATGATAATGAGAAATCTGTGGATGCTCATCACTATCATTCTATGATTGGATCTCTCATGTATCTCATGGCTAGCCGTCCTGATATTACATTCACAGTTTGCTACTGTGCCCGTTTTCAAGCCAACCCAAAAGAATCACATGAAAAAGCTATTAAACGCATCTTTCATTACTTAAAGGGTTCCTCTTGGTTGGGTCTTTGGTACCCGAAAGGAGGGAACTTTGATTTACATGCGTATTCTGAAAGTGATCATGGTGGTTGCAGGATCAACAGGAAATCTTTCACCGGCGAATGCCAATATCTCGGAGATTGTCTTGTTTCAATGCAAAGCAAGAAGCAATCAACAGTATCTCTATCTACAAGAGAGGCTGAATATGTTGTTGCATCCAGTTGCTGCTGCCAAGTGCTTTGGATACAACATCCGATGATGGATTGCATGATCAATTTCCTTCATACACCACTTTTCTATGATAATGAAGCTGCTATTGGAATTGCCAAAAATCCAATTCATCATACTCGCACCAAGCACATTGAAACAAGAATTCATGCCATCCGGGACACTCAGGAAAAGGGTTTTATAGATATTATTTCAAATGAAACAAAAAATCAAAGAGCAGATCTTTTCACAAAAACATTTGATAAAGCTCGTTTTTATGAATTGATCTCAATGTTGGGTTTAATAACTTTTTAAAACCTCTTTTCTTAACAAAGTGTGTAAATATCTGTAAATAACTCCTTTTTGTTTCTTTACTATTTTTTATACTCATCTAAACTTCTATTGATAAACTTCTGAGTCCCATATGTCTTCCCATCTTTGATCTTTTACAAAATTAAAAAAAAAACAAACAGACAAAAAAAAATTTATATACATAGAAATTTTTATTGCATGGCTGCTAAAAAGAAATTTTGAGTGAGAATAAAGATTGCTCTCTTAGGTTTTTCAATTTTATTTTTTCAGGAACTTTAAGAAAAAGAAGTTTGAAGGAGGTCAACAGCCTTATGTTGGGATATGCATGGTAGGCTCAGCCTGAAAACGAAGTAAACAATGATCGTGTAGCTTAATTAAAGTTTAAGAACTCGGTGATAAGGATTATCCTCCTGATATTTCGGCCTGCACAAAGTTACAAGTCCTGTCAAAATGGGTTGAGAGTTTCAAATCTCTGCTTTGACATTTTCAAAATCTTCCCATCACCATGTCTTTGATGTAAGGCCCCGTTCTAGGAAAACCTCATAGTTGGACAATCACAGCAAAATTTATAAAACATTTCATAATTTATAAAACATTGTAGCGGAACTTAAATATCAAAAGCCATTCATTAGTTTATAACCACTATTGCTAAGCAATACATATTTGTTAATAGTTACAAAAGATCATTAGTTTGCATTTCGAAACAACAATGTTATATTCATGAATAGATGTCAGCCTTGACCCGACTAGTAGCCTCCCCGAGTGTCATCCTCAGCAATATTACCTGCCAACTGAAAATGCATAAAAGTCAGCTTTGCTGAGTGAGTTCTAGTTTTAAAATCATTAGAAAATACCTTGTAGGATTTATATATGAAAATACTCTTTAAAATACTTAACCATTCCTTCGTATGTGATCACACATCATACATACATTCAATTATCATTCATTATCATCATTAACTTTCTTCACCATTTCCATGGCCGTTCACTTGAACTTTTACTTTTAATCTTTCACCTCGATATGGACCAAAGTGCTATACCCCCATATAATGCTCATAAACATGGTACTGGGCCTGAGGTCTATAAATAGACCCCATCCGTGGTGCACTAATGCTGACTCCAGTACCGGGGCAGCAATAGTGGTCCCCTCAATCTTAAAGATTGACCCTGTGTGTATCCTCTGGGGTTAGCTAAACCACACACAGTTGAGCTAACAACCTAGTGGTTGTGAACCTCATTGTGAATTTGCTTGCAAGACTTTCTTACGTTCTTTATGTTCCACTTTTCATTAGCATTAAACTTTCACTTGATTAATAATACTTCATAATTATGAACAAACCACATAAGGCCACATAATAATATCATAATAGGCACATAAGGGCAGCCCACACATGCATGAGATAATCAACTAAAAGCATCAAGTCAACCATGGTCAAACCCTAATTTCTGATCTTCCAAAATCCCAGAAAATTCTTTAAGTCCTAAAGAAATGCGGATGAATGAGAACAAATGCGGGTGAACAAAACTAATGCGGGTGAATGCTTGGTAATTATTCTATCTTAAAGGAAATGCTGATGAACACTGTAGCAAATGCGCATATACAAAATAAATGATGATGGACACTGTAGCAAATGCGCATGTACAAAAAGAAATGCTGATGAACACTTAGGCTGAATTAAGACAAATGCGGATGAACCATCAGACCTGTAAATGAGACTTGTGTTATAACCAGTTCTAAAACCTCATTCTCATACATTCTTAACATAGATCTATCATGCTAAACTCTTAGAACAAGCTTACATCCTCAAAAAACACAGAAATTCGTACACATATACACACGGTTAATATTCATGATGGTTGTAAAACATTTTATATGCATTTTCAGCCCCAAAGAAGTTTAAAAACATAAAACCAGGGTCCTAGAACTCACCTAGTGTAGAAGACAAGTAAAACTCCTCCAAACTTGCTTTTACACACAGGTCCAAACACCTAAACAAGCAAAACAACCAACCAAAGCACATACAACACTTAGAAATCGGTTTCTAAGGTGGAAAACCTCAAAGAACCGAGCCAAACATCAACAAAAACCCACTAACCTTGAAGATTTCAGTTCTGTATCCTTCTTGGAACCGAGAGAGCTGGTCTGTAGCTTACTTTCTTCTTCTTTTCGGTCAAACAACAACAACAGCAAGATGATATGGGCGGCCATGCCCATATAAAGTACATTTTTGACTTTTTGGTACTATTTACACAAAGCACCCCTCAACTTTGCCTTCTTTTTATTTTCTTCAAAATACTTTTCTTTCCTTTTTATTTTGACCGAGGTTTCGAGTGTTACATTTGAATTGATGCTTCTCGTTAGCTCTTCAGAGTTATATCTCGTGCTTATCTCCTCTGCTATGTGTGAACATTGACCTGGAGTGATGATCTCCTCTATTATACGTAAGTATAGACCTGGAGCTCTCATCAGCACATTCTGATGATCTTCTCTGTTATACGTAAGTATAGACCTGAAGCTCTCATATGCAAGTTAAAATGATCATCTCTTCTGTTATACGTAAGTATAGACCTGGAGCTCTCATCATTGGTTCCCCTAATAAAAGCATAGTGATTCTTAAATTAAGATCATTGTTGAAAACTCAAAAGAAAATCAAGCAGCGTTAATCATATTACTCAATAAGCCCTAATGATGGGATAAGTTCTTTGCCGGAGGTCTGCAGGAACCAAGTTACGTGAGTCTCTGAAATTAAACCAAAACACGATAAAGACAGCTGCAGATTACATGTTGAAAAGAATAAGGCATGAGCTTAAAAGGACAAACATATCAGCAATCCCGCCAATCTTTGACTCTCTGGATCAACTTCTTGAAAAAGAAGTGTCTATATCCTTTTATTCTTGATTTTTTTTTCTTTTACTTCGTACTTATATTTTATTTTTTAATCTTCTGTTATTCTTATTTTGTTCGTGTTGATATTATGGGGTGAAGAAGTTTTTCATGAAAGTTTTTGTAAATATAAGACCTAATTTTTTATTTTTTTATTTTATTTAATTTATTTTTTATTTTTTTAAAAAAATATATAATATTTTCAGTAATTTACAAAGTGTTAGGTTCCTGCGAAACTAAGTTTCGCTGGCTGTTTTGCTAAGCGAATCTATAGATTCGTTGGCAAACTTGCTGTTCACTGGGATACATGACTTTGTTTATGATGCCAAGCGAAACTATAGTTTCGCTGCCAGCAAAACTAAGTCCTGTATATTGCACAGTGTGAAATTTGTTTCACATATTCAGTAGCGAATTTAACCATAGTTTCTCTGCGTTCTATTTCCACACTCTTTACAAAATTGATTTCCGTAGCGTTTGTTTGGTTCTAAGTGCTCAGGTGGGTGTTTCGAACCTATTCTTAAGTATTGATTGAGGTTTAATACACTAGACAATAGTTCTAGGTTGATTCGCTGGGTCGGGAGGTTCGCAGATTCGTTCAGTGAAACTGCGCAACCAACTAGCAAATCTGAACGAAACTATCTCGTTATGCTGAGCGCGTGTACTTGACAGTTTCAGCAGGACAATTTTAGTGAAACTATAGATTCGCTCAGGCACATAATTTTTGTCAGGGTTTTAGCGAACTTACATCTTCATTGTTGTAAGAACAACAATTTTGCCCTCAGCAAAACAATAAAATCGCTTAGACACATGAGTTTGTGCCTGTGTCACAGCGAATCTATACTTTGCTTGGACGAAACTAAAAGTTCAAATCACAGCGAAACTATAAACCTGTGCCTATAGCGAAACTACAGCTTCGCTTGTCAGCGAAACTGTTGAATTTTTTTTTTTTAATTTTCTTGAATTTTGTCTATTTCATTTATTATTATTTTTTTATTTTTTAACTAACTTAATTTTGTTTAATTTTCAGTAAAGATGGCAAATCTGAAGTTCAATGAGAAGACAAACATTGTTGCACTATTAGATGATAGTAACCCTAAGACCAATGGATTTAGAGATTGCATTAAGTGGTTGAAGCAGTCCCCAATCAGTTATGCTATTTCTTATATGCCTACGATCTATGATCTTCACATAAGAGACATTTGGAAAATGGCAGAGTACTAATCCACATCGGATTACTGCTAGAGTCCTTGAGCATGACTTTGTTATTACTGTTGAGACTGTGGCAAGGGTATTAAAGCTGGCGGAAGATTGTGGTGATGAGGTGATAATGTCTGATGTCGAGGTAAATGCTTTTAGAAGCATTGGGTATGAAGGACCCTCTTTTGGCTTAAAGAAAGAAATCAAGAAGTCCTTCCTATCTAAGGAATGGAGATACATCGCCCACATATTTATTATGTGCCTGGATTATAGGAAAAGAGGGTCAGATGGTCTAAATCAGCATTGGGCAAAGGCTATGATTGTATTTTGCCGGGGACAGAAAGCCAATATTGCAAAGTTGATTTTTGATTGCATGACTGAGAATATAATGGCATTAAAAAAAGGATAAGTGGCTGTTATATCCAAGATTTGTACAGATGCTCATTAATGATTAGAAGCCAGATCTGCCTAGACATGGAGAAATTAAAAGACTGGTGCAAATGAACACTAGAATATTTGCAGATTGCTCAGCTGTAAGACATGACTTCAACGGGAAAATAACGTATCTTTTGGAGAATATGTACTCTATTGAAAGATGGAGTTACATAAGGAAGATGATTGAAAATGAGAACAAAAATGCAGAAGATAATCAAGAAAAGCAAGCTGAGGTCATAAAGAAGCGAAAAAGACTTAGAAGCTGAGATTGATGAAGTGGAGGAGGAGTTGAGAATTCAAAAGGAGAGGAGAACAAAAAAGAAATATGATCAAAGAGAACCAGCTCATGTAACTGAAAGGAGATCTAAGCATAAGCAGCCAGTTTTTGAAGAAAGAAGGGATCCCAGATCTGAATTAGATCAAGATGTTTTTCAAAATCTAAATATATCTTTGGCCAATGAATTGGGGATGATAAAAACAAAGCTGGTGAATCGGGAACTGATAGAAAAGGAGAATGATAAAGAACTGGAGAGCATGAAGAGAATGATGGTAGATCAACAGGAATTGATTAAGAGATTACTCAAAGAGGTAAATGAGCTTAAAGCTAATGCTGGCCTGCCCAACCAGTTATCTCAAACAGAGCTAGATGATCTTACAGATTCGTCCAAGTATTCATTTTTGAAGGTGGGGAGTTCAACAGGGATTGGAGGAGATGCCAGTGGAGCGGGAGAAGGTGCTAGTAGCAGTGGTGATGGTGGCCCCGATGTTGGAGTTGATAAAGTTGTCGGGACTGGAGCTGAGAAGAGGAGTGATGTGGAAGGTGTTGTAGGAGATGAACCTAGGGTTGTAGAGGCTGAGTTTATAGATTTGGGGCTGGATATAGACACTGATTTAAGTGGGGCTGAAGTATTTAGAGAAAAAGCAGTAGAAGGTAGCAAGAAAGGAGCTGAGATGAATCTTATAGATGAAGAAGAGGAATGTGAGGAACAGCTGGTTGATTATGATTCCGAACCTGAATTCTATAAAGTAGATGAGTACCCAATGACTTATGTGGCTCAAAGGAGTTCTGAAGAAGTAGATGTAATCGAGCTAAGCAACGAAGATTGGTTTGTCAAGGAGAAAGAAAAAGAACAACTGACTCCATTGTTCCAAAACATAAGTGAACCAAGTAGGAAGAAATCAGATAAGAAGATAGTGAGTTGGAAGTATAATCATGAGTTAAAAATGTTTATGATTAAAAGAAGAGGAGGGGACATTTCTTACATTCATAAAAGGAAGGCTTCAAAGACCTTGCCTATATGGGATTTGAGGAGACTATTGGAAATTCCTCTTTTAGAGGCACATGTAAGTGAGAGGGCAATGTTGTTGGAGAAGGAGATTAAGATGTTGATAAATGATAATTTTGAAGCATTTGGATACATGAAAACAGAAAGGAGGAGATCCAAGAAGGATTTGGATTGGGCTTCAGGAAAAGGGAAGATAGTGTTGAAGCTCAAGCCAGCAAAAACAGTTAATAGAGTGAGAGTGCCCAATCCACTTCCCCAAAGACTACAAAAGTTTGAGAAGTGGTTCTACAACAACAATACTGGGGAAGCTATGATTAGATTGAAAGGTGGTGAAGAGATTAAACTATTTGACCTGATAGAAGTGTTCTTATTCTATGATGAAGACTTGGTGGTGCTATGTGAGAACCACATCAAAGCCAGAACTAGAGCTGAAACAAGAACTAAAGCCAGTCTATTCATAAAGGTAGCTAACAAGGCTCGTGGTGTGAGGGCTGAGATCAGGGAGCTTACTGAGAAAGTATTACAAGCTAATGAATTGATGATGGAAGTGTAGGAGCTGACCAGAAATTTTGAAAAAGCCAGTGCCAGGGGAGGAGAAAAGTACAGCTGGAGCTGATCAGGAGTCTTCGGAGAAATATGCTATGGAAGTGGGAGATGAAGAGAAAGATCAAGGGTGAGGTCCAACCTAGGGGGAGTATTGATGATCTAGTGTAGGTTGGACTCACCATAATTGTTAGGATCATTTTGTTTTGTATGTAATAGGTTGGATGTTAGTTTGTTTCTTTGTAATTTTTCTTTACTTAAGTTTCTATGGCCCAGCAAAACTACGAGCGAAACTATAGTTTCGCTTATAGTCAGCTATCCTAGGTCACCCGGCAAAACTATAGTTCGCTGCCGGGTGAATCTAGTTGATGGTCAGACAGTTTCGCTAGCCAGCGAAACTGTCAGCAAATCTAGCTTAGATTATATATTGTCATGTTTTTATTTTTGTAAGTAAGTTTTGCAAAACCATAATATTGAAATATCTTTTTTGCAATTGTATGTTTCGGCTGGAAGTTCATTGATCTTTATTGAGCCATTTATTGATTATTATTGTTTAGATTCTCAATTTGTTCATTATGTTATTAATATTGTGGTGTTGATTCAGTGAGAATTCTTTGTTTACACATCAGTTGCACTGTTATATCGATTAGAAGGACCAACACTCTAGCAATATGGCCCATTTGGTTACAGTTGTACGACTTCACTTTGCTTTTTTCCAGCCTAAACTTTCCACTGGCAACATTGCTGGGAAACTTTCTTCCTGTCCTCTTGTAGGACTTCTTGGCCCTATGAGTGAGAAGAGCCATTTGTTGGACTATCTCCACTTACTCCAGATCATCTAGATGGATGCAGTCCAGGTCTTCAAGAGTAAAAAGAAAGTTGCCACAACTTTCATCAGTAGACACAAAGGCTTGTGTAGAGCTTGACTCTTAAAATGGGCTTCCTTGGATGTAGCTCTCCCTTGGTGTCTCGAGGAAGGTGATGAAAGGACCTTTTTGTGATTTATTAGGGAAGCATATGAAATAATGTTGTGGTTCTATACTATCCTTTTCAACCACATGAAGGGCTGAACTCTGCTGGTAGTTGGAAGAGCTGCTTGATGGATTTTGCAAGTTCATCTCCATCTGGTACCCACTAAGGATACCATTTTGAATCTGTGAGAGTAAGAGTAGAGAGGTTCTCAATTCTCTTAGTGGCCATACAGTAGTGAGTCCATTGTATGGGAAGAGAGAACATGAACTTCCTCACTATGTCCCTGTTCTCAAGCTTTACTCCAACATCGTCAGAGTATCCATAATCTCAACATACCTAAAGTATTATTGAGTCATGATTTCACCTGTCTTGTAGGTGAAGTTTTCAAACTGCTGCTTCATGATATCCTTCTTGTTCTCTTTGGCTTCCTAAGACCCCTCATACATCAACTTTAGTACATCCCAGAGCTGCTTCACAGTCTTGCACTTCTTAAAGCCTTTGTATATGGAGTTAGGAAGAGTTGTTTGAAGAGCAGGCATGGCCATTTGATCTACATCTATTCTCTTCCAGTCTTCTTTAGAGTAGTCAGCCATTTCCTTTGGTATCATGCCACCTCTAGTAGTGGCTGAAGAGGGCCATAGGATGTGAGGTCCTTCAATAACAGATCTCCACATCCTGTTGTCTTGAGACTTGATGAACCCTTCCATACATTGGCACCAAGTATCAAAGTCAACAGGAGTGATCAGTGGAGAATTTGTCATAGTACCAGTTTTCATATCGGCCTTAGCAAGAGCTACCATTTGAGTTGATAAGTGTTTTGTGAGACTGAAGGGATTTAAGATGGTAAGGTCTTACAATCAAGAGCCTGAAATGCTCTGATACCAATTGCAGGACCGGGAAGGGTGGTAAATGTAACAGTTTCACAAAGTGGAGAGAGTTGGAACACTTAGCAATTCAAATAGGGAACCGATAAGTGATGATACAAAGAACATAAGTAAAAGAACAAGAACAAGAACACTCAAATATGGTTTTCAAGAATGATGTATATTTCTTTCATGTTTTTACAAGTGTTACAAAGCATGAAATAAGATACAAGTACTTGAGACACTTTATACTACATCCTACAGCTGGCCATACTTTGAAGGCCAGCTGAAAACACTAATCTAGACAACAAGATCAATGTAGAGTCAAAAGGCAATCTGCCTTTTAACTAGTGACTATGACATACCATAGCTCACATCCTTATCTATTACAAAAAGGATAAAAGTACATAGTTGGAAAGTTACAGACAAAGACCCTAATCTACAGTTGACAAAAGCATGGACTTTTCACCAACTCATATAAGTTGGTGAGTCTTCAGAAGTGGTAGCAAAAAATGGTTCAGCTTTTGTCAAAAGGTGATTTAGAGAAAGCATGTCTTCTCTGTCTTCGAAAGAAATCAGTCTTTGGCTTCAGAAGACTTTGTCCTTGAAGCTTTAGAAGACTTCATCTTTAGCTTCGGAAGATATGGTCTTTTGGCTTCGAAAGATTTGATACTTATCATAATTCACTGAGTTATATCAAATCTTCCAAAGTAAATTTCTTGTACTTTATTTCTGCATGCTGAGAGCTCTTGGTTATTTTTTGGTTGCATCAGCCTCTAAGTGTATTCCTTACAAGTGTCATCCTCACAGCCTTAAATGAAAATTTATGAGAGGAAAAGAAAGAGATTGTATTTGGCTTCTTTGAAGAAAGGAAAACAGAAGGTTCAAGAGTTGGAAGAACCTGAATCTCCACCACTCAAACTTCTCAAGGTTAAAGCTAAACCAATTGATGAAGATGAACAAAGGCAGAAAAAACAGAACCTGTTGTTTTAGAAGAAGGTGAGATTGATCAAACACATGACTAGCAAATAGAGCCCTTTATCATTTTAAGTGATTCTGATGATGAAGATGAAGAACTAGATGAAAATGAGATGGAATACATTCAAGACTTACTGCCCAATGATCCTAAAACCCTAATGGGTATAAAGCTTACAACAAGAGGACTTCCTTATGATTCTTTCATGCACCTTAACCTTTCAAAGGTTAAAGACTTGCTTAAAGACTTTCAAGAAGTCATGAAAAATGAAAAAGAGCAAACATACAAAAGATATAAGGAAATCAAAGACCAACAAGAATTCCAAAAGAATCTACCAAAGGATCCTTAGATTGATAAAATGACATACTCCTAGGTTAAAGCTGGTTGAGGCATACAAGGATGCTTTACAAATCATATACAGGTACAAGGATTCCTTACAGATCATAAGCAGGCAAATCTCTATCTCAAATGAAGGATCTTGCTAGAGAAATTTACAAAAATATGCTGACCGGTGCATTGAATCCACAGATCTCTAGACCTCATCCAGCATCATCTTTATCTACTTATCATTGCTCCACCTGAGCTACATCCCATGAAGGAACCAAGACAATTCATGCCTCATAGGCTTTGGCCAAAAGGTAATAAGGTTCTGGAGATGATAAATGAAAACACCAACTTTGTCAAGTTGTATGACAGAATAACATTAACAGCATCTACTAATGAAAGAAAGATTGTTACATGGAAATATGATGAAATCTGGGATGCAGTGCTAATAAAGAGAGTATCTGGCTTAGTCTAATACCTATCATACATATCCCAACTGGGATCTCTGAGCTATGAAGATAGATTAGACCTGATGCAATTGAGGATGTTCAATCATACCAATAATCCTAATGGAGCAGATTTCTATCATATCATGAGAACTTACATGAATAAACAACATCATGAGATGATAGCCAAAAGCAGACAGAGAAGATAAACTTCACTTGGCCAACTTGAAAAAAGAACAAAAGTTAGCAAGCAAGCAGAAGAAGCAAAGTGAAGAAACATCATCTCAGATTTATAGTGAAATTTTGGAAAGAGTTGGATACCCTCTAAGACCATCAGATCTCAAACTCATAATGAAGAAAATTAAGGGAAACCAATACAAGCATCCAATAACAAAGTGGTATTATGATGAAAACCACTTTGAAGTGGTATTGGAGAGAAAGCTTGAGGGAAAAGAAGTAGAAGACATTAGACTTTTTGATCCAGTGGAGATTAAATTGCTAAATCCCTCTTATGTCTTATTTTTGAAGACCAAGTCATTCCCTGCAATAAAAGATGTCCTATGCAAGGGTGACTGCTACTACTTTATACATATGTTGAGAATTTTAGGAACAGTATATGTGAATGCTGCTCTAAAGAGAAATCAGCAATCATTAACACACATAGAAGGAATCACTAGCCTGAGAATATCTGACAATAACAACTTGGAAGTTCTTAAGGGGAATCATGTTGTAACCACATTGGTTAGTAACATTGATGTGCAAATCTTGGATTTATCAACCCTAGAACAGATGGTTCACCTCTCCATCCATTGCAAGTATGATGATCAAAATAGTGCAGTACAATATTTTGCTGAACATATTGTAAACTGCCGGAATGCAATGAAGATCACTCCTTTGACTGACCAAGTCAAGGAAGCTGAAAAGATCAGATTACAGAGAAGGATATTGAAAAGTCATTAAAGGCCACAGCTAAAGTCCAAAAGAATGTTGATGAAGCTGGACCATCACACACTTAAAGGTTTCTAACAATCAAACAAACATAACAAACAAACAAACATATCTAACAAGTCATACATAACAAACAATAAACACACCAGAGCATTAATCATTCATAAATATCATACATATCGTCAAACATAACATCAAACACATAATAACAAGTCAAACAAGCAAACATATATGATTCAAAACATACAAAGCAATCTGATTACACATATGTAATTAGTTAATCATACATGTAATCAAGCAATGATACATGTAATCAAGAAATCATTCAAATAATCAACCAATTATACATAATTAGTTAATCATACAATCATTTAATCATGCAAATCATTCAATCATGCAAATCATTCAATCATGCAAATCATTTAATCATGCAAATCATTCAATCATGCAATCAAACATTCTAAGTCAATCACACAAAACATACAATTATTCAAATCAAACACAAACACACACATTTCAACTAACAAACATAATAGTAACAAGCAAACAGTAAAGCATGGCAACATCATCCTTAGGGGGAGTATTGTTGGACTCAACAAGTGCATTGAAGGATGATGCTTGCCATAATCAAACATAATGTGTTCAAACATTCAAACAATTATTAACTAACACATTAGCATCATTAACATTCATAACAAACACTAATTATTATTTAAATTTTTTTTCCAGGATTGTAGATAAAAGAAATTTTTGACAAGTGTCAGCAGCGAATGAAGAACTATCCACAGCGGATGAAGAAGTCTTTGCAGCGGATGAAGAAAAAGATCCAAGTGTCTACAAGCAGATGACCAACACACATACAGCGGATGCAAAAATGTCCACAGCTGATGAACAGTCCACAACGGATGTTTATCCACAGCAGATGAACACTCCATAGTGGACACTATCATGCAAACACAAGTGTTCACAGCGGACAGTATCCAAGACCCAGTGGACAGCTTATTCAACATCCACAGCAGATGACTTAGCATCCATAACGGACAGTCTATCATCCACAACGGACGACTTAGACTTAGGATTTTATGTAATTTTGTTTTACATAAGGGTATTTTTGTAATTGTATATAGCTATGTGTATAGGCTATAAATAGCATGATACCCTAATCCTTTGTAAGCTTCTGAATAATCAATACAAACAAGCAGTTATTATTATCATTCAAGCATTCCATCATTAGCAAACACACAATCATACACACACATAGATATCATATCATTAATCATGGGTTTTCGCACTATGATTAATGAGTATTAATTATATAACAAACTGTTGTTATATTTGAGAGATTGAAATCGATCCTTGGAGGAATTCAAATTGTTTTGTTCTTAGTGTTCTAAGTTCTAAAACCCGTGGATATTATTACCATCAGAATTCCATTCTACTTGATTTGTGTATTATTCATAAACTATCTTTTCATCATCAATATTAAAATATTTTGAATCATTATCATATTTCAAGGGTTCTTTATGTCAATGATGACATGCATGCATAAATTATGACACAAAAACGAACCCTAAATATATCGTAAATCAAAAAAATAACTTTACCATAAAAGATATAACATCTATTGAATTTAACATGTTGTGTATGCATATCATCCCCTGAAAATTGTAAAAAATGTACAAAAACATGGGGATCTAGATGTTACCTCTGAAAATCTATATAGAACCCTAGTGCTCAAGTCTTATCTTGCAACAACACATAAAGTTTTAGACTTTATTACCCGAGTTACTTATGAATGATCTTCCAAGCACAAACCATGCTTAGATTTAATGTTTTTTAATGTAAATAGGGTGTAAAAACCTTACCTTTTCTTGAAGTTGAAGCTCTCACTCTAACCATAGTTTTTCTCTAACCAACACACACATAATCATTTTTAGGAAAACATGGGTAGCAAGTAAAAGGGGAGGGCTGCTAAAGCTTCCTTAGATAGAAAAGAGAATGTAGAGTGGTTATAATACCCATTTAATTCTTTAACTTTGATATTTTACAATTTTTAACCTAAAATTAGGATTTTTATTATTTTTCAAAAAAATTTGGGGTGTCACATCTGCTACAAGTAACATTTTTCCATTTCTTCCTTGGGTTTCCATGTTGTTTCAGATCTTTTATTGTGCTTTTACTGAACTTTGAGTAGCTTGATTACTTTGGTCTTTAACTACTTTTCCTTTCAGTATGGTATCACTACTAAATTCATCTAGCTGAATCAGAATATAAGCTACCATTTTTATCTTTACCTCAAAATTTTAAGGGTCCAATGCATCATGGACTTAACTTTTCCTATCTTAATAAGCGGATTATACTTCTCTTGGTGATATTTTAGTATGACCCTAACACCAACCTTAAACTCTCTTGGTTTATGCCGTTTATCAGTGTACGACTTTTGTCTATCCTTGGAAGCTTTCATGTAGGTTTTGATATTGTCTAACTTTTCTGTTGTAGTTTACACCACTTTTGGACCTCGCGGTTCTTTTTGATTGATGTCACCCTAACATATAGGAGCTTTGCACCTCCTTCCATATTTTGTATGAGGGCATGTCGATCTTTGTGTGATGTTTATATGAACATTCTTCTAGTTTCAAATGATTATTCCAACTTCTAGTGAAATCAATGATACATGCGCTAAGCATGTCTTCCAATGTTTGAATAGTTCTCTCTGATTGCGCATCAATTTACGGGTGGTATGTTATACTAATATGTAGTGCGGTACCTCTAGCATCATGGGATCTCTTCTAAAACTTAGACATGAATTGCGTATCTTGGTTTGAGAATATAGATACAGGTACCCAGAGAAGTGCCATAATTTCTTTGATAAATAGCTCAACTAATCTTTCTAATGTATAAGTTCTGCATATTGGTAGAAAATGAGCACTCCTTGTCAACCAATCCCACTATTACTCATATTTTATAACAACCCTTAGTTGCGCAATGTAGCTTAGTTATGAAATCCACTATAATATGCTCCCATTTCTGTTGGTTACAACCATAGGTTACATGTTAAATATTTATCCATATATTAAGTTACATCATTTCTCATTTCTGACCACCAATAATCTTTCTTTGGGTCATGGTATATTTTCATGGCATCATGATGAATAATGTATTGAATCATATGAGTGTTGCCTAATATCTTTGCTCTAAAATCCTCATAACTAATGTGCCCCCTTTCCCCTTGACAAATTAGTTGCCCCTACCCTTGAACATTACCTAAAAACCAACATAATTGTCTAAAGCACTCTTCTAATTTTATTATTATAATCCTACGTGTCCCCCTCTTTTGTTACCAAACATTCTTGTCTAAACTAACTTTTAATTTTGTATTAATATAATTAAACCTTGTCTCCCATGCTTAAGCTGACCACAAGGTAATAACCTCTTAACTAGCTATATAAGAAGACTACTACTCCATGCATTTGGGCACACAAAAAATGACCCCCTTCCACCTTTCTCTTTCATTCTCGGCCAAACACAAGGGAGGAAGAAGGAGCGAAACCATCAAGCTTAGATTTGAGTCTCGCAAGCTTTACATTCACATCTCTCCTTTTCATTGGAAACTATCCTTACTAATTTTTGTTTCCTTTTTTGATCACTAAATTAAGCAAAATAACTAATAAGTCCCCATTTTGGTTCCAAATTCAACAAATCTAACAACAATTATGTAAAAACCAAAAAATGTTTTAATTCATATCAATGTAACAAGGAGATGTTCATTCTAAGCGCTTTACATTAACCGCCACTATACACCTGCAATACACCTATCTCATATTTAGTCTTAATTATTTAACAAGTTATACACACACCACTAGAGCCCATATCTTAAAACAGGGGAAGAGGTTGGGTTACACAATGAACAATAGCTGAGCAGAAACTTGGGTCCAACTTTATAAAAACATATATTGGTCAAAAAATTAACCAAATAACAAAGTTCTTATGCCTAAAACTTAGTACAAAGAGTTAGTTTTCGAAGCCAACTAATGTTATAATTTTTCATGGAGTTTGGTCCCTCAAAAGTCTAAAATAAAATATGATGTCAAAACTGTTTTTGAAACAAAATATTTAGTCCGACTTTGTGTTGTTATAATTAACTCCCTCAATATTTAACTAATGGGTATGAATCAAGTGTCACATGTTAGCTTAATGAGTTAGCTATCTAACACACCTAAGCACCCTTTCTAATAACACTATATTATGGATCCTTAAACGACTTAAATATCACAGACTGTCTAAAATATAGCTGCTTTGACCTTAACTACTTAATATATTATTTTGAAACCTTCAGAGTAGCTATTTAGTCCTAAATTTAACATTTTTATCAACCAAATAGTCAGATCTTCATCTGAGTACTTTGTAGGTTCTTTGGGAATCATAGCTCCTTCTTCACCAGCAACTTGGATCATAGGGACATATAGGTCATTCAAGATTGAGAGCCACAGTCTCATATCATGATTCCTTAGAAAATTCCATTCTGAATTTTCAAGTATCATAATCATATGGGGTAAACATAGGGGGTTTGGTTTGAGTGCGATTTTTCAAGTCATGCTTACTTGAAATGGCTACAACAGTCATTTTGAAAGTATAAGGGATATGAACGAATAAGGTGTTTGAAAGTGTGATCAAAATAAACAAGTGATTTGTTGAAAGGTGACTTCAAGAAAATCAAGAGCCTAAAACTCTGATACCACTTGATGGATTGGGTTATGAATTAACAAGAATTTTCTAGTGATTGAAAGATGACAAATGCAAAATCTAAGTCAACTGTCTACTAACAAACATAAATATTTTAAGTAAAAGTAATAACACAAGAGATTCTTTCAAAGTATTCACTTGATAACTTTTTTAATTACAATGAGTAATAGCAACAAATAACAAGTGGACAAACAAATTAACCTTAAAACTATACAAGTGTGAGGTATTTATACTAAAAAAGCTAAACACTTAAAATAATTCACTTTATATCTATTCTTGGTTTAGGATAATATATGTACAACATAGACAAGCAATCAATACTTTAGAAATTAGTAGTTTCAGTACAATATTATTCCCTGTGGCAGAACATTGTTGTCGCCAGTTGCAGAACATTGTAATTTTGATTAAACACTCATAACTTTGATTATATGACTAAATTATCACTAATTAATCATGGTCATAGACAAAAAAAATCAAAGATTATAAATAGTTTTTTATAAAATGTTATTTGCTCTTGAATCAAAGATTACATATACAAGCTAGAATTATTTTAAAAAGTCTCTTTAATCTAAAAAGCTTAAAAAAGATTTCTAGCCACTCATAAACCAGTGCAAATAAAATACGATTGGGCTCATTCTACCGATGTTGGAATTGGCTCGTCGAACTCTACGATCTTAGTTTTTACGATAAATTTTAGGGGTTAGCTTTTTAGGTTTGATATTTTAGGTTTTAGCTTCAAGATTTAGCTTTATGGTTTGAATTCAGGGTTTAGGATTTAAGATCAAAGATCTAGTGTTTAAAATTTAGGGTTTAGCTATTGAGTTTTAGTTTTAAGGTTTATTATTTAACAAAAAAGGCTTTTTTCATGTTATTCAATTAAATACTTTGGGTTACAAGCAACACTGCATCCACCTTGTCATTTTATCACGGAAGGAGAGAACCACAAACAAAATAAAACATATGAAATACCCAAGGCCCTTACAATAGCATAAGAGCTAGTCCTGTCAATCGAAGTGAAACAAAATAATACATAAGCTATGCTGTACACATATAGTCAGAAGCTAAACCCAATATAATTCAAAACTCATGAGTAGTATATACCAAACCTATAGAAACCAATGTTTATATGAGGAATCTAAAGCCAGTCTATACAAAGCTAAAATTTTATGCAAACTTAATTAGATAATAGGAATTGATAAAATAGTATAATCTCTTCAACCTTTAAAAGGCCTTGTTCAACAACATCATTGATAGTTTATGATGTGATAATCCATCACCTACAATCCACTATAAAACATAGGATTTAGCTTTTATGTTTTAGATTTTAATGTGATTTGTTAAGGTTTAGCGTTTAAAGTATAGGGTTTGATAAGACGTTTCAACACCACTATAATAAGTTCAATCAAAATTCGATAAAAACTAGTTGTTCTTTTTACTCTTTCGGTTGAAAGGTCTTTTTAAAATGACTACCTTATATACATTTCGTGTCTTTGTCTCAAATATATACGAAATTCTAAAGAAAAACACTTTAAAGATGCAATATCCGGCCGCCATACACTTGTTTTTTAATGTCAAGAAGTTACAAATTAGCCCCTGTAGTATTCAATTTATGACTTGTGCCACAATTGCGCTTATTTCAATTATTCAACGTTCACAGAGCAGAACGAACCAAACCTCACATGTACGGATGAGCCATTTTCGATTTCCGGTTGTTCATGGTATGGTTTCTTCTCCCCGCATCGATACCTCTACATACGCTGTGTATAAACCCTAATTCTATTGTAGTTCCAATAGATTCATAATTCTTTATCGAGAAATTATGTATACGGATGCCATTTCTGCGTTATGAACGAATCTATAGGATTTTATTTTGATTATCTTAACCCTTTCACTAGCATGTCAGCATAGAACTTGGATAATTTCATCGCTGAGAAAGTATTGGAAGCCCATCCGAATATGAACCAAAAGGGGAATTTCATCGGTTTAAGGGAATTATTGGAAAATTTTATCCAATCAGTTTTACCCTGTTTGTATCTGTGTATTATTGTTCCGTAACTTTGGATTGTTCAAATGATGATCATGAATTCTTATAAGCATGCCATCCCTACTACTGAAACTTCAGTACCATCTTTCCTTTGTAATTAGGAACTACGAGTGTGAATATTTGACATGACATGAATCTAACACCAAAACTCATGGGTTTGGGTTGGTTTCAGGTTGAATCCTGTGAACGCGTTTATGGTCTAACCGGCTGGTTTGCAGGTTGCCTCATTTTTCTGGTTTATATTAGTAACTTCTTTTCAATTGTGTTTTCAGTCATATCTTAAAGTCATAGGTTGTTTTATACTAAAATCTAATAAGTTAAAGAGAAATGGATATTAGGTTTTGTAGTTTAAACTTAGTTGCTTTATAAATATTTTGTACTTTTGTTTGTAAATTTATAATTTTGGATTATAATATGCAAAAAGGTAACATGATTTTCTTTGAGTTAACCCACTTAAGGCTCGTCGTTTGGGCTCATGTGTCTGGCATGATTTTTGGGTTCATGTTGTGCGTGTAATATTTTCAGGTTAGTTGCTGGTTCGTGATGTGTTTAGCACCTCTATATGAAATAACAAACCCTAAAGCTCTTTTGCAGGTTCTTCAACTCATTTAAGTAATTGGTATTCCTTGAGCTGATATTCCAAGGGAGATTAGCACCTTAAAGTCTTAACTAGGCTACTAACTTCAGTATGTCGGAATATGATATACCAAATGCAGATATCCCTGATGATATTATAAGGGACATTCTTTCTCAACTCCCGGTTAAATCCTTGTTGCAATTCAGGTGTGTATCGAAGCATTTTAGAGGTTTAATTTCTGAGGCCCGTTTTATTAAATCACATCTTAAGAAAGCTGAATCTTTATCCACTTGCCATCGAATCCTTGTTCCAACTTCCCCGCTTCTTTCCTTGAACTATAATTTACCACCAAAAGACATCAATGCATCGATGGAGCTTAGTTGTCCATTTATAAACCCGAGAAATGTGATCAAGATTTTGGGTTCTTGCAATGGGTTGGTATGTTTAATTCAAGGGACAAGAGATCTGATCACCTACAACCCATCAACTAGAAAATGTTTCAAGCCGTTTCAGTTATCAGAACAATTTCTTTCTGGTTCAAATCAGATTGAATATGTGTATGGATTTGGTTATGCCTCAAACCCTGATGATCTAAGAGTGGTTAGATTTCCACGTTTTGCTCGTGACTCTGAATATATGAAATTCAATGCATATGATTTCATAGACACATCAGGTACTTTCTTAAACGGGTCCCTTCACTGGTTAGCTCGTCATAGCAACATTGATGGTCAAAACAGAGTGATAGCTTCATTTGATGTATCCAAAGAGACATTCAGGGATGTTTCCCTGCCCCCTCAAGAGCCAAATCTATCATATTATATTTTGGGTGTTTTAAAAGGATGCCTTTATGCACTTTGTGACAGTGTATACCATACAGAAGTTGAGGTATGGTTGATGAAGGAATACGGGGTGGCCAACTCTTGGTCAAAGTTTATCAAAATCCCTGTTGATACGTGGACCGGAAACATTTCATATATGAGGCCTTTGATATCTGTAAATATTAATGAATTGCTTATGGAGATTGATTTGCAGTTGTATGCAATATATAATGCTGAAAAGAAGACGTTTAGGCGTGTTAAAGGCGTAGGTAATTCGAACTGGTTTGGGGATGCTACAGTTTATGTGGAGAGCCTGTTTTCACCTGCAGTCTCATTTGTTTTGTACTAATCATCATTAATTAGATCATTTGTGTTCGTTCTCTGGGTGTACTCATGTTGTATATTTCATTAAAACATACTAGTGTTGTTTTTGAATATTCATGTATTTGTGTGCAGGTAAACGCTGAAGGGCGTTTGGTTCACAATATGTTTTTGGAAAAGTATGGAACTGAAATTAAAGCATAAGTCTGTTATCTTGATGAGATCTTAGAGGCATTCTTTCATGACCCCCAATAAAATCCTTAATTCAAGTGTGGTTAAAAATATCCGTGGAACTTTATTACCGATAAACTATGAATAATAGGTCAAATTTCAAAAGACCTCGAGTCAGAATGGGTCAGTGCCAACCCACAAATGATGATCTTTTTTCTTAAGCTTAAGATGTTACTAATGGTGGGATTTCAATCTTTTATAAAATATTGTATTTAAACATACACACTTTAAAGTGGTTAGGAGTTTCAGATGGTAGAATATTGAACCAATTCTCTCCTTAGACATATATATCTTTACGTCAATCATATCACCCATTGTAAATCTATTTCAGAATTGCAACTTTAAATCTGCAAGTATAACTCTTTTAACAATACATGCCTGTTGAACTGAAACTCATCAGTAATTTACAAATAGTCACCTGTGTTTCAAATAAAGCATTGTAGAATTATTGGTTGTTCTTTACATCTATACGCAAACCACGGACATGGTTTCCTAAGAACTTTCCAGAACACAAAATGCAACGACTAGCCCTAGAATTTCGCAAACTAGAAGCATTTGAATTCTGGACCCAACAGATTCTCAGCCATCTTCATTCTTCATGTTTCCATATACAAGAATTGTCAAACATCAGCTACTCACTGTAAGTTTCTTAGGAGTGAATGAGAAAAGATCCAAGTATGCTTCAGATAAAGAAACAAGAAAGCGGTGACAAGCCAGAGCTGATGCTGCAACAAGTGTCACAAAACCAACCCAGCATAACCGGGCCATCAAAACCGGATTTTTCCTTCCAGATTCCAAGACTTTGAGGAAAATGACTTTGAGTCGCCGGTCTTTCACCAGGGACTGAATGTTCATGGCGTATGTTGAAGATGTGTAAATGGCACCATATCTGGCGACTATGAAGCTTTTGCTTAAGGCGGCACATATAGAATGATATAGCATATCTGCAATGATTTTGCAGACTTGATGACGAAAAGGACTCGCTTCTTTTGAGACAATGCCCCTGATTAGTGAAGCCCCGTCCTGTTCAACAATAAAAAAAAATGTGTACATATATACAGAGAAAACGAATAAACCTAAACCGGTTTATATTTTGCGAACATATCTAACACAGCAATTATTTATAAACTATATAACGAGTTCCGATAAAATGTTTGTATACCAAGAAAGCTAACCTGTAAAAAAAGAACCCACATTCATTTTTGACTTGTTGCCCAACCCACCCATTTTTCCAAGTCAAATGTGCAGCAGATAGAAGTCATTGCTACTCTAAAATCAAGATCTATATGAAAAAAAATTAAGCTAGAAGGAACAGGTGGAGTAGGTTACTCACAGCAGTCATCACAAGTCGTCTCACCACCACACCCTCTCTTGAGAGCAATAGTTTAAGGGCTAAGTTTACTGTATCTGATACCCTATCAGATGGCTCCTCGGCAGAGGTTCGGCTTTTTGATGTCAGTGATGTCAGTTGCAATCTTTTGCTGAAGGAAAATGTCAGTAAAAATTATGCTTATGCATAATGTATGCTAACAAGAAATAGGTAACATGTAGAGCAGAGGTGGTAAATTTAACCTGTTTATTAGTATATGAGAAATATGAACTTTTAGCTAAGATAGAAATGGGTTGGACAGTCTGAAAGTTTATTAGAAGTGCATAAAATCACCAATTTTTTATTTAAAAAATTATACCATTACAGTTGTAATATAGTTTTTATTCATACTTAGCATACTCATACATATAAGATCCAAAAAATATGTGCGGCGCCTACATGCCCCTTCTATTTTGCACCACTAATGTAGAGCATTAGAACATACAGCAGACATGATTCAAGTTATTCTTGTTTTCTCTATTTGTATGGCTTTCAAAAGAATCCAAAAAAAATATACAACTTATTACATCCAAGTAAAGAGATGTATTTTTTTTTTATCTAGAACAGATGGTTCATCTTTGCTACATGACAAACTTGGAGCAAGAAACTAGGAACTCAAGAAATCATGTCTTTTAATAGAGAATGCCTATTAATTGATAATGCAATAGTTCACTGAATATGCCTACGCCATAATTACCGTATTAGAAAGAAAAAAAAAAGATATAACTACTTACCAAAAGAAATAGAACAACTATAAATCATATTAAAATTAATAAATATGGTAATTCCTATCAAACAATCCAAAAGCAGAAAGAGAGAAATGTGATGAAAAATACAAACTAAATTAACATGATGACGTACATTATAAATCTTGAGCATATGAACGATAGATAACCCAGGTCATCAGAGGCATCAAACAGGGTCAGTAAAATTGAACCAAATGACACCAAGAGAAACATACCTTGTTGCCCCGATTCTCAAGAAAAAAGCAACCTTCTTCCATTGAAGTTCTTTTCTTTTATTCAGCACAACCTAAAGAGGAAAGTATGAAATCAACTACAGTCATTGATGAGAATGAAGTACATTTAGAAAAATTTAATTGTTGAATATTTAAGTTCAGGAAAAACAGAAATAAAAACATTTAAAATCTGAATACCGCATGCAGAATCTTCCTTGTATCAGGTGAGTTATCAGTGAGAAGCTTACGAACAACATATGGGTATGAATCTTCAAAAGTATTAAAATTTGGATCTCCGGCCATTGCCAACCCTATGAGTTACAAAGAAACAAAGTTGAATATAAGAAAAGTCCATACATGATTGGGCATTGAGAAAATAATAGCTATATGGCAAGTATACCTTCAAAGGAAGCAAGGGATCGTAGCAAAAGAGTATAATATGGTGGCATGCGAAAATGATACTTGAGGGCTATCGCCCACACTTTACCCAGTACCTAGAGAAGAAATCAGGAAAGTCAGTAAAGTTGATGCACCCACATAACAATCACACACAAGGAAAGGCTTAACGCTCCAAATATTGCGGCTGCTTAAAAATATTAATTCATCAGATTACAAGTAAAAATCATCATACATGACTAGTTGCTGATCTTTAATAAAAAAGAAAAAATTAAAAGAAAAGTATATATTCACAGTTTCTCACCCTGCTAAATCTGACATCAGGGATTCCATCCTTGTATTCCACCTCATCCATGGCATTCTCAAGTTCCTAAATGATCAATTCACAAGAAAGATTTACAAAGGTGGACTTCATAATAAAAAATGAAAGATTATCTGCCTTCATGACAACAGCTAGAGATGGAAATTCTGACCCGTTTACTAATGAATGGGTCGATTTGGGGTCACTTTTATCTCTATCATGCCAAACGAGTAACAAAAATTAACTTAAAAGGAAACTGAAAACATCTGAAATCATTTTACTCAACATGCAAAATTATTACTGAAACAATATAAGTTTTTGATTATATCTGACATCTAAGTATTTATAAAAGAAGCATGGACAATAATCAGGTCAACACAACCCAACAAATACAAAAAATTATCCAATTTGACCAAATAATCAATTTGAACATTTACCCATCTCTACAACAAGCTAAGGGGAAAGCATACTTCCTGATATTATGCTGCAGACCTTAAAATACTTCTAATCAAGACAGCCAAAATTTGTATATTTAAACAAAATTTATTAAATAAGGAGTTGTTACCATGATAACTCGTGAGACATTAGTTCCTGGCCTGACGACATCCATTTCAGAAAGAGATCCAACAAGGGATGCCCAGTCACCATTTACTATGTGAATAATAGATCCAAGCATGGCAAACTTATGTTTCTTTTCCATTCGACAGATTAATCCAAAATCAAGAAACCTAGCATGAAATCACTGAGAAAGGTTATAAAAAAAATTGAGATAACCTAAAGTAATAAATTTGGTGATAAGAAAATACCCTATTTGTCCAGATGGTAAATATAGCATATTTCCAGGATGTGGATCAGCATGCAATAAGCCAGTTTCAATAAGCTGAACTAAACATGCCTCAACTCCTTTGTTAACCTAAACCATCCAAAGGATGACAATAATGAATAATGGTATTGAATAACCATATATATTAAATAATTTAGATATATAAGTGTTTAATCAAGACCAGATCAAGAAGATGCCTCTTGGCCTCAATTTTTTGCATCTCTGAATATTGAGATTCATGTTCAAAATTGTTGCTATTGCATAATGAGAGCAATTCTTTTGGATTTTCACCAGCCATCCACTCCATAGTTAAGACCCTCTTTTGAGTCAAATGTTGGAAAACTTTTGGAACACGAATAGAAGGAAAACGGGAATGAGCTTCCTGCAGAATAAAAGGAAAACCGGAATGAGCTCTCTTAATCATAGACCAAGGTTGATTAGCATTATTATTCTGCTATGTAACATTTCTTTTTAAGCATACAATGAAAAAGTAAACTAACGATGCATCAGTTATATAGGATGATCAGATGAATATATGGTTTGATTTCTCAATTCAAGTACTAGTTTTCATTTCCTGAATATGCCATAACTGTTATCATCCAGGAACTGAGAAACCCAACTTAACTTAAGAAATTATCTATTCGCATATTTCTAAATTTCGTGTACACTGAATACATATGATAAAATGCATTCTCCAACTTTCTAGCAAGTCTGAAATCTTATCTATGGGGTGTAACAAAAAATAGTTCAGCATCAAGATCATATCTTTTAACCAAGATGACATCCTACAACAAGAATGTTATGAGATAGTAATAATCAAGATATCAAATGGCAACTTTTAATTAAAAAAATATACCATAAATTCTACAGCATTTGCAGCCTCCAATGTATAGTCTAACTCTCCCACCAACCCTTTCCCGAGTTCATCAGCATAAAGGCGTAGATCATTTTTCCTTTTAGCCACTTGTTGCAAAATGTTCAGCTGTACCAGTTCAGGCATCATACATTATTTGGACCATACTCTTGGATAAATGTACTGAATTGAAAAAAGTAAACAAATCTACAGACCCCAACTCGCATGATGTAAATATCCCGAAACACTACATGTCGCAGATTAGGTCGTTGAACTTTCACAGCAACATCATGACCATCTACTGTTTTTGCTCTGTAGACCTAGGCACAACAAAAATTATGAAGAAGGATCAATAAAGACAACCAATTATCAGATGGAACAATTTCAACCTATTAACTTACAATGAGGTCAATTAGCATCATGTTAAATCTTTTTAGGGTAAAATTGGTTAAACACACTTTGAACTAAAAGGAAAGAGTTTAAATGGTTGAAGAGGTCAATTGTCACCCACCGTGTGTGTTTTTAATATATACAATGATACGTACCCACCCCACATATCCCATGCACCCTCATTAATGTGAGTGTTGCATTTGCTTTATTTAGTCATTATTGGTTATAAATAACTAAAAAATGTAGTAGTGGATGTGAAAATCTGGGTTATAAGCCTATAAAAGGCATGATTAAGTTATTAACCAAGGTGAAAGAAAAATATAGAAAATTGTTTCAAAATTGTATCATGTTCCTCTCTAATTCTTGAGAGATTAACCATCTCAAATCGGTCTCTAACAATGGTGCTTTCATCGAGCCATTCTCCATCCAGTAACAAACCACCGTCACTCAATGAGACATTAACAATATGACAATATCTCTTGCTCTATGTCACCGCCAACGCCACCCTAATCGCCGCCAACTTCCGCCGTCGAATTACCTCCCTCTCCCCCGATTATAAAGCAACATTAAACACCGAGCTCAATATCATCGATGCCAACTTGAAACCCAACAATGTTCCCTCGCTGGATACCAACCTGCCACAACCAATTCACCTGTACCAAACCCGCCACCCGTACCATTTGCTCCCGAACCCTTCATACATCCAATACATTCACGTGCATCCAAAAACTCACCCGTCTGCACAAAAGAACAGCTCCCAAACCAGCCCCCAAATGACCCGCTTCTACCGCCTCTACACAACCCCAAAGCAGTGCCCATCAACGCTGAAAACATCACCCAAACCTGCCCCCAAACCCGCACTTGGACCTACCAAACACCAGACCCCCACAACCCCCACACCACCTTGGTCTGGCCATTGAACAATGAAAACTTGCATGCCACCAAAAGAAGCGAATGACAGCCACCATGGGGATACATTGAGGTAACCCCAAATCCATGCTAAGACACCAATGGAGAGCACCTTGGTGTTTTCATTCCGTCCATAAGGAAAAGGACGTTTTAAAAGGCACAGGAATTGATACATACCCACCCCATGTATCCAATGCACCATCTTTAATGTGGATGTTGCATTTATTTTATTCAGTCATTATTAGATATTTCTACTAAATGTCTAATAGTAGTGGGTTAATTAGTGGTTTAGCAATCAATCTTTGGTTATAAGTCTACAAAAAGCATGTTTAAGTTGTTAACCAAGATGAATAAAAATATAGAACAATGTTTCAAAGTTGTCTCTCGTTCTTCTTTAAGTCTTGGGAGATTGATGATCTCAAATCGGTCTCCAACATACAACCTTCTAAACCATTCTACATAGAAAGTTAAATTATTGTAATAATATAGTTTTTGTGATATTATTTGTCACAAAAGTTTGCATTTCATAGTAGTATAGTACTTATTACTGAAGAAAACGCACCTGACCAAATGATGCTGCAGCCACTGCTTCCTCAGAAATGTAACTGTAGAATGTTTCCACAGGAGAACCTAACTCTTCCTCTATAATTTTCATGGCTAAAGCCCGTGGGAAAGGGGGAATTTGATCATGGAGCTCACTTAAAGCCTGCAATAAGTAATGAAGTATCTCTACCACCATTAATGAAATACACATGAAAATAATAATGCATCAGTACTTAATGAGTGAAAGTTCAATACACAAGAACCTATTACACTAGTATAAAGATATGAATAATATCTGAATATGATTAATTCACATTTCGATGGTATAATCCAACTTTAAAACTAATTTTTTCCTTTCTGGAAGAGTTATGGTAAGTGACATACGAGAATTTAATCTGACTTCATCCAAAAGACTAAGTGCCTACATAGACAAATTTTAAAAAAGTAAAATGAAACCCTTTAATTCAATTCCAAATAAAAATGTAAATTGGTATGTATTAAACCGAAAAGTATGTGTCAATGAAGTGGATATCCTCTATAAATAGAGGTGAAAAGATCTATTCTAGGGCCCACGGACCAAAACTAACTAGGTTAATACAAATGGGCCTAACTAACATATTTAGGGGTTTTTATAGGAGGACCCCAAATTTCAAAGTGCAATAGTTCAAACGAATTACAGATGCTACTAGACAATTTTAGGGGGATAAGGACGCCTGGTGTGTTTATCAAGCTGTAACAGCTCGCAATGAAAATCAAAAGAAACAAATAAGTCCGATCTCATTTGCCTCGGGACGTAGAGGGATGACCTAGCCAGCATGTTTGCTGTAGGTTGTGATGATAAGAACAGACGGTAGAGGCCTCCTAATCGTCAAAAGTTATCAGGAAATTTAGGAACAAGCAAAACTGAAAAGAGTGTTAGCTTTTCAAATTACTAATGGATCCAATACCACACACAAGGCTCGAGGATCCATCAACAAGTCGAACCTGTAGATGAGAGACATGTTGTAGGTTAGACAGTATACCTTGGTCCCAGTCATGTGATGCGTAGCTCCAGAATCAACCTCCTAGGGTAAAATCATGGTTAGAGAATGTACTTGAATTGGCTGAATTGGCTCATGCACCAAGAGTGGCAGAGTGAGAAAAAAGTAGGTGCTGCACACAAGAGAGACTCTTGGCTAATTGTGTGTGTAGGAGCAACATCAGTGGCATCAGGAATCTAAGTATGACAGTAGTCAGAAGTGACCATTCTTGCTTTTGGACTGGGAAGTGGATGATAGCCAGTAGAACGACTCGGACAGTTGTACTTGGTATGTCCATTCTCCTTGAAATAGTGATAGATGATTCCACCACCGCGTCCAATACCCTTACGAGGTGTCATATGAGAACCTCGGCCTGTGCCTCTACGAGTAGATGTATGCATTGCAGATATATCAGTGACATGAACATCAGAACCATACATTTTCCCAAAAGATGATGCGTGGATGCCACAAAAAAGATGACAGTAGAATTGCTCAATAACAGAGGTCGAGCACTAGCATATTTTGGTGATAGGCGGTAATGAACGTCATAACATCCATTTTGGCGTTGCAATCTTCCTGGACCTTCAAAGCAGTAGTTGGGGAAAACGGAACACGTAGATCATCTTGAAGCTTCTAACAACGACTAAAGTAATCGGTGAATGTAGAATCACCTTGTTCAATCCTGGTACACACCTGAACAACTGAATACACATGAGATAGTGATTCTTTCGCAAAGAAAGATGAAGACAAGTGATCCCACATTCCTTTTACAGTAGGAAAATTCTGAGCAATAGTGTGGATTTGTGGTTCCATGGCATTCCAGAGAGCCATTTGAATACCATTATCATCAATGCGCCATTCTCGTGTAATCGGAGCTGGTGGTGCTTAAGTAAGATGATTCTCTTTGTCCAGACTTGCAAGGCCATCCTGAACAAAGAGACACCATGAATTCGAATTACCAGAATCGACTTTCACAGGTATACGCAATATAGATGCAAAGTTAATGATACTAGGGGCAATCTGGTTCTCAGTAACAACTATCGTCTTTCCGTCCGCCATAAAAGGATAACAAAATTAACCAAAACAAACACACAAATAAACAATAATGACAGTAAACCGATGCAGAAATAACGTAAATGGTAACTTTGCATAACAAAAGTACAATAAACAGTAGATCGGGTGTTAAACGATATGTCACGACCAAGATTGGTGGATTTGGGAAAAAAAAACCAAACAGAAGTACGATAAACAGTACCTCAAATGTTTCGGGATAGAAAAACGGTGACAATGGTGGCCAGAGTGAATTTCCGGCAGTGAGGCGGAGGAACAAGGAATACCGGCCAGACCAAAATTTCAATGGGAGTGCAGTGGTGCCGGTGGTGTCGGCTCACATGCCAGAGACTGGCCGGGATCTAAGATCAAAGCAAGCGGCGCGTGGACGGAAGAGGTGGCGCGTGGAGGCACGTCTGATGGTGGTTGGGCGTGAAACTTTCAGGGTTTGTAGTTCAAGGGGCAAGGAGTTCGATGGTGGTGGCGTGAAATGTTAAATTGCTTCGAATAGTCGATGCGGACAGGGATAGCGGGTATGGATCTGGAATAGTAACTTAGAGCAGTGATTTTTGTCTTCTGGAAGCCAAGTAGCAGATCTGGAGCGAAACTCGATGAGCGGAATATTTGCTGAGCGAAAACGAGAGATCAGATGTCGAACCTTAGCTCTGATGCCATGTAAACTGGTATGTATTAAACTGAAAAGTATGTGAACAATGAAGAGGAAATCCATCATAAATAGAGGTGAAAAGATCTATTCTAGGGCTCATAGGCCAGAACTAACTAGGCTGATACAAATAGGCCTAACTAATATATTTACAATTAACCAAAAATGTAACTAATTTCTGCTTATATAAATGTGTAATTTCTTTATGCATTAATATCAATCCAAAAAAAATTCAATAGGAAAGGTTATGACATGACTTTTGGAACACAAAGGGGTATGAGATAATCATTCTGAAAACCTCAGAGAAATCTTGGTTCGGTTAGTGTACGTTCCTTAAAGTTCATGTTACTATATTACAAGTTCATAAGAAGATTGTTTGCTATAGGACCCACAAATATAAACGACTGATGTGTGAGCATGTGTCATATACATTTCTACTATTCTAAAATGCAACAACAAATTGTGAGAAATATAGAAATATAATTTCACTTCCACCTAACCTTAGATATCTGATAACCAATAATATCTGGCCTTGTGGAAAGGGACTGTCCAACTGCATCAGCAACCAAAAGCATGTCACAAAGAGCATGAAGATATCCAAGAGTCTAATGGACAGGACACTAGAAATTAAGAGTAAAAAGACAACTTTGATTAAACCCTTCTGCACTGTACCTTTGATAAAAGTAGGACCCAGGTTTAACATTGTTTCTTTTAACACCATCCCAAATTTGTACTGAGAATTGTATTCATCAGCCTCTGAGCTCCCACTTAAGTTTTTCGACTTTTTAATCCCTTCTATTCTGATTCTAATGGCAGCTGAAGCAAAGGATCCAAAAACCTTCCAAGCACAGCATTGTCAATCCAACAAAATTGCACTTTCATGAAATTAAGAAAAATCAAAACCAAAAAGATTACTTCCTAAGCAATCCCATCAATGGATTTTCAATTCTATTAATATGATGAAACTCAGAAAGTTTATATGGGATGTTGTACATAGCACATGATGAATACCTAGCAATTAAAGGTGCATCCAAAGGCCCAAATAAAAAAAAAAGACTAACAACTTTTTAAACAGAAAAAAAAGGAAACCTACCAAATATCATCTTACACTGGATTGACAGAATTATTATGTGAGTAAAAGTAAGCCAATTAACTGGCTTTCCACATTTGGAGACATTATATAGCTTAAAAACAGAGAGTAACACTCCAGCATAACTTAAAGGGAAATGGTAAGGTTGATTTTGCGAAGTTAATATATTTTATACACCATTCTTTGCTGGAAGCATGCTCTAAGTATTAGTAGATGTATTTTATATATATATATATATATATATATATATATATATATATATATAATTTTGAGTAATGATTGTGTAGCCTTGATTAAGGCATTTGTACCTTTGTAACCATGAGTTGTTTAAGAACATCTGCAAAAGCATATGTGCCTTCTATAAAAGGAAACAAACTTTGCAATATAGTTCAATAGTACAGGTACCTCAATAAGCCGAAGGGCAACTATATGAGGCCGGCATTTAAAATAATCATCAGCTTCTTGTGCGTTGTAAACTTCTGGAAGTGGTTTGGTCCACATTTTAGATAAATAATAATAATAGAGTATATACGCCTCCAAGGCTTTAAAATCAGCCAAGATCAGATCTGTGCCAGAGAGTTCTGTAAGAGAAAGATAAAATAACGTCAACAGAGGCAGCACAAATCCTGAACCATAATGTACTCATTTGTCCTAGTTTATAGTGGCATTTTTCATCATTAAAATGGGAAGACAACCAATCCTATCTTGCTTAATTTGCTTTAAAAGAAATAGATGATGTCAGAATCTCTCTAAAACTTTATTAAGAATTAAATAATATTGTACAGGATCAACAGAAGTTTTTGCAGAAAAATTTGTTCCTGTGCGTCTCATATTAACTAAAATGCAATTGATGTACTCTTGGAGATTCTCATTTCTTATTTGAAGCGAAAATCAGCTTTCTCGTGGATATGCTTCAGATCATAATAGATTATAGTTTGACACTCTTCATTCATTTATACTAAGTCTGGAAACTTGGGTTGACAGAAACACACCAAAATAACACAATGTATCTACGAGCTGCTAATCGCTCTATAGCCAAGGACATAATGTATATATACCCATCAACATTCTCACATACAGAAGACAATACAGACTAGATAACATACAAGAAATTGGCGATTTAAACTTTAAACACGTAACTTTTCATGTTACGGATACAGTTACACTTTGACATTCAGAAGAAAACCAAGTGTTTACCTTGCAATTCATAGATGATAAGTAAGCAACAAATTCCATATTAGTTGTTGCACTTGATTTCTAGGTTTGTTATTGAAAAGCCAAATGCAACTCTTCAAGACAAATGAGTAATACCTTTAAACTGGAGCCAACAGAAACAGACCCTAATAGCATTATCTAATTTCCATTCACCTTTAGCATCTATGAATCAACATATTAACTAGACAAAAGAACAAGTAAAACCTGGATAATTAGGGCGAGGCCAAGAAGGAGAGTGATAGTGAGTAGAAGAATAGTGAGGATCTTCGAGGTTCCGTAGCCAAACAACTTCATCCACCTTTTTCGAAATCTCCGGGAAACCGATAACTTTGCTGGTCCAATTGATGCCTGCACTGATGTTCTTCTTGAAGAAATCGACATCCTTCTTCACAACCTGCACGAAATGGCCAAAGTTTCCGGCAACAGCACGGCAATCGGTTCGGGAGGGGTTAATCTTTCTTGTTGAGGTCGATTGAGTTGTTGAGCAGATTACGGAAGCCGGAATGGATGCTACCGCGGCGGAGGCGGCGGTGGCGCCGAGCATCGGAGGGTGGTAGGTTAAGAATTCCGGTGAATTTGGGAATGGGGAACGAAAGGTGGGGAAAGGTGAAGCGTATCCTCGTTTTATCGCCACGTCATGACAAAACTAGAAACGGGTTTCCTTTTGGCGCCACCATCTGCGTGATGTTTGTACTTTATTAATCAACTGAAATAGATTAGTCTCATAGCATTCACATGTGTTTACTTTTTTTATTTTTTATATTAGCTAATTGTAAATGGTTACAAGTAAATAAGAGATAAATTTACAAGGTTGTATCGTATGGGGTGATACGATACAACCAACATAAGTTTTTTTATATTTTTAAAAGTGATTATAAGTGGATGAAAGAGAAAAACTAATATTAGAAATATGAAAAATTATTATTTAATTAAAAATAAAAAAGAAAAATGAGTAATTTTTTGATGTAATTATAAGCATGATGTTCGTGAATAGATTGTGAATGCTCTCAAATGACAATAACGTCGTCTTCACGAGTATACTTAAGAAAAACAGATAAATGAAACATTTTTTTTTTCTTTTTCTCATCCCTTTCTTTTCTTTCCTTCTTTTTTTTATTTCCATTAACTATATACTAATTATCAACTTTCATATGTTTCATGTTGTACATTATTTTTTATAAGTTGTACTTTAACCATAATACTTTTATATATTGCACAATTTAACACTAATACTTGTTTACTTTCAACTTTGGTCCCCTATACATTTTATTTTTTACAAATTTTTCTTTTTATGTTGTGGTCTAAAGTTTACGAGTTACACACTGCATCGTACATGTGTGGTTCAAAATTTTTACAATTTAACCGATCTGACGCAACGTGCGGGTCCTAAATCGACTTAGTTATTGTTTTCTTTGTTTTATGTTTCTCGTGATTCAACGTTTGTACGTCTACTTTTCGTTTGGTGTTATATTTTTTTCGTTTTTATTTTTCTTTTTAATACTAGCTTTACCGGTGTTAGTGGTTGATGATAGTAGTGTGACATTAGTGCTACTTGTCACGGTTTTACGCCCCCGCCGTAACAGCTTAATACTAGTTTCATTCTAATTTCAAAAGATTGATTTTATCTTTTATTTCTTTTCTTTTTTTTTCTTAAATTAACTTGGAAACATAATTGTTGATCTGTGAAGAGGATTAAGCAACCAAAAACTCAAAGATTCAGCACTGGCTGTCAACTGCCGAATTATGCCAAGTGCTGATCCACTACCGATCAGCACATGCGAAGTGCTGAACCAATGCTAATCAGCACTGAAAGTGATAAAGTGCTAATTGTCTGCATATCAGCACTCAAATGGATGCACTGCTGATCAACCATAACATTAGACAAGACTGTTTGTACCGAAGTACTCTAACGACTGTAGTGTTCTGCCTTTTGGAGACAACATAGTACTAAAGCTGCAAAAATTTGATGTGTTGATTGTCTGTCTGTGTTATACATACCTTTTGTAAACCAGGAATTGATGTAAAGTTGATTATTCTTAATGTTTACCTTTCATAGTATAAAGATAGTTCACTTGTATAGTTTAGAAGTAAGCTTGTAAGTCCACTTGTTTATATGTTGATTGTATCATTTGTACTCAGAAAAAATTAATCAAGTGTATACTTTGAAAGAAAATCTTGTGTCTATATTATTACTCAAAGTATATGTGTTTGATAAGTAAAACAGTTAACTTAGGTTTTACATTCGTTATCTGTTGATTAAACGGAAAATTCTTGTTACGCCTTAACCTGATCCAACAATAACTTTCTTATTTTGTTTTTATTTTCTTTCATTAAATAAACTTCAGAACCCAACTGGTTTTTTTCTTTTCTTCCACTTTTCTTCTTTTCTCTCCGTAAATAAACTTAGGAACACAGCATAAGTCGACAACTATTAGCGCATTACACAGCGTTTTAGATTAAATAATAATGATTTAATATAACATGTCAAGTAGGTGGGACACGCGGCATTTTCAGGTCACTTTCCGATCAACACGAACATGGTTTTCCGATCATACATTCATGCATTTAATATTGTTCACTAAATGAGTCATTTATTACACAAACATTCATGAACCTTTCACATAACGGTAATTCGGAGAATTGCCGAATCACACACGCATCTGTCCCCGAATGTTGGTGATTTGTCAAAATAGTTTTCAAACAATCATAATTGGTATGAAGTTATGTATTATATGATTAAATGTTTTTACTTAGTTGTCAAAATTGGGAATTTTCTATCATTTACGTGTTTTCCTGTAATTTTGGCTTTTAAAGCCTAATTATTGTAAAAACGACTTTGAACTAGCAAAATAGATATTGTTTCATGTTATTAATATTTTTTTGATATTATATGAGCATTTGGTGGTTTTGGTGTAGAAAAAGTTAAATCGCATAACATCAATATGATTTTATAGATGGGGGCCTTTCTTGTAAAAAAAAGATTAAAACCCAAACCCCCACCCCTTTACCCTAATTCTGCCACCCCTTTCCCTTGTGCTCTCTCCTTATTTTTAGAACACACACACACACAAAATAACACACATACTCTTGATTCTTCTTGCAATTGATGGTAATTTTGGATTGTTCTTGCATCAAAAACATGTTAACTTGCATCTATGCATCATCACATGTAAGTATTTAGTTCAATTTCATACTCTTTGATTATCATGATGAACATGACACTAGATATCCAAACTCGAATCAAAACTTGAAATTGATTGAAATTGATGATTGATTATGTGTTAGTATTCAATATAATGATGTTTGTACGGATTGGTTTTGTGAAATTGTGTCGTTTTGATTAAAAATCGAGACTTACTTATAATGAAAACTTTAATTTAGGGCTTTTGTAGAAATTGTATGATTTTGATGAAATTGGATTGAATTGGTGGTTCTAGGATGTTAGTTGTTACTAATGGATGAAAATTCATGTTTTGACCTTTTGATTTTGGCTCGGTTTTCGAATACTTTCCATTATAGAAAACTTTTGGTTAAGTTGTGTCACACTCTCAAACTCCACGTGCGGGTTCTACCGCGAGGCGTGTGAACAGACCAGGATCTAAGTCATTAGTTACTCTGAATGACACTATATGAAACATTTAAAACAAACCAGAGTTTAAAACTTTAAAGCTGTGAGGAAGCATTTTGTAAATAAGTCAAACCCAAAGCATTGAAAGTGTAACAATGGCAAAACACGGGCCAACCCATTGTTTATAAACACACAAACTGAAAACCAAATGTCAAGACATAATATGAAGCTTTAAAAATGCATGCTGGACTTGTGATGTGCTTCTACAGGCAACTGGAGTTAACGACCTGAGAATAGCTTACTAAAGTGTCAACACGACGGTTGGTGAGTTCAAGAGATAAGTTTATCATAAACCATAGCAGTTGTATTACATAAATAAGTGCATTGAAATAGATAGCTAGTTTATATTCATAAGTAATAAGCATAGTGATTTTGTGATCGAAACTGACTATGTTCGTCTGTTTGTCTCCCGCCACGACATACCTGGTTGTGACGAATGTTTGTTGTTTAGGACAATATTGCACCCGCTTGACCTCCAGTCTTACGGGTGGGCTTGTTAGATCTAGTAGTACTACCCAAAATTTCCTGCTTGTTTCCTTAATTAACGATCCAAAAGTGTGAGGTCTTTTAGTGGTATATCACACTATGTTATACTATACAAAACTTATATAATAAAGCGTTTGTAAAAAGAGTATGCTATCTCCCCCAAAGAGAGTGTATAGAAAGTAGGGCATGAACTCACCTGGTGCTTCAATAACAGAACAATGCAAGCTACGAAGGAACGGAAAGGCAACCCGTCAAAGGTTACCTAGAACACGTGAGTTTGTAAGTACACAAGACCAGAATGGCTTAACAGATCCTAAGTGCTCAATACACAGGTTGACCCAAGTGATATGGTAAACAATAAAATATTTTGACCTAGTTGACCGGTTTGACCCGTTGGTGACATGTCAAGTTAGATTCTTGTTTGACCAAGTACAGTAATTCATAAATCATCATACCATCACAGAGTACTGTACATGTTATTCACATAAGCCATTGCAACTCTTAAGTCTCATTATGATCTTCATGCTAACTTAGGTTATCATACAACACATGCAAACCAATTCATCATACTGAACATGTTCACAATTAGATTCCTCTACCGTTTACACATTGGGTTTAGTCACTCACAACGTGCCTTGTGAAGCCACTCACGACTACACACCCTAAACCCTGCCAATCCTATAAAGTAGGGGCCTCAGATTCGCACATGTGTATGATACCCATCATCACATACCCAAATGCAATTCATACAAGCCAGTAACCAACTTTATAATATTCAATTACTATATTGCATCATAAACTCATAAACTTGTACATAATGCCAGACTTGCACATTTTCCAAGAACACCTAGATTTTCCTATAGATTCATCAAGTAACCATATAACCCAATTATCATAATATAACACATTAGACATCATCCATGATCACTCTAGCATGCTCCTAACATCCCAATCATGATCAACTCACAAAATCATGCAAGTTACATAAACAAAGTTTCCCTTTTGGAAAGTGGCATCCAAAAGCCAAACTTTCATCAAATTTGTTCATAGATTTATCAATAGCATCCCTAATCTAGTTCATAGCAATCATAATAACCCATTTAACATACAACAATCATCAAAACATGAATTCCCATGAAGAAAAGTTTCTACTTTAGGCAATGTATGAACTATATGATCAAACCATGGAATTCTTGCATAATCATCATAACCTAACATTCATATAACATAACTAACAACATATCATCATCAAACAATCATCAATTTCTACTTTTCTTCACAATTTTCAAACTAGGATTCATCAAGTAACAAAAACATAAAAATCTTGCTAGAAACTCACCTCAAAACGTGTAAAGATGATGATTAACACTTGCTAACTCTTGAAACTAATCAAAATTGATGGTTGCTTGTTGTTGCAAAGTCAAAATCGCAATGTGTGTGTGTGTGCTTGATCTCGGCCGTGCAAGGGGGGTGGAGAGGGGATTAGGGTTTGTTTTTTTTAATTTAGGCTAATTATAATTTTACTAATTAAACCCTCATGTTTGTATTTTATAAAGACTAAGCTTTTAATCCCTTTTAGTTAATTTCTAACCACATAACACATGGATTATTACCAACTAGTAACAGTTATATATTTTAGCTAGAAAACACTACACATGGATTACATAGTACACGTTGTCACGTTATAAAGTGTAATTCTCAAATAATACTTACAATTCATAAATCATATAATTATGTCTTAATAATCAATATTACTAATTAAGTCATTACTTGTTATCCAAAGTTAATTATTATTAAGTCACGAACGCCCAACGACAAAGTGTGTGCTCACGACACATGTATGCAAGACTTAACGAGGCTAACGGAGTTTGGTAACAGAAAATTACCGGATGTCACATTATCCCCATGTTGAAAGAATTTTCGTCCCGAAAATTGCGTTACGTGGTTGTGTTACATCATTGGTCTATTGCATTGGCACAAGGAAATCAGGTGAGTTTCAGGTGAGTTGTCACATCATCCCTATATTGAAAGAAATTTCGTCCCAAAATTTAATCATTACCTTCACCAGTTGTCGTCGTTGTTTCGAACAAATTAGGATACTTGAGCTTCATCTAATCTTCATGTTCCCACATGAACTCCGATCCACTTTTTGAGTTCCAGCGAACCTTGACAATAGGGATCTTGCTCTGCTTCAAGGTCTTGACCTCTCGGTCCATCACCTCAACTGGTTCTTCAATGACTCAAAATTGTTCGTCCACGTGTACTTCCTCAAGTGGTACAATCAAGGTCTCGTCAGATAAGCACTTCTTCAAATTTGAGACGTGAAAAACATCATGAATCCCACTCAATGACTCAGGTAGCCTTAATCGGTACACCACCGGGCCGATTATTTCCAAAATCTCGAACGGTCCAACGTATCGCGGATTAAGCTTACCTCTTTTGCCAAATCGAATCACACCTTTCCATGGTGAGACCATTAACAAAACTTTGTCTCCGATCTGAAACTCCAAAGGTTTCCTTCGCTTATCAGTGTAGCTCTTTTGTCGGTCTCGTGCTACAGCCATACGATTTCGTATCTGTGCGATCTTCTTGGTAGTTTCATGCACCAATTCGGTGCCAGTCAATTGACTATCACCAACTTCTGCCCAATAAACTGGTGATCTACACTTTGGCCCATACAACGCCTCAAATGGATCCGCTTTAATACTGATATGATAGCTATTATTGTAAGAAAATTCCACCAAAGGTAGATGGACTTTCCAATTGTTCCTAAAATCTATCACACAGGCTCGTAACATGTCCTCTAAAGTTTGAATAGTGCACTCGCTCTGTCCGTCGGTCTGAGGATGGTAAGCGGTACTCATGTCTAAACGTGTACCCAAAGATTTCTGCAATGATTGCCAGAAATGGGAGGTAAAACGGGCGTCGCGATCCGAAATGATCAAAATAGGCACACCGTATCTAGATACTACTTCCTTCAGGTAGATCCGGGTTAGCTTATCCATTTTGTCCATTTCTTTGATTGCTAGGAAGTGAGCAGACTTAGTCAGTCGATTACAATCACCCATATCGTGTCACAACCGCTAGGAGTTCTGGGTAATTTTGTAATAAAGTCCATGAAAATTTGCTCCCACTTCGACAAAGGAATTTCGGGTTGTTACAGTAACCCATATGGCTTTTGGTACTTAACTTTCACCTTAGAGCAGGTTAAACACTTGCTCACATAGGTAGCTATGTTCGCCTTAATATTAGGCCACCAATAGTGCGCCTTCAGATCATGATACATCTTGTCAGAACCAGGATGTATAGAATACTTAGACTTGTGTGCCTCACTCATAACCAAGTCTCTTAGATTTTCATAGGAAGGTACCCAAAGTCTATCCATGAGATAACGGATTCCATGAGCTTTCACCTCAAATTGTTTGTCCATCCCATGCAATGATTCAGATTCAACATTTTTTGCTTTTAAAGCTTCTGTTTGAGCTTCCTTTATTTGTTCAGGTAATTGAGTGCTAATCGTAAGCTGTAAAGCTCGCACTCGTCTGGGTTTAGCAGTTTCCTTTCTGCTTAAGGCATCAGCAACCACATTTGCCTTTCCCAGTTGGTATTTAATAGCACAATCATAATCATTCAATAATTCTACCTAGCGTCGCTACCTCATATTCAGCTCTTTTTGCTTGAAGATATGCTGAAGACTCTTGTGATCGATGTAAATGGTGCATTTGGTACCATACAAGTAATGTCTCCAGATCTTCAAGGCAAAAACCACTGCACCTCGTTCCAAGTCATAGGTGGTGTAGTTCTTCTTGTGCACCTTTAGTTTGTCTCGAGGCATAGGCTATCACCTTGTCACATTGCATCAAGACACAACCGAGCCCTTGGATAGAAGCATCACAATAAACCATGAAGTCATCACTTCCTTCTGGTAATGCTAACATCGGTGTGCTACAAAGCTTCTGTTTCAACAACTGGAAGGTTGTTTCTTGACTCTCTCCCCATTTAAACGTAGTA
The DNA here is from genome assembly GCA_025506505.1 of Flaveria sonorensis. Classification (NCBI taxonomy): domain Eukaryota; kingdom Viridiplantae; phylum Streptophyta; class Magnoliopsida; order Asterales; family Asteraceae; genus Flaveria; species Flaveria sonorensis. Next base: position 36,572,783 of record CM046432.1, read on the forward strand.
CCTTTATGTGTCAAAGCAGTGAGAGGTTGAGCAATTTCGGAAAATCCTTCAATGAAGCGTCGATAGTAACCTGCCAGTCCAAGGAATTGTCGTATCTCACTAGGCGTTTTGGGAACTGACCAATTCTTTATTGCCTCAACCTTCATAAGATCCATATGAATTCCTTTGTCATTAACAATGTGACCCAGAAATTGCACCTCTCGAATCTAGAAGTCACACTTAGAGAATTTAGCATACAATTGTTCCCTTTTTAACAGTTCCAAGATTAACCGTAAATGCTCCTTGTGTTCCTCTTTGGTCGTATAATAGATCAATATGTCATCGATGAACACGATAACAAACTGATAGAGGTAGGGTTTGCACTCTCGGTTCATGAGGTCCATGAATACTACAGGTGCATTAGTCAACCCAAATGGCATGACCAAGAATTCATAATGACCGTAGCGAGTTCTAAATGCTATCTTCGAGATGTCTTCCTCTAAGAACATTAGAGAGATTATCAAATTCCGCCAAGATACTACCACACCAATGAAAAATCAGCCCCGATACCTGCTTCGCAAATGAGTAGCCTAGGAACAAATGGGCTGCCGACTCACAATGATTATCACATAAAACACAATTTGGAGAATGCAGCGAGATGCCTCTTACCACTCTATCAAGTCTTCGCCTCCAGTATAAACCATAGGTTGATCCTCAGTAGCCAAAGTATGACCAGTGATAGGTGGCTCTTGATCAACATCAACAGTCTCTGTTATCCTTTCTGTAACAACAGGATCAACATCATGCTCTGTAGTATCAGTAGGATCTTGAGCAATTTTGGGATCAGCAGATTGCTGTTCACTTGACTCTTCAACTTCCATGGTTTGTTATTGTACACACGGAAAAGGCACACGGGAAGTGAGATCTCTTAAGTTCTGCTCTAGAATCTGAACATAACTAAATATGAAATATTGTTGATGTTCAAGATTCTTTATCCTCTCATCCTTTTCAAATAATTGCCTCTGCATATCATCAATCGCCTATGTATTCTCCAAGATTTCCCTTTCCAATGTACTGATTCTCTGCTTAAGAGTAACAGATGTAGGTGAACTAGTAAAAGCACTAGCACCTTGTGTTTGCACAGGAGGAGTGTTAAGAAAATATTCCATGCCTACCATCTCCTCAAACCCTTGATCTCTAGTAGGAGTACTCAACACATCCTTAGTAGTAGGCATAGTAGATGATGTCTCTAACGTAGCAGCCTCACTAACTGTGGCATGAGTCTCAGACACAGGCATATCCTCATCAGTCATCACAGTGGTCACTAGGGTCCGACATTTTCATAAGACACCTCGTCCTCTACCCCTCACACGTGGACTATCACTTGCTCTCCGTGCCATCCTCTTCTTTCTTCCTCTACTTGGTCTGGAGACATTGTTTTTACCTGATGATCCAGATACACCAGCTGCAGAGCCTAAATCTCCTCCTTGATCATCATCATCATCCTTCTTAAAATCTTTCTTATCATCATCACCCTCATACACATCATCACCATCATCATCTTCATCATCAGCAACCTCTTCTTCATCAGTAAAGTCAAAATTCACTAAATGCAAATCATCATCATCATCATGTACTGGTTTGGAATAGGAACATCATGTTTAGGCTCTACAAATGCCTCTTTAGTATAAACCATAGGTTGATCCTTAGTAGCCATAGTATGATCAGTGATAGGTGGCTCTTGATCAACATCAACAATCTCTGTTGTCCTTTCTGTAACAACAGGATCAACATCATGCTCTGTAGTATTAGTAGGATCTTGAGCAATTTTGGGATCAGCAGATTATTGTCCACTTGACTCTCCAACTTCCGTGGTTCATTATTGTACACACGAAAAAGGCACACGGGAAGTGAGATCTCTTAAGTTTTGCTCTAGAATCTGAACATAACTAAATATGAAATGTTATTGATGTTCAATATTCTTTATCCTCTCATCCTTTTCAAATAACTGCCTCTACATATCATCAATCGTCTGTTTATTCTCCAACATTTCCCTCTCTAATGTACTGATTCTCTGCTCAAGAGTAACAAATGTAGGTGAACTAGTAAAAGCACTAGCACCTTGTGTTTACGCAGGTGGAGTGTTAAGAAAATCTTTCATGCCTACCATCTCCTCAAACCCTTGATCTCTAGTAGGAGTACTCAACACATCCTCAGTAGTAGGCATAGTAGATGATGTCTCTAACATAGCAGCCTCACTAACTATGGCAGGAGTCTCAGACACAAGCATATCCTCATCAGTCATCACAGTGGTCACTATGGTCCGACGTTTTCGTAAGACGCCTCGTCCTCTACCCCTTGCATGTGGACTATCACTTGCTCTCCATGCCATCCTCTTCTTTCTTCCTCGACTAGAAGGTACATCTTCAAGAACAAAGTCTGCATCACGTTCCTCAGCAGTGCATTTGGCAGGTGTTTCTTGCACTCTGGGACGTTCCTGAAGGACATATTGTACGTTCCTAACTTGATCACTATTAGTTTCGATCCCTAAACTAAACCATGAATCAATCTCAACATCTATAGAAGTTCCTGCTAGTTGTGAACTTTAAGGTGCTTCTTCAGGAATAGTAGTTAAGGGCCAGCTTGTTCAGCTTGTGTGACCACTTCTTCAGTTTGTTGAGCCTCTTCCTGATAATCTTCGACAAATAGTCCAAGTTTTGGAAAATAAGCACCATCCCAAGCATTACCTCTAGCTCCTATAAGATAAGTGAATATATCCTTCTTCATCATTATTACAGCATAACTAGATGAATCAGATACTGGTAGCTCAAGATGAGCAACATTCACTATTAGCTGTATGAATCGTGGGTACATTATGAACTTCTTTCCAACAGTAGCTATAACATTCTTATGTATCTTCAAGAATATCACCTTGGATATGTTGTATGGTAGATCATCAACTAGGGATATTAGTAGGGATCTGAATATAGCATTTAGGCTATCCATGTCAGCCTTAAGATTATTGAGACAGTGTATACAACATGAAATAAGTACTTCCAGAATGGTGGAAGGTACTTCTTCTCAAGTGAAGGATATCTATGATCATATCCCATTCTCTTCAAGCAATCTCTAACCACATCGTCATCGATCTTGACGGGCGCATTTCATTGATCTTCTAATAGTAGTACACTGTTTATCACTTCGGCAGTGATAACAACCTGCTTTCCTTTAACTGTTGCCGATATATATGGTTCACCCTACTCATCTCTTTCATTAACAGCCCTTTTCCAGAATTGATCAATCAAATCATTGTAAATGGTAGGATTAGCCATGATAGCATGATGAATCGGTAAAGTCTTAAGTCCATCTGTTAAAGATCTGAACAAGGCTTTGTCTTCGGGAATGTCTCCAAGATAAGCTACTACATTGTGGTTCTTATTGAAAACCATAGATCTCACCATCTAAAAAGTTAAACAAACTTGTATAAGCACACAATAAAATTTTCACACTTTGAAAAATTTTGAAAAATTAAACTTCTCGTGCGAAAACTTCAAGTACTCACGCGAAAGCTTTAAGTTTTCAAACTTAACTTTTCGCACGACAAGATGGGTTTTCGCATGCAACTGAATTTGACCAGAAGTCAACTTCTCGCGCAACAAGTCTGCTTTTCACGCGAGTAGTTCTGTGCGAATTTGAAAGTTCTCGCGTCTGTTTATTTTCAACTTACTTTTCGCATGTTTTAACAGATAAAACATGTTCTTTAAGTGTTGATTAAGTCATTATTAAGGTTTAAGATGTTTAATTTTGTTTAGTTTAACACTTAGAATTTTGAGATAATTTTTTTCAGGAATTTTTTGTGCGAATAGTGTACTTTTCACTCAATTGTTCCTTTTATAGCCTTTTAACTTCTCACGCGAGAAGTCAGAGTTCTCGCACACAAGACTTTTCGCATCTTGAAGTTTTCGCATGCGAGAAGTTAAATTTTCTTTGAACTTTAAAATTTTTTCAACTTTTCAAATTTATTTATCTTATTAAGTCATTTGATTTGTTATGAGAAAGATTATGTTTAACTAAGTGTTTACAATTATCCAAGAGCCCTTAATTTTTGCAAAATTTTTGTGAAATTTTGTAAAATCAAAACAAGTGTAAAAACAAATGTTAACCTAAAAACAAACTGATATTTTTCTATATACTTATAACATAAAATGTTTTTGGTAAATTTTCAAGTATAGGATCCAAGTTGTCATGAAATTGATCATAAACATCTTTCAGCTTTACTTGAAATAAGACCAGTTATGTTGATTGTCAATATGTTGTATCTATTTTAAACTTAGACTTTAATTATTACTTGGACACATATTCTATGATATTTATCATGTCTAGATTGATTTGTGTTAGAACTCTTAAAAGATTAACATTTTGTCTTTTGTGTTTTTGTCATAGTATATGGACTTATTTTGTAAATATATGTTCCTTATTTTTTCTTTGATAGTATAAATAGGATATTTTATGTATTGTGTAGGTAGTCCTAGAGACCTAGAGATCTAGAGAGAGACCTAGAGAACTAAATAGTTAGAAGAGAGAACAACTGTAACTACCTCTTACAAGTTGTATCCTGAGCTTTTACTATCAATGAAATCTATGAATTTTTGAAGTAATTGCTTGTGTTTGTGTACTTTGTGTATGAATTGATCATTGCATTACGATATCTTCACAAATTGATCCATTTTGAATCTATCAAATGGTATCAGAGCTTTTGGTTCAGTGATTAGAGCTTATCGGCATTTTTGAGCTCTTTGAATAACTTGAAATCTATGTTGATTGCAATTTGATCAATTAATTGTTGATTTCTGTTGTGTTTCATCCATAGAAACATGATTTGAATCATAATTTGGTGAGTATTGATCAGATTTGTGTTCGAACTGTGTTCTTCATTTTCGAACTGAAATTCGATCAGAAAACAGATTTGTTGATGTTGTTTGATCAAAAAGTTGATTGAAGATTGTTAATCGATCTATATACTACCCAATTGGAAGCTTTTAGATCAATTTAACAAGTTTTGAAGAACTTCATTAAGATCTGAGTTTGTTGAAGATGATGAATTTGGCGCTTGAGTTGTGAAAAACAACTGAAAATTGCTAAGTGATCAGACGCATTACAACTGTTTGGGTGTTTCATCACTGTTAAGGCGTTTTTAAAACAGGCATTTTGCAACTATTCGGACGCTTTGAGACTGTTTGGCCGCTTTGATACTTTCTTGAAACTAGAAATTCTAGACGCTTGAGAACTGTTTGGGCGTTTTTGCCTCAGGCGTTTCTATACTGTGTGGGCATTTGAGAATTGTTCAGACGTTTCATCAGTTGGGCGTTTTAGAATTCATCTAAGTCATTCCCTTAGACGTTTCTTGTTCAAAGCCAGATGTTTCAAGAGTTTTAGGTGCATTAGCATTCAGACTTTTCAGTAAACACTTAGAAATTTTTTCAAAAACTAAAAAAAAATTCAAAAATATTTTCAGTTCATAGATTCTTTTAAAATTTTAAAAACAACAAAAACAAGTCATTTTCAGTAATTCAAAAGTACAAAATGGTTAAGTCTGAAGATTCTGAGAACAGGGTTCCCAAGCTCAAAAATAGAGCTGATTTCAAAAACTGGCATCTCAGATTGAAGTATCATCTAAACTCCATTGACACTGATTTGTGGAAGTCAATAGAGAAAGACCACATATCCCAATTACATCCAATGGTCCTGCCAGAGGATTTTTCTATACAAAAGACTCTCCAGAACCATATCCTGAGGATGTTCTACAAGGTGATGACTTAAGGATGGTGAAGAATGACATCAAAGCTTATTCATTGATGTGCAAGGGGTTACCATTAGAAGTCTTGACTAGACTTGAAGGTTATCAAACTGGCTACACCATGTACAAAGCTTTAAAGATCATTTGTGAAGGTGGTAAAGAGATACAAGATCTCAAGAAGCAGAAACTCAAAAGGCAATTGTAGTTGTTTGAGCATCTTTCTGGTGAAACAATCAATCAAATGATGAACAGATTCGTGCAATTATCTACTGAAATGTCAACTTCTGGTATCAAAAATGATCTTAAAGATCTAAATTACAGACTTCTGAATGCTCTTCATGGAAATAGACAGTCACTCTGTTGAAGCATACAGAAAAGTTCCCGATGGATCTGGATCTTTTGATTGCCAAAATTGAATCAGTTGAAATTGATGAGTGCTCCAGAAACAATGATAGAGCTGCATCAATGTCTCAGGAAAGTATGTTGCTTCTCCAGCTAACACAGTGGAGAATGCTTTTCTGGTAAAAGATGATAATTCTCCAGAAGATGAGGGTGATTTGTTCGTTGGAGCTGGTTTCTTCACAGATTCTTCTTACACAAGTGCTCCAGTTTATACAACTCAACCTCAACCTCAGTCTCCTCCTAAAACTCAAACTCCTAAAATTCAAACCGAGACTCCATCTTCTAACTCTGTTAAAACTAGCAAAGTTAAAGATGATATTAATATCCTTTTACAGGATGATGAGTCAAAATCTGCTTTTACTGCTTTCATGGCAAGTTTTCATGCTTGTCAAGGTAGTCATCTAACCCAGTTAAATCTTGTTTTGCAGGATTTGTTTGAGATGGATCCTGATGATGTGCAAGAGATGGACTTGAATTGGCAGATGGTGATGATTGCCTACAGAACACAGAAACACTCATATGTTAACAGGAATTACAAGCCAAGTGCAAACAATCTGTTGGCTTTGATAAATCAAAGTCAAGGTGTTTCAACTGCAACAGTTATGGTCATTTCTCAAGGGAATGTAATGCTCACAGAAATCAAGGTGGAAATGGTCAAGCAGGTTCTAGCAGTCAAAGATACCAACAACAGTCTTAGAAGACCTTTCAAAAGACTTATCAAAGTCTTCCCATGCCAAAACTTAAAGATGAATCAAAATCATCTGAAGATCCAAAGAAAGCTCTTGTTGTTAGCATCAAAGATGGCTATGACCGGAGTACTTGTGCTAAACAATTCACAGCTAATCTAACATCTAGTTTAGCTCTTGTTGCTGAAGTTCAAAATGAAGACTGGTCTGAAGAAAATGACCCTAAGGCAGAAGGTGATTATGACAATAATGATGAAGATTATGATTGGAGTGACAAATCTGACCCAAAAAAGGATTCAGAAGAAATTGCACTCATGGCTCAGTCTGAACAACCAAAGGTTGAGCATCCATCATCTGACTCTGAGACTTCTTCTTCAAGTTATCCTGAAATTTCTATTGAAGTCAGAGAGAAAATGTGCATAAAAGCATGTTTTGATCAAGTTGAGCATTACAGAACATATGCATTTAAAATATGTGACAAACTTAAACAAGAAGAAGTAATGCACAACAAACTGAAAAACGATCACAAAGTTTCTGATGAAAAGATCTTATCTCTACAAACCTCATGGAATAAAACTCTACAAGAGCTTGAACTTGTTAAAAAAACAACTTGAGGAGATGACTAAAAATTTAGAAGAAGAAAAAATAGCTCATGTTGTAACACAGGTGGATCTAGCTAAAGTTAAAAGTTCTAAAACAATTGTAGAAAAGTTGGTAAGTGAGAGGAAAGATAAAAACAAAATAGGTTTAGGTTTTACAAATGAGCCCATGTCTGAATCAATCACAAACACTTTACCAAAAAACTTTAACACACATGATCACTCACCTGAAAACAAAGCTAAGCTCAAAGCCTTTCAAAATAAGAAAAAGAATTCTGAAAGTGATGAAGAGAAAACAAATATTGAGATATTTGAGGAACAAGATTCAAAAAAGATTAAAAATGGTCATCCAGTGAAAGTTAAATCTTACGAACCACGACCAAGGAATAAGAAAATGTTTATTCCCAAAGAGTATGTTGTAGAAGAAGTAATAGTAAAGAATGATAATCAAAACTCAAAGAATAAAGAGAAAGTAAAACAAGATGAGGTAACATCTAAAGATTCATTTTCTTACAGACTAAACAATCCAGACTTTATCAAATGGCAGAAAGAACAAAAAGATAAAGAAAATGCAAAAAGTCTTCTACCGAAGACGTTCATAAACAAAGCAAGCGAAGTTCATCAAGATCAAGAAACCAGAGAAGAAGAAGGAAAAATGCTAAAACTAAATCCTCTTAGAAGAAAAATCAAAACAATCAAAATCAAAGAACAAATCAATCTAATCAGTTTAAACCAGTGAAGTTTGTATCTGCGGGTACTTTTGGTATGAACACAATTCCTGAAATCAAACCAAACTCAAAGAAAACAAATCTAAATCTGATCTGAAAACAGGTTCAGTTCCAAAGTCTTCCGCTGTTAACAAAAGATTTGTATCTAAAGTGTCTAGGAATGGTGTTAATGTAAAAAAGTCAAAACCCAAATTTCAAAAGAACAAACTCTCAAATAAAAAACAATAGATTAACTTTATAACTCCTAAATCAAAACAAGGATCAAATGTGGCTTCCACATCAAAGGTTAATCAACAATTGTTTAAATTTCAACAAAGGTACTGTGATATATGTGATATGTACAATTATAATACTGATGAATGTTTCTTTAACAGGTACTGTCACATTTATGATATGAAAAATCATTCAACAGCTGATTGTTATTTTAACAAGTATTGTACCATTTGTGATCAAAGAACTCACAAAACTGAGAATTGCTACTTCCAAAGGAACTCGCCAAGGAATGCATATGTAAATCCACAATTTCAAAGATATCAAAGTGTTGGTTTTCAAAGATTAACAAAACAACCTTTCTTAGGCTTGAGATCTTTTCGAAGGATTGATTCTGATTGTGATGATTCTTATGCTGTGAAATCAAAGAGTTATAATCAAGGAAAATTCATTCCACGATCTGTGAGAATGAACAATGCAAAGTTTGGTAATCAAAATTTTTCTAAAAATGTTTCTTTTGATGGTTTGAGTTATCTTGACGATGATCTTGAAAAATGTTATGCAAATCAAAGATAAATCAAAAATTTGTCAGAAACAAAATTGGTAAATTTACACAGCAAAAGCAGCCTGATTTGAATAAGATTCATTTCAAACAGTTTACCATTGTTGATAAATTTGGCAAGCCCAAGACCATATCGGCTTGGGTTGATAACTCAACTTAAATATTTTTGAAATGAAGGTATGCCCAAGAAGACCAATTAACACATAGTATGTTGATAGTGGGTGTAGCCGGCATATGACAGGCAACCATGCCTTGCTTCAAGATTTTAAGTTAACAGATGGTACTCATGTTGCATTCGGAGGCGATGCAGGTGAAAAAATAACAAGAGAAGGAACAGTGTCCAATGTGATAATTAGCTTTGATAAAGTCAACTGCTGTGTCACAGTTGAACTTTAATCTTTTATGTGTTTCCCAAATTTGAGACAAATCTTATTCTGTTCTATTTTATGATTCTTTTTGTTATATTTTGAAACCAGGTTTTCAGATAAGCAAAGAATGGGTAGTTGTTAAAGTTGTTCGTGATCGAGATGTATAAAAATTAGATATGTCTCAAGTAGATCCATCTACAGAAACAACATGCCTAATTGCTCAAGCATCAAATGTCGAAAGCCAGCTATGGCATAGACGTCTCGGGCATTCCAATTTCAAGAACATGAACAAGCTTGTAGTAGGAAATCATGTAGTAGGTCTTCTAATAAAGAAGTTTGCTACAACAGAGCTCTGCTCAACATGTTTAATAGGAAAGCAACACAGATCGTCTTATAAGCCCAAGCTGATAAACTCAAATTCCAAGCCTCTCTAGATATTACATATGGACCTATTTGGACCAACTAATATGCAGAGTATTGGAAAGAAATCTTATTGTTTAGTTATCATTGATGACTTTACAAAATTTTCATGGGTTATCTTTTTGCATGCTAAATCTGAAACTACTAAATTGTTAAAAGAATTTATTATTAAAGTAGAAAATCAATTAGAACAAAAGGTAAAAATTATCAGAAGTGATAATGGAACTGAATTTAAAAATTCTAATGTTGACATGTTTTATGCAGAAAAAGGTATTGCTCATCAGTTCAGTGCTCGTAGAACTCCACAATAAAATGGAGTTACTGAAAGGAGAAATAGAATTTTGATTGATGCCGCATATTCCATGTTAGCAGATACAAAGATTCCAATTACTTTCTGGGATGAAGCCACATCTACTGCATGTTTTGTATAGAATCGTACATTGATTGTGAAAGATAAACAGAAAACTCCTTATGAGTTGATGTTTGGCAGGAAACCTAATATAGATTTTCTTAAATCTTTCAATTGTCTAGTTTTGATTTTAAATCAAGTGACCAGCTAGGAAAATTTGATGCAAAATCTGATGATGGATTTTTTGTTGGATATTCGTCAATTTCAAAAGCCTTTAGAGTTTATAACTCCAGGACGAATGTCATTCTTGAAACTTTTAATGTTAAATTTCTTGAAAACTCTTTTCCATCAGTTGCAAATGGTCCAGCTTGGTTGTTTGATTTAGATTCTTTGTCAAACTCTTTTAATTCTAACTTGTTTGACTCTCCAGGTGAGAAAATGAAACAAGAAAGAGATCTTGGATCTTTCAGTGATGATTCTGATTCGGATGATATGGATGAGTCTAGCCCAGATTACCCATTCTTCTCATTTGTTAAAGATCCTGTATTTTGTTCTGAATCTCATGATCAATCTCACTCTCATCAAGCACATGAACATCTCATTTCTGAAAATTCTAATGTTTCACAACCTATTCCTAATGATGGTCCTAAAACCGTACAACCTGAGTCCGGAACGTCTTCTGTTTCTGATGATGTAGTTGTTACTAATAATCTTGATTACTTTATCAACTCACCTACTCAAGTTCCAAATTTCAATCCACATACTTCAAACTTATTGCATCAGCTTTCCGACTTGAACCAATCTAATCTGGATGTTAATGTTTAAGGAAATGAGATTCCAATATGATGATTGGTAAATATGCATGCACTTAGTATAGTTAATATTGCATTTTTAATATATTTTATGTCGAACAATATTACTTTGTTGCATGTTTGAAATGTAGGTCAAATGAAGCTTAACGAACATTATTTGTGAAGGATACAAAGGATACCAAGACTACGGGTTGAAAGGTGCTGAAAATAAAGAAAACTATGCAAACTGCAGGGAGGCCGTAAGCTACGGCCTGAGGCCGTAACTTACGGCCCTGTGCTAAGTCCGTCTGTGAACCCCGTAAGATAGAAGGTTTGGCCGTCTGGTTGAAGGTAGGCCGTAACCTACGGTTTATAGGCCGTAAGTTACGGTCTAAGGCGATATTTTGAGGGTTGTTTCAAATTTCAAAACCTATTTAAACCCTAACATCAGGGTTTCGAAAATATACCTGGCTCCAGCCCCAAGAACGAATCTTTAGACTATTTGGAGCCTTTGAAACTATCTTTAATCATCAATTGATCAAGGATTCATATCCCCAAGTTGAAGATTGAAGAGATTATGATGAAGATGCAAAACTAAATATCCGTGCTCATCCCCGGGTGGATGGTTTGTGATTTGATTATGCTTTCTTATGTTCTTACCTAGTCAAGACATAAACTTTGATTGTTTAACAACTTTTATTCGTTTATGTGTTTTGAATAATGTGTTGATTAAAGATTCGTGTTAGTTGATTTGATTATTACTTATCAAGTTTTCAGTTTTATATTGTTAACCATTGAGTAGTAATTAGGTTATCATCATTAATCGGTGATTGCAAATAAAGTTTCTAGATTATTGCATTAGTTAGTTTACTAATTAATTTACATAATCGGATATCAAGTTCATAATTACCTTTCAACATATGTGATAAACAAGTTATGTCAATGTAACTTCAAATTCGGGTAAAACATAAGCCGTGTATTCAATTACGTTCCTGAAACCCGGGTGTGATCTCTTTCATCTCAATAGTTCCAAACCAAGTCCAAGTTTTCGTTTTGCTTCATAAAGTAATATTTTTTAGTTAATCTCATCCACATCCATTTACAGTCAAGAGACAATAGTTCAGTTTTTTAAATTTGTAAGTTTGTTTAATAATCAAACGAATCGTGTAACACTAACCACATGCTCCCCGTGGATACGATACCTGACTTACTCTAGCTACCTAGGTTGATTAGGTTTTTGCATGACCCCAACGACAGGTCATCAAAATGGCGCCGTTGCCGGGGAGCTAGTGCGCTTAGCGTTATTTGATTTGAATGATTTTATTTCGTTTTAGTATTTGTTTAAGCTTCAAAATTAAAAAAAAATAAATAAAAAATATTTAAAAAAAAAGTAAAAATTAAAAAAAAATCAAAATATATTATTTGTTTTTCTTAGTTTGTTTTATTTGTTTGTTTTTACCCTGTGTATTCTAGGTTTTTTTTGTAGGGTAATTTTCTTACAGGTTTAGTACAATCATGGATTGGGATTGGGATTATGATGATGATTACGATCTAAGTATTTGTTGCGGGAGTGATTGTCACTGGGTTCAAGATTGTCCACTGTTCGAGAGAAAATATGGAAATATAGAAAGAGGATGTTCTGAATATAGGAGGCAAAAAGGATATGTGATAACAAATTATGATGATGGAGAGATACCCTCATATTATTCACACTTTGAACCTCCTCCACCATCAAAATATCAAGAATATTATCATGTAGACATTAATTACAAATATGCTCAAGAGTGGGATTTGAACCATTATGAAGCCGAGATACCCCAATTCTCAAGCTATCAAGAGGAATATGATGACTACTATCTTGAATACTCTCAGTTGACATATGAAAAGCCTCAGGTTTCAATAAACTCTAAGCTTGATGCAATCATGAACATGATGGTGGAAATGAAGAAGGAAGACAAGTAAAGAGATAAATCATTCGAGGCTCTAGTTAAACAGGTTAGCCAACTCACTAAGGATGTATCTCAACTTAAACGAGAGCAATATGAGTTAGATTATGGCACCGTGATTGATGTTGATGTGATAGAAGATGTTATGGGTCATTCAGAGCATGACTTGGGATGTTTTAAGTTAAATGAAGATGTAATACCTCCAAAAGAGCTAGAGCCTAATGTTGACCCAGTTTATCCCAACCATTCTCATGTGCTTGTTACTTCAACTATTAAAGTTGGGAAAGAAGATTTGAAGAGCAAGATAAAAATGGTGGCATTGGAAGACGTCGACAAATCATCATGAGATGGCACCACAATATCTACTCAACAAACTTGCTAATCATGATAACACAGTTATGGAACTGGCAGGTCAACTATCGAGATTTTATTGGGAATTCGGTAGGTAAATGTTCACTTAAACCACCATAACTATATCAGGTAAGGTCAGGCTGAAGACCTAAAACTTAGCGCTAATCGGGAGGCAACCCGAAATTGATTTGTTTCTTTTAGATTTTGGTTTTTTTTCTTCTTGTTTTGTTTATTTTGTTTTTGAGCTTTAAGCACCGGATGCAAATATTCAAGTATGGGGAAGCTCATGGATCTTTAGGAGCATAAAGAAATGTGTGTTTGGGCGGCTTTACTTATATGAGTTAAAGCATAACCATCATATATTGCTGATAAGGCATCTTTTATCATCTATGATCAGGTCTATGTACTTTTTCTGTATCTTAAAGCTTTGCTAGTTTGGTGTCATTTAGTACAATCATGGTAGGCATAATGCGTCTTTGGAAAGTTAGCCTTGTAACTTCACTTGGGTAAAGGTTAGGATGTTTGATAGTACCCTTGTTGACATAACAATTTTAAAATGTACATTGAGGAAAATGTGAGATTTAAGTGTGGGGATGAAGGGAAGTTTGAAAATTGAGAAAAAAAAATTAATTGAACAAAATCTTTCAAAATGCCCCTAAAGCGACTTATTTATGCATGAAAGGTTAATTTTTTCAATTGAAATCGTGAAAGTATGTTTAACCTCAAGCAGAGGTCCTCAGTCATAGCTATCTCACTTGAAAAAAAAAAGAAGAAATTTATTAGAATTATTAGAGATGTTTAACCTGGGGTAACAAGCAATATAGTGGACTTTTTATGCATGTTTTCACATCCTTAACCTATTTACCATCATTTTTTTGTGAGGATTGAGCTTATACATGAGCTTAGAACATCAACAGGTTAATTGCTCAGCTTTCTTTCATAAGTGTTTACCAGAACGATTGCATTATTCTAGAATTTGCATAATCGATACGTTTCTAAATCACGAACCAAACTGTTGCACATATATGATTAAGGCATTAGGATGAACCTTTGTTTTATTAGCCTTTTTCAATCATATTATCCAACCCTAAAATACCCCCTAGTCGCCGGTTTGAACCCCTAACCTCTTTAATTGTTTAAACCCGAATCAACCCATTAGCCTTTTCAAATCTTTTTCACTTTTTAAGCCCATGTGATGAAATCTGATAAGTTTGCTTGAATTTTTGATATAATATTATTAGAAGCAGTGAAGTGTTTAGATATAATCATCATTCAAAAAAAAAAAAAAAAAAAAAAGAAAGAAAAAAATGAGTAAATAATGGGTCAAAATGACCACAATATCAATGTCTTGTTTCAGTGGTAATAAATTGTGATATGGGTCAGGTTTACCCAAATTCATTGTGTAATGTCGCTTTATTATTCAGTACGTTTCAACATTCTTATTTGGATTTCATCACCTTTAGCCACTTCAAATTCTCTATCCGCACCCAAATCCTAAGCCTTACATTACAATCCTTTAAAGACCTTTTGATGTGTGCATGGTTTGTGTTAATTGGTGGAGTTGCGATCATTATGCAAGCTTATGGTAATTATGAGTTGTTCTTGGTTGAGAGTACTACACTGATATACTAGCATACCTTTTGCTAGACCATATACTAAACCGAGAGGAGTAAAACTTGTGAGAGGTGTGACTACATGCATAGGGAAGATTAGAAAGCTTGTTGGGCTTGGTTAAATAGATCATATTTTAAAGAGTAATATCTTTGCATACAAAGCTATAGCTTGAGATATGAAACTGTGAGTTGGGTATTACTTGGGACCTTAGCTAACAGAATGTGAATACATGGTTGGATCGTATTTGTCTAGTGATAGTTGTAGTGTTATAAGCAAGTTTGCTTGGGGGCAAGCAAATGATAAGTGTGGGGATGTGATGATTGGTTAATATGCATGCACTTAGTATAGTTAATATTGCATTTTTAATATATTATATGTCGAACAATATTACTTTGTTGCGTGTTTGAAATGTAGGTCAAATGAAGCTTAACGAACATTATTTGTGAAGGATACAAAGGATACCAAGACTACGGGTTGAAAGGTGCTGAAATAAAGAAAACTATGCAAACTGCAGGGAGGCCGTAAGCTATGGCCTGAGGCCGTAACTTACGGCCCTGTGCTAAGTCCGTCTGTGAACCCCGTAAGACAGAAGGTTTGGCCGTCTGGTTGAAGGTAGGCCGTAACCTACGGTTTATAGGCCGTAAGTTACGGTCTAAGGCGATATTTTGAGGGTTGTTTCAAATTTCAAAACCTATTTAAACCCTAACATCAGGGTTTCGAAAATATACCTGCCTCCAGCCCCAAGAACGAATCTTTAGACTATTTGGAGCCTTTGAAACTATCTTTAATCATCAATTGATCAAGGATTCATATCCCCAAGTTGAAGATTGAAGAGATTATGATGAAGATGCAAGACTAAACATCCGTGCTCATCCCCGGGTGGATGGTTTGTGATTTGATTATGCTTTCTTATGTTCTTACCTAGTCAAGACATAAACTTTGATTGTTTAACAACTTTTATTCGTTTATGTGTTTTGAATCATGTGTTGATTAAAGATTCGTGTTAGTTGATTTGATTATTACTTATCAAGTTTTCAGTTTTATATTGTTAACCATTGAGTAGTAATTAGGTTATCATCATTAATCGGTGATTGCAAATAAAGTTTCTAGATTATGGCATTAGTTAGTTTACTAATTAATTTACATAATCGGATATCAAGTTCATAATTACCTTTCAACATATGTGATAAACAAGTTATGTCTATGTAACTTCAAATTCGGGTAAAACATAAGCCGTGTATTCAATTACGTTCCTGAAACCCGGGTGTGATCTCTTTCATCTCAATAGTTCCAAACCAAGTCCAAGTTTTCGTTTTGCTTCATAAAGTAATCTTTTTTAGTTAATCTCATCCACATCCATTTACAGTCAAGAGACAATAGTTCAGTTTTTTAAATTTGTAAGTTTGTTTAATAATCAAACGAATCGTGTAACACTAACCACATGCTCCCCGTGGATACGATACCTGACTTACTCTAGCTACCTAGGTTAATTAGGTTTTTGCATGACCCCAACGACAGGTCATCACAATATCTCGTATTCACAAGAACCATCCTACGTCTCAGATTATCGGTCCATTGAATGAGAGAACAATGAGAAGTCATTCAAAACAAGCAAATCTCTGCTTATACTCGTGTTTTCTATCTCAAATTGTTCCTAAAAACATCACCGAAGCGTTAAAGGACAATAGTTGGATTGAAACAATGCAAGAAGAGTTATTGCAATTCCGCAAACAGGAAGTGTGGAAGCTTGTGGATTTACCTGAAGGAGAAAATGCCATAGGCACAAAATGGTTGTTTAGAAACAAGCCAGACGATCAAGGAATTGTTGTTCACAACAAAGCGAGACAAGTTGCACAAGGGTACACTCAAGAAGAAGGAATAGATTATGATGAAGTATTTGTTCCAGTTGTAAGACTTGAATCAATTTGTGTCTTCCTGACTTATGCATCATTCATGAAATTCAAGGTGTATCAGATGGATGTTAAAGGTGCTTTCTTGTATTGACCAATCACTTTGGGTCTGATAAGGATAGTCTATATTATCAACACAGTCAAAGTCAACAAAGGTCAACGTCGCTGTCAAAGTCATCGAAAAAGGCAAACAGACACGTTCGAGACGAAGAACCGAGACAAGATGTTGCAACGTCTCGTCTCGGTTCTTCGTCTCAAATGCGTCAGTTTGCCTTTTCCGATGACTTTGACGGTGACGTTTACCTTTGTTGACTTTGACTGTGTTGATAATATAGTCTATCCTTATCAGACCCAACAATACTCCCCCTTAGTCTATCATTATCAACGTCTTGTATCGTGATTAGCACCGATAAGTCAACCATATAATGATCTTCAATCTCCCCCTAGATTGATGATCTGGTATTAAAGATCTTTCACCTTACAGGCTCCCCCTTTTTGTATGCTCCCCCTCTTCGTGTGCATTCTTTGTGAATGATCAGGAACAACTTTCCAACTCTCTATTCTTGAGTACTTCAGAAGATGTAAGAGGAGGAATCCTAGCTAGGTATCTCTACAAACTTGAAGAACAGGTTCTCTGGTTAGGTACTTTGCTCAGCTGATGATCGACCATCATATGAAGTAAAAATCTGCAACACAATCACAAACACATTCTACATATTTCTCGTTAGATCATTTCAACAATACAAATAAACCCGTGTTTATCTGTGAATATAAACAAACGAAACCATGTTCGTTTATGTTTGCCATTTCCCGTGAAATACATGAAAATATGAGATTTTATTTTATTATAATTATTTTACACCAAGAACTAATTTGATCATGAGATTACATCCTCAAGATATACTTAAGCACAAAGATGTATTTAAACATCAACAAGTTAGTGAGATCACATTGATACAGTGTCTGATCATAATTTTAAATTTTTGATAGCAAAAACAATTCAAGAATGATTGCTGGTATATTTGTCCAATTTACACCCAAACCTTATTCTTTTCAATGAGTGACCTGCAACTGATTTTATCATGTTTTAGGTTCGATTAGAGAAGCTCAGGTAACTTGGTTCCCACAGACATCCGGCGAAGAACTTATCCCATCATCAGGGCTTATTGAGTAATATGATTGACTCTTCTTGACTTCTTTTTGAGGTTTAACAATGATTTTTAATTTAAGAATCACTGTGCCTTTATTTTGGGGAACAGATGATGAGAGCTCCAGGTCTATACTTACGTATAACATAGGAGATGATCATCTAAGTGTGCTGATGAGAGCTTCAGGTCTATACTCACGTATAACAGAGACAATCATCGCTCCAGGTCAATGCTTCCACATAGCAGAGGAGATAAGCACGAAATATACATCTAAAGAGCTAACGAGAAGCTATATTCAGGACTTGGGGATAGGGAGATTTTGGGAATGGAAGGGATCAAGGTAGAAGTCAGACACTCTCAACCCATTTTTGATGAGACTTGTAACTTTGTGCAGGCCGAGATGTCATGGAAATGATCCTTATCACCTAGTTATAAAGCTTTAGTTAGGCTACAGAATCACTGTTTACTTTATTTTCGGGCTGAGCCTACCATGCATATCATATAATGAAACTGTTTTTTTAGATTTTAGAATATTAAGTGATATAGACATCTACATCAGTTACTATCATTTCTCACAATGGTACAAGTCATGCAACCAAGCATACAAAGAAAACATACTATCATTTCTCAGTCATCCCAAATCAAGTTCTTAGTTCCCATTTCAATTATACTAGAAAAGAAAGTCTTCCAAATTATACTAACAAAAAGATGAGAAATGAAGTACCAAGAAAAGTGCAGTGATTGTGAAGTATGAACTGTAATAGTGCAGATAAGTATCCAAAATATGGATGAGAAACCAAAACCATAACCTGTTTGTTCCGCTTCAAATTTGACTGAGGAACATTCTCTGTCGGTAAAACGGATTACTAATAGTCCTCCTGAACTGTTCCTGCACTCATTAACATATTAGTTAGAGAAGGGGACCCAGGCCATCGTGGTCCTGAGAGTTCCTTTTTCATCAGTGTACATAACCTACTTTAGCACACACCCTTTTGAAAAATCATTTATTTCTTTAACCTTTTGTTTTACTTTTCAAATTTGTTTCTGTTTAATTACTTTAGATTTAAAAGAATTGAATTTGAAAATCATTTTCTTTTTAAGACTCATAAGTTGAGATTTTGATTTTGAAACATTGGTCCTTTTCATCTTTGAATCATGTGAAACCGGCTTCACATGAGAAGGTTTGGATAGATTGTTCTTCAAGAAACCATTCAAAGATGTGTGCTTTTTACTTTTTGAACCAGAGAAGCAACCCATGCCCCAAGGCTATCTTTGAACTTGAGGGCACTTCTTTAGCACAAGACCTTCTTTTCCACATCTAAAGCAAGCCTTGAAAGGCTTTTGGTTCTTTGTAGTCATGTGGAAAGCAGGAGAGGGTGGATCTGCTTTGTGGTTGTTGCAGCTTGTCAACAACCTTAAAGCTTCTTCTTTCGGATATCAAAAGATTGAACTTTTTAAGGCTTTGCTGATATGGATTTCGAACTGAGCTGTGATTTGATGTGTGATGTTCGAAGAGATGAGATATGAACATTCTTTTGAGAACCCTTTTGTATGACTAGTGACTTGGCAGACTTGGAGGCAGATTTGTGGCGAGCTTGATGGATAGCAGATGAAGATAGTGAGTGCTTCTGCTGAGTTTTAAAGGGACTGCTGATTTGTTTAGCATTTGCAGATGAGATCCGTATAGGTCTTGATTCAACTTTTGGAAGCATTTGAGACTTGACAACTTTAGGTGACTTTATGATTTTTGATTCATCATCTGAGCTTGTCCAGTCTTGTATACACAAGTCTACTTCCAATGGATCTTGATTGATACCACTTGTTGAGTTCCGATTTCCTGACGATTCCACAACTGTTCCTTCTTTGACAAACCTGACAGGAACAAAAGAAGGGATGTTGTCTGTTTTGAATTTATTAAAGAAGTTATGGAAAACACCTAATACTGGATTTGAAGCATTAAGGGTAGAATTATCATTTTGCTTATCAGATCATTGTTTGATGAGTCCCAAACCTGCAGGAGAATCATATTCATCTCGAACCTCTTTGTGATTAACGCTGCTTAAACCTGCATGTAGACTGTTAGTATCTGCAACTTCAATTAAATCATTAGATGGATGAGGTTGAGGTATAGGAGAGTAACAATGAGTGCGAGGAGGAGGATAAACATATGAAGTTTCAATACATCCCACACCCGTTTTGATTCTAGCTCCCCTTTGCTTACAGAATAGTTCTTCCTGTTTCATCCCTGATATCGTCCATTTATCAAGTTTAGTTTTAAGCTTGCTAGTCTCAAATTCTGCTAATGTGACTCGTTCGCTCAAAACATTAATCTTGACATTCTTTTCTAAAAGATTTCTTTTTAAAAGATCATTTTCTTTTAAAGCTTCTCTTAGTTTGATAAAATATTTGGACTCATTGATTTTAAGTTCTTTGTTTATTTGTTTTAATTCTTTTTCATTTTCTAACAATAATTTGTTAGCTTTATAAACTCCAAATAAACGAATTTTGCAGAGAGGAGAACACATGTCTTAAACAACCTCATAAGGAAGTCCTATAACAATCTTTTCAGCAGCTAGGGTTTTTTCACATTGACAGACAGGAGTGTTCTTTTTGTATTCTTTCTCCTCAACAACTCTCTTCTTAGCTTCTTCAGCTTCAACTTCCTCTTGCTTTCCTTCACCCTGAACTTTACACCGACTTGCACAATCACCAACATCATCAACACTCTTACCTTGAGTGTCACACCTAAATTCTTTGAAAGGATCAAAAATCCTTATCACTGTTTACCACCTCAGCCATCAATGCATGGTTGACTTCTTCTTTAGTTTCTTTGATCTCAACAAATGAAGATACACCACCATACATGAATTGATTATACTCTCCTCTTTTCATATCCAAATCAAATGACTTCAGCTTATTGATAACTTCAATGAGTTTGTAGTCAACAAAATTTCTTTCATGCTTTAACAATCTAACTTGTGGAGTCCATTATGGAGGAAGAGATTCCAAAAGTTTTGTGACTTGCTCATGATTCCCCAGCTGGTCATCATACTTCTTAAGGTTGCTTGCCACCATTAGAAATTGATCAACAAAATCAGATATCTTTACATCTTTCATGGCTGCAAAAGAATCAAACCGACTTTGTGCTGATATTAGATTATCAGATTTGAAGGAATTAGGGACTTCTGAAAAAGCCATTTTTGACATGATCAGAAATTAATTTTGCTGAAATTTCACTAATTTCGTTGGCAATTTCGCTGGTAGTTTCGCCCATAATTTCGACAGCAGTTTCGCCCAGCAGTGGCACACTGATGCTAGTTTCGCAATGTAGTTTCGCCCGAAACTAGTGGAACTTTCGTTCAAAGATCAATTTGGCAGCAATTTCGCTGGGTTTGGCACACAAACACCATGAACTTTCGTTCAACGTATGTACTTTCGCAGGGACAAAGAACCCATATCCAAAGACCAAAAACTTTGTAGTTCGCTGAAAGATTTCTAGTTTCGCCTTGCGAAACTATGTAGTTTCGCAGAATGAAAATATAGTTTCGCTGGAAGAGCTGTAGTTTCGCCTGACGTATCTGAACAGCTTTTTCAGCACGAAATCAACTGAAATTCATCCAAATCTCAATGAATTTGAGATCTGATGATTTCTAAAGCTTCCCACACCCAAAACGAGCAATCCTCAATCAATATCCATGTCCAAAACACGCAGATCTGATCGAAAATGAATGGAACAATGACTTTGAACTAGAAACCAAACAAAACTCAAATAATCAAGAGCACAATGGCTCTGATACAATATTGTTGGTCCACTTGATCGTTGATACAGTGCACTTGATTGATAAACACCAACAAATCCCACTGATAACACAGATATCAATGATGTTTGTATGAAATGTAGATCAAACAAATATAAAATGGATGAATATATGAAGAACACTCAAGAACACCAAATAAAACCCTTGTTTGATCTGAATTGATTGCTAAAGATATTACAAAGTGAAAGCCCCTCAATCAATGGTTCATTCAAGCTCCCTAAACCTCATTGTCACTAATCTGTATATAGTGATAATATTCACTAATGACATATTAAGCTCCAAGACTTAGATAATTAGAGAAATTACATATAAAGCATAAAATGACTTAAACATAAAATACTTATCAGACCCATCTGCAACATAAAATGACACAAAATAAATTTATTAACAATAAACTCCTAGTCATTTATATCTGCAACGTCTCGTCTCAGTTCTTCATCTCGAACACGTCTGTTTGCCTTTTTCGATGACTTTGACAGTGACGTTGACCTTTGTTGACTTTGACTGTGTTGATTATATAGACTATCCTTATCAGACCCAACAAATCAGTTGAAAAAACTCTATACAGATCTATGATTGGATCTTTGATGTATCTTACTACATCTAGACCTGATATAATGTATGCTGTTTGTGTCTGTGCCAGGTACCAATCTAACCCAAAGGAATCTCACCTAATCGCTGTTAAATGAATATTCAGATATCTCAAAGGAAAACCAGCTTTAGGGCTGTGGTATCCTTATGAAGGTAACTTCATGTTACATGGATATATAGATAGTGATTATGGAGGATGTTGCCAAGATCGTAAATCTACAACGGGAGGTTGTTAGATTTTAGGTCCCAGATTAGTCTCGTAGCAATGTAAGAAACAAACAAATGTCTCTGTTTCAACCACAGAAGCTGAGTACATAGCTGCTTCAGCAGGATGTTCTCAAATCCTTTGGTTACAAAACCAACTGTTGGATTACAGGTTCAATTTTATTAAAACTCCTATTTACATTGATAATACTACTGCTATGTTTATTACAGTTAATCCTGTCCAACACTCAAAAACAATAGTATTGTTCGTGGAGTCGATAAGCTTATTCCTGTGGATGTCTATTTGCTAGGCTGTCCACCTAAACCAGAAGCAATTATAGATGCTATAGCAAAACTTCGTAAGAAAATATCTCGAAAAATCTATCCAGATAGAATTCTGTCTCAGCGAGAGAATCGGTGTTTTACTACGAATCACAAGTTTCAGGTTGGGCATAGTATTCATACTGGAAATTATGATCAAGGATTCCTTTATCAACCGCCATCTACCTCAGAGATTCCTCCTGAAACATTTTTCAAATACAAAAGTTCAGTATCTTCCCACGAATTAGTAAATTAGGACAGGATTCCTTTGCACAGAATAAAAAGTCATGGCTCAATTTCAGAAATGACTAGAAGTGCTACTGATAATAATGATCCACAAAGAAGAGCCGCATAGCTCAATATCATCATACTTACGTGCATTATTAACCACTCCGATTGTAGAGCAGGTACTAATATTGTGGGTTTGTGTATTTCATTTAAAAGACCTGAAGTAGCAAAGCCTTGGGTAAAAATAGTACTTGAGGCAGTTATTGTGGTTAAATAATTTTTTATTTTTTTGAAATACGGTACTATATGAATAAGGGAAACCTATTAGTCCGAAAGCGCCGTGGAGAGCAACAAAAGTCCACAGACTGCCTAATTGACACCAAAGAGTAAAATCTCCTTGTGCTTCAGGCCCCGATAGTAATAATAAAGAATGCGCTAAACTATTAGCAGGAGTAGAAACTGCGGCAGTTAAGAAATTGCAGCCTTCCAAATAGGAACTGGCCAATCCATGGGTATAGATGTTATGGCTTTTTTTGTAAGATGGGTATCATTTTTTTGTAAGTTGGTTCACATCTTAAATCTAGCAATTTCTCCATTTTCCATAAAGGAGCCGAATGAAACCAAAGTTTCGTGTTCGATTTTGAATTAGAGACGTTAAAAATGATGAATCGACGTCGACTATAACCCCTAGCCTTCCAAGCTAACGATGCGGGTTCGATTCCCGCTACCCGCTCTATATCCTTATATATTTAGTCTCTTTTATTAAAGCATATCGAGATTTGATATCATTTTCTCAGAGATAACTCTGTAAAAGTTTTAATCATTTTGATTCAAATTACAACTGAAAAACAGTTGGCTGGCCTATTTACAAAAGCCTTTTTACCAGGTCGATTTGAGTATTTGGTTGAGTCAATTGGACTTATTAACCATGTTTAAAATTGGTTTTGGGTAATTGAGTTGTCTGAATCATAAAAATGATAAGAACCATCCCTTTGCTAAATAAGAAGATTTATAGAGAAAACTATCAAAGTTAACTGCCTAATTTTATATATTATGTGTGCATGTTTAATAGAAAATGAAAAAGGAAATACAAAAATAGAAAATTACAAAATCAAAAGAGAAAAGTATAAAACAAAACCCCACAAAAATAGAGTTTTTTTGTTAGTTAATTATTTAAGACTGAATCTGTCTTTGCAATATATGAGAAATGATAGATACATTAGTTCTGATCCGTTGCATACTTCACTCACTACTAAAGTCTGACGTGATCAGATATGATATGCAGGTAAGCTCATGCAATTATTCTGAAAAAGTAAATTATTATGATTAAACTAAATCAATCATGCATTCTTGTTTGTCCATTTTAGTTCCAATGAGTAGTGTTGACTTCTCAAATTGATTGCTTGTAAAGTCACAAACTCACACCTAGTGACGATATGAATAACCATGAGCTCTAATTATTTAAAGCATCTATTCACTTATCTATTATAAGTCATCATAGACCTGAAGTGACAAGATATCCTTTGTTGTAAGTCATTACAGACCTGGATTTTCTCACTTGATGCAAAAGATGCCAATGTGCACAACCTACATATGAGATCTGGATATAAGTATATGTCAGGTTAACAAGTTGAGAAAAGTGATTTCTTGCATATCTTGATGAGAGTTGAGCTCTCTAAGTCTAAGTGTGACTTACATAATGTCATAATCCAAGAATTAAAAACATAAGTGTGCTGAGTATCTTGCCAAAAGCACTCATTTTCTGTCCTTAGATCTCGTGTCTCATCTGCTTTGGGAACGTTGACCTGGAACACACTTGATCAGGTTTTAATCGCTGTCAATGACTATCCAACATTTTATTAACTGATTTAATCACTGGCATCTGATTCAGTTGCATATAGCATATTTTTCTTCTGCTTTAATTTTGATTTTTGCATGATTTTCTATGTGCAGGCATGTTGAAAATGATTAGTTTGCTCTACTTGTAACATAAAAAAAACTTCTAAGTTTGTGAACTTAAAAGTTTAGGGGGAGTAAAAAATAAAAAAGAGAAAATCAATGAAAAGTGTCAAATATGAAAAATAAAAAATTAAGTACTTTGGATGGAAAGGATGAAGCTGAAAATCAAGCATGTATGTGTTTGATATGATGTAAAAATGAACCTGATAAGAATTCAAAATAAGTGGAAAAGCTTATTGCAAACAAAACAAGATTATTCGTGTAGTAAAAGTTTCAAAATAGAGACTAAAATGACAGGAAAGTGTTTTGAAAAACTAAAACATTGATTCAAAGTGTTTTTCAAAATGTGCTTTGTTGGTGTTTGAATTGAAAATCTATGTTTATCAATGAAAATATGAGTTTCAAATGATTTGTGGTGATTTTAAACAAAAACAATTTGATTGTTAAATTTAAGGGTAATTAATGAAAATTTTGGGTGATATTCAAAAATTGACTAGGGACAATGCGTATGAACAATGCTAATGCGCATGAACAGTGTTCAGATGGATGTTGTGAAAATTTCAAGTGTCAGACTCATGGAAGGTTTCTCATGCACCTGAATAGTACTCATAAGTCCAAATCAGGAGTATGAAGAAGTTCAGGAATTTGTACAAGTGTTGAGCATTTTGTTCAGTACATGCGCCTAAACAGTTGTCATGTTGCTGAAAATTGTTTAAGTGTTGGGCGTATCAACCTATGCTCATGCGCCTGAACATTTTCAGACTTTCCAAGTGGTTAGACGTTTGAAGGTGATAATTACTCCAAGTGTTAGGCGTTTCATCAAGTCTTATGCGCCTGAACAGTGCCCAAGCGACTGAATAGTGCCCAAGCACTTGAACAGTTCTCATGCGTCTGAAGACTTAGTGTGAAACTTAGTCTCATGTGCCTTCACAGTGCTCATGCATCTGAAAATTTAGTGTGAAATTTAGTCACATGTGCCTTCACAGTGCTCATGCGCCTAAGAATTTTTACACTTATATATATATATTCAACACATGTTGTTCTCATTCATTCATTCACAAACTCAAACTCTCTGATTTACACACTCTCATACCCGATACATTCATTCACTCAACATTCGATTGCTACCTGTTAATCTTTGTGATATATAGGTATATTCATTGAATCAAAACATTATGTTGATCTTAAAACATCTGATTTCATTACCAAAATTCAAACTTTGATTGGGCGTTTGAATTCTATTGAGGCTTTCGAACCCTAGATGTTTAGAAAATTTGAAAACTATGGTTTAAATATGTTATAATAACTGAAATTGAACATCAAATGAGTATTGTAACATGATTTCAAACAGATTGTGAGAATCAAATTTCAATTTCATCAAAATGTGTTCTTGATGATTCATTGTTCATCAGATGGTGTTTAAAGAACAAAAATGAACAGTCAGTTTATCATTTTTCATCAAAATTGTTGTGTTAATTATCAAAATTCATCTATTCAACTGATATTAAGATGATTTTAATTATTTTAGTGTACTTTAAATCATTAAAACTTAAACATGATTGTGCTCTGCTCTTGAAGGAGTGTATTCAACACTTAGAAATTTTACATGTAAAATGTTAGGTTTTAAAATTTAAAATTTGGTAACTCAATTGAAATTCAATCAATTTTCATGTTTCATGCTTCATTAATTGATTTAATCAAAAATTGTGTTGAATCAAAATTGTAACCAGTACATACTCTGTTCATGTAATAGGTTGTACAAAACACTTAGAAATTTTTTAAGTGTTATTGGTTCAAAATTGAAAACACACAATATGATTGAAGATATGAAAATTTAAATGTGACTAATATTTTGTTCTATGTATATAGATGGCAGATCTTAAATTTGAGCCAAAGCATAACGTAGCAGTCTTTCTTAATGAGGATGTTCGCAAAGCTGTTGGTTATGAAGAAATGATTAGATTTCTATTAAGAACAAAGTATGTATATGCCATGTGTGCTCAACTAGTTATATATGCTCGTCTTATCAAAAGATTCTGGAGTACTTCTGAAATAGCAAGAGATGATGAAGGAAGCAAAGTTGTTAGAGGGTTTATCACAAATTATCGAATGATTGAAGTCTCTGAGCAGGTAATCAGAGAAGCTCTAAGACTTGGTAATAATGATCCTGAAGATTTGGCTGAACTCACTTTTAATGAGTGTAGAGACACATTTCTAGCCATGGGTCGTCCAGATCATTTTCCAAAGAAACAATTTTTTAGAGCAAGAGTGTATAACCACTGGAAACTACTTTGTTATATCTTTCAACATGGAATGACTAAAAGAAGTGCAGGATGGAATTCATTCCCTATAGACATTGCATCTCCTATTGTAGCCATCGCCATAAACAGAAGATTTAATATGGCAAAATGGATTATGAATGGATTCATTTTTAATTTGGAGAAAGGAATCAGGAACAAATACTTGATGTATCCCAGATTTCTTCAGCTGATTATTAATAAAGAGAATCCTGATTTCCATGCACATGTAGTAAGTGGTGAAAGATTAATTTTGGAGCACATGACTGAAACAATATACAAAAGACTTACTATATTGATCAGTGCTCAAAATGTTCCAATGCTTGATTACATGAGAGCCGTAGCAAGAGATGATGTGAACATAAACGAAGATCATTTTCATTTGATTGATGATGAACCTATTAATCCAAGTGATCTGATTGAAGAAGTTCCTCAAGGACTGTCTGAGTCTGAAGCTGAGGATGATGATGAAGATAATGAAGATGATGATGAATCTAAAGATGAAGGAAGTTTGTCTTCAAGTGATGATAATGATGATGATGATGATAGAGGTAATGAAGTTGAAGAAGTAAATGAAGATGTAGGCGGTACAGAAGTCGAAAATCTGAATTAAGATGTTCAAAATGTTAATGATTAAATGAATGTGAATGAAGATACTTATGAAGCCAATGTACAACAAGAAATGGAGTGTGATATTTAAAATGTTGATGCATTTGAGTCTAGTAGCTGATGAAGGTGAAAGATCAAGTCAACATGATACAGTTTTTACTGAAGAATTGAACACTGAGCAGATAATATAAGCATTGAAAGAAGAGAACATCAATCAGCTTAAGATGATCGAGCAGCTAAAAGATGAGAATAATCAATTAAAAGTAGAATCTTTAAAGAAAGATGTGAAAATTGCTAAGCTTGAAGAAGTACAAGAGATGAATGTAAAGAACCTTGATGTCTTACACAGAGATTATGATTTGACAGAAGAAAAATACAAGAAGTTGAAAGAAGATTATGACAAGTTGAAAGAAGAACTTGAAAGTATGAAAGAAAGCTTAAAATCTCAATCTTCACAACCTCAAGAAAAAGACCTATTAACTTCAGAGATAGAAGTTATTCCTGAAGTTCAACCTACTGAAGTTGAAAGATTATCTGAGGCGGTGAAAGGAAAAAGAAAGATAGATGAATCTGATGTTCAAGTATTAGCTGAATCGTCATCCAACCCTCCTTCAAAGATGTTGAAAATTGTTTTTGAAACTCGTAAATAGTTTAAAAGACATTTTTGATTGTAGGTGTTTTTTTTATTTTTATATGCTTCAATCTAATCTGTTTTTTTTATGCAGTGAATGTAGATTAATCTTCTTTACTAGAAATATTAGAAGAAGACATACAAGAGCATATCGATGCTCTAGATGACATAGATCCAGAGTTTTTGGATGCCTGGTATGATAAAGTTCTAGAGGAAGAAGATGTTGCTGAAGTTGCGTATTCTCCCATTGAAGCTGTCACTGAAGACATCCCGTTAGATATTGATGACAGATACAATTATCTGGTCAAGAAGAAATACAACCATGTATTTTTAGATGGTCTAACAGTTTCACAAATTAATGAAGAGCATGAGAAATGCATTATAGCAGAGTCTGTAGCTTCGGTTGATCCAGACGAAATAGTTATGGAACATGGAGAGTGGAATCTGATGCAAGAAAGTATTAACATTAAAGACCTTCCAACATCTGAATTACATCATCCTGATCCTGAAAACATGACAACTGTTGAGCTTAGACTGTGGCTACAATCAAGGAATTATCCGAGAAAGAGATTAAATAGATTGCAAACTGAGTCTCTAAGAAATTTGGTCAAAAGTTTTCAAGAGACGAAAAAGCAAACCAAGACAATGATTGTACTTGATATGGATAATCCTCAATATTTGAAAATTACAAAGAGAACTAAAATCTTAAAGCCACAAGAGATTAAAAAATGGAATTAGTAAGAAGTGGACATGAAAGGAGAAAAGAATAAATTGAGATGTTCCCAAAGACAGAGAAACAGGCTTACCAAGTCTCGGTTGAACAGAAGCAATTATGGAGTAAGGCAAGAACTGCAGGAGATTTAGTAAGGAGTGTACTCCAAAAAGGCAAATCCATCTCTGAATTACTCAATGCAATGATTATGCCAGATAATACAAAGAATGTGAAGATAGTTGCCTAGAAGTATGATGAGATTTTTGATGCATTTTTAATCAAACGTGTAAATGCTATTTGTGATGTCTATCATTTTTACACAAGCATCATAGCTCTACCAGTGTAAGATCTAAAGGAATTAAATAAGTTGCCTCTGATCAATCCCACTAAATCAATTCGAGGTGAAAATTTCGTTAAGCTCTTAAATCGAGGCATTTCAAGAATGGACTCTTACCTCAAAACAAGATGTGATCAAGAAGACAAAGAGTATTTCAAATCATTAAAGAGTAAAAGAAAGATAGCTTCTCACGCTGAAGAAGAAGAACAATTTTTGGATGCTTATAGTGATCAATTTTTTGAAAAGGTCACTAATCCGGGCTTGAAGGTGATAGACGGAACTCAAACTTCAAAACCAATTTTGAGATGGTTTTATCACGCTGACTCATTCGAGTTGAAGCTGGTTCAAAACTTAGAAGACTGGGATCAAGATATGATTTTGTTATTTGGAGTTTTTGAACTTAAAATTCTACATCCTAGTTGTATCTCATTTTAGTCTATCCAAAAGTTTGACCGTGTTGCATCAGATGTTGTAGAAAATGATAGAAAATATTTTTTTGACGATTATCAAGGTAATAGATGCTGTGATGGAGAGAACTGCATTGTTAAAATCTCTAGCTTATGCAAACATCGTGAAGAAAGACATAAAGTCTATTGATTTTATGAGAATTTCTAGCAAAGGAGTTTTGGAAATTCATTCTCACGATCATCCTAAACCTTTTGAGTTCTACACCAACATTGATATTGCAGGTCTTACAAAAGAAACTTTGGAGATAATGGACAAAATGGAGATTAAAACCAATGAGTCGAAGCCTGAGCAAGCTATTCTTGCAAAGAAGTTCAAATCAGCAATAAAGAAAGCATTGCATGAATTGGAGATATACAAAGAAAAGCCGATGTTCAAGATAAAAGAAGAAACAGAATCGGACTTATGTTTTGGCCTCGCAAGATGTTTAGGACTTACATGCCCCATCTTTTGATTTTTCCTCCTGTGTCAGAACATATTCTCAAAAAGAAAATATTTATCATATAGTATGTATGTCTATGACATATCTTTTATTATTATGCACACTGGCATCTATTGGATCATATGAGGCTGGTGCAAACAAAACAACACTTAGAGCATTTTTAAGTACAATTGAAGAAGTCTTCCGAAGACAATGCTGCTCTTCCAAAGATAAATTGAAGATCTTCTGAAGCTTAAGTATGAAGAACTTCTGAAGGAAAACTAAGTCCTCAGAGACTAAGTAGTTTTCCTTCCTAAGTATATGAAGAACTTTCGAAGGTAGAACCAAGTCTTCCGAGACCAAGTAGTTCTCCTTCCAAAGCATTCACACTTAGAAGATCCAAGACAAAGTCTTCTGAAGAATAAAGTCATGAAGACTTGCAGAAGACTCGGAAGAAGTTGATTCTACCAAAGTATAAATGGCCTTGGATGAACTTATTCTTCCGAAGCCATTTGCCTTCAGAAGAATCAACTATGAACCAGTGGACATAAGTATGGGATGTCTGACATCCGCTGCCAACTCTGATATACTGCATGGTGCTTTCCCATGCCCATGTTGTTGACCATACTTTAATTCACTGTTCACCTTTATCAGTTAGTATAGTTACCATTTTTAGTTGGTGACAAAAGGTAAGTCATGGACCTGTCATGACTACCTAATCTAGGATAGTATTTTATCTTAGATACTTTACATCTAGCAATGTAGTATTTGTCTAGTGGTAAATTCTAGCTGGTTTTCCAAGTATAACCTGCTATAGGATGTAGTATAAAGTATCTCAGGTCCTTGTATTTCTTTTTATGCTTTTGTAAAACTTGTAATAGAACTTGAGAGCAATATACCTTGAAACCATATTAGTCTATTCTCATTCTTAGTTCTGTCTCAGTTACTTGTGTTCTTAGTATCATTTATATAAACCCGATTCCCATTTGATCTGTTAAGTGTTCTAAAACTCTCCTCATTATGAGACTGATTGTATTGACCATCCCTTAACCGGTCCTGCAATTGGTATCAGAGCTATTTAGGCTCTTGATTGTAAGATCTCACCATCTTAAATCTCTTTAGTTTCACAAAACACTTAACAACTCATATGGCAGCTATCATAAAGGCTGATATGGAAACCGGGTTTATGACAAAGTCTCCCCTAATCACTCCTGATGACTTTGATACTTGGTGCCAAAGAATGGAAGGCTTCATCAAGTTTCAAGACTCTAGGATGTGGGGATCTATTATCTATGGACCTCATGTACCATCCACCTCTTCAGTCGCTGCTGGTGGTGGTATGTTGAGATTGTGGATACTCAAATGGATGTTGGAGTAACTGTTGAGATTGTGGTAACTCCAACAATCAGTAGAGCTCAGACCTTCATGTGGTTGAAAGGGATTGCAAAGAACCACAACATCATCTCATCTGCAACACTGACAACGTACAAAAGGGTCCTTTCATCACCTTCCCGGAGACACCAAGAGAGAGCTAAATCCAAGGAAGCCCATTCCAAGAGACAAGCTCTTTACAAACCTTTATGTCTACTGATGAAAGCATAGGCAACTTTCTCTTTACCCTTGAAGACCTTGACTGATAGAGCAAGGCATCAAAGACAAATAGTGGCCAAGCACAAACCAGACCAAACTACACTGATAGAGCTCCCCAAAATGAGATGCCTAAGCAGCAAGCTACAGTTGCTATTGAAGAAGGAGGCTTTGACTGGAGCTTTTAGGTTGAGGATGCATCTCCAAACCAAGCACTGATGGTAGATCATGAAGAAGCCAAGATATTGGAACATCTTTGTACACTTGAATGTATTGCTAAAGTTAACTGATATAGGTCCTATAACATAGAGATGAGAACTGATCTTGAGTCCTTAAACATTTTAAAAGCTAATTTCAAAGAGCTGAAAATGATTACAACTTAAAATAGAAGACTTCAAGTTGCCTTCGAAAGAAAATTATGTCTTCAAATCAAATAACTACTTATAAGAAATTTACCTTTGGAAGAAATTCTGAGATATCTTTGGAAGCTTATGCTTCTAAGTACTTACATGTATTTGAAGGACAATTTTCTTCCGAAAGCAGATTTGAAGTTGTCTTCGAAAGAAAATTATGTCTTCAAGTCAAATAACTACTTATAAGAAATTTACCTTCTGATTAAATTCTGAGATATCTTCCGAAGCTTAAATATCTTCTGAAAGCAATTAAGTCTCAGAAGATTTTGAGAAAGCCATTTCAACTCTTAAGCATGAACATACCAACTACAGGACTCAGATAAAAGATCTCATCACTAAGTTAACTGAATGCCTGGCTGAGCTTGTGATCAGCAAAGCAAGGGCAGAAGTGTTCTTGAAGAAGAGACCTTCAAGAACATGATATCCTCATCCTTGCATGCAAAAGTTTATTATCATAATAAGCAGGGACTGGGATCTACTGAGATAGCTCCTCCACACACTCTATTATCTCTAAGATCTCCAAGGTGTGGAACTTATAAAGATGAGCTTCCCTTCATAGACCACATTGATGAAGAGGATGAAGAGGAGATAGTGAAGGATGATTCTGAGAAGTGTGAAGAAGATATTTTCCTAAAAAGGGTCACTATTCTCCTGAGGAGAGAAAGGAATCTGGGATGAACAAGTCTAAGAGGAAGAACTTGATTAGGAAAGCAAAGAGAAAATCAAAGAAGGCTCAAGACATCAAGGCAACTTTCAATTCTAAGCAGAAACAAGTGTTTATCTCTGTAGGATTTGAAGTGGTGAAGGCTGAAGACTTAACTATGAACTCTAGTACCAGGAGTTCTAGTTCATGTCCAACAGATCCCAGCAAAGAGAAGAAGGCTAATCAGCTGTGTATCACTACTACACAGCCTGAACCATCCAGTTCCAAGAGCAAGCCTCACCCTAAGAAGCTTGCTGCATCATCTGTGAAGATGAAGATGGAGGTGGAAAGTGATCAAGTTCAGTCTTTCTCTCAAAAGAAGACTCTTAGAAGGAAGCAAATGGATTGCATCATTTGTGGTAGTACTTCTCATCTTGCTAAGGATTGCATCTACAATCCTAAAAGTACTATTCAGATGATCAAAGAGAAAACTTCTGAAAAGAAGTAGCTTCGGAAGGAAAATCCTTTCCTTTTGAAAGCTCCAAGGTGAAAAATAAGACAAGTGAAAACTTGCCTTTATAAGAAATTTGGTCTCAAAATAAAGGAATGCTTTCGAAGTACTGAAGCCTGCTGTAGTGAAAGCAACATCTTTCGAAGGTCCAGTCTCCAAAATTTCTAAAGTTTGTCAAAATTTCCAAGGTGTTAAAGGTCAAGTCCAATCTTTCAAAGATGGTGTGAAAGATGAAGAAAGAACAAGTGACTGAATGTTCTTCATCAACAATAGCTAATGATCCTCAAAGCTTGAACGTAGGATTAGTTACTGGTACATTGTCTTCAAATCACTTTGATAAGCCCAAGACCAAGGCTTGGGTTTTCTAAATGGGACAGATAAAGCCTGACATCATCAAGACTATGAGGAAGCCAATTGCTGGCTTCTCAGGGGTAGAAACAGCCCTTGTTCCAAAAATGTTAGAGCTCATTGCTCAAGGTGACAACCTAGCAGCACCAGCTAGTGTTGAACTAACACCTTCTTCTTCCTAACCACTAATACAGCCAAAAATAACCATCACCTACCAAAAAAATCCAAACGAACCCCTACACATACTACACAATTTATGCAGGCCCCTATATCATTACCTATACAGGAGGAAGTGGACGCTGGAGCTCCCATTTCTCCTAAGGAGCAAACCACTCCCATCTAACCAATGATCAGTACTGAGGTTCCTCATGCTCAGCCTAATGAGCTCACAACCCCCACAACCTTAAGCCTTCACTCAGAGTCTCAAAACTCTAGTGAACAACCTTTAGGGGAAAGTTATCATCCCCAGCTTCTTGATCTAAACCAACCAATCCTAAACCTTGAATTCTATGATGATGAAGACATGGGCTTCAGTGAGTATCATGAGTCTCTCTTCTCCGCCCCTGGTCAAGGAGAGATGAGTACTCATGTTTCTCCCATGTCTAGCCCACATCATCCACCTACTACTGAGGTGGATCTCCCTAAACCTGTTCAGAAGGTTCATATGGAAGAGGCTCTCACTTCAGCAAGTGACTACATCATTAAGACCTCAACCATGGCAACCCAACCCATTGACACTTCACTTGAAGCTGTCATGGTGCAGGGGAAATCCAGTAGCCAAGAACAAAGTGATGGTGATGAGGAAGAAGACCTTGGTCCTATTCTCTCATCCCCCCATGATTCTTTTGGTAAGAATGAGGTGAGTCTGAAACTAAAGGTGCAAGAACTGACAAAAATATGCACCTATTTAGTCTCAAAGATAAGTTACCTGGAATCTCAGGTGACTGTCTTACAAAGGAGGGTCAATGACCAGCAACTTGAGATCACCAATCTCAAGGGCAAGTTAGCTGAGAGACCACTCAGGAGAACTCAACCAGGTCCATAAGAACCTGTGGATATGGCAAACCTAACCCCAAGCTCACTTATGCAAGAAGGCGATGCTACCAAAAAGGGGGAGAAAGTCCAAACAATCACAGAACCTGGGAGTTCTTCATAGAGTATGGACTTTGAGGATTCCCCACCCTTACTTGCAATTGTCCATACTCAGCAACCTCCTCAAGTCTACATGAATGTGGACTCACTTGCCCAAGTCTACATGGATGTGGACTCACTCATACAAAGTCTGTTTGAGGAGGCTATTCCTAGAGCTATGCCTACCCCATCTTATCACTCTGAGAATCCAATCATGGGATGGAGAATTGACACTGATAGAAAAGCTATTGTCATCTCTAGATCTCAGGGTCAATAGGAAATTTTCAACTTTTTCAACCTAAGCTTCTATGAGAGCATCCATCTGATTGATCTTCCACTTGTCAACCTAAGTCAAAAAAGATAAGCTGCAAGATTAGCAGATAGGATTTAAGAAAAGGTGTTTAAAGAATACAAGCTGAGGTCAAGACTATACAGATAGAGGCTAGCAGGTAAGACTTTTGGTCAATTGGATGTTGAGGTGGACACTAAGATTAGCTTCAAAAGGGAAGCCTTAACTGAAGGCCCAGAAGTTGAACCTGTGAACCTTGAGACATGAACTTCTTTAGCACCTATTACCCTCAGTGAGACACCAGCTGGTGAAGGTGCTTCACAACCTCTCTCTGGCCAGAGCTTGACTGCTGAATCAAGCAACGAAGGCCAAAGCTCTCTCCACCCTGAGTCACCAAGGCCTGTGAGTGACAACGAGAAAAGCAAACTGACTTCTGAGGAGATTGAGGAGGAGGAAAGAGAGAGGAAGAGGAAGCTAAGGGGAGAAAGTTCAAGAGGGTCTCCAGGCTTCATGGAAGCTGCCATCAGGGCTACCCCTAGGTTAAATACTTAGGATGATAAGTTGAGGGCAGCAAGGATAAATTGCTTAGGGACCAAAAACTATAATGTGGATGAACTACTCTCTCTTTTCTTAGAAGAACTGAAAGAACTGGCCGATAAGGAATTGTCTAAGGAGAGAAGGAGGCAGAGGATGCAGCATTGCTCCTCAAGAACATGAATGAAAGGAGATAGAAAAGGCTCTACAAGCATGCTCCTACCCTCTCCCCAATTCAAGAAAGTCCAGAGCCATCATCTAAAAGAGCTAAAAGAAGTCTGCTAACAGACAAAGGATGATGAGCTTCTTGAAGCTGTATGGATTCTCCGAAACTAGGCTTGGTCCAATGTTTCTATCCACTATGGATGAGCACATTAGAGTGATCAAGCAGAAGATTCAAAAGGGAGAGCTTGTTGACTTGCATTCTCCACCAAGTCCACTCAACCTAAGGTTGTCAAGGTTGAACCCCCTGAGACAACACAAACTGGACCTAGGGTTGAATCTCAGCTAACTTCATCTTCTGATCCACAGCAGGGTCCTCTTCACTCTAAAATTGTGATTATCTGCAAGAAAATAACAATTTTAACTAAAAATGAAAACAAATTTGAAAAAGGGTGTTTGGATAATTGTTAACCAAAGTTAAATATTCCCAGAGATTGGACTAAAAAGTCAAATCAGGAATGATCAAATGCCTTAGTAAACAAATCAGCAATGTTGTCATCTGATGAAACTGATTCCAAATGGATAAGCTTTCAATCAAAATAGTCAAGGATAAAGTTCATGCGGATGTTGATGTGTTTCGTCATTGAATGTGGAATCGGATTCTTCACAATAATGGATAAGCTTTTGATCAAAACAGTCAAGGATAAAGTGCAAGCGGATGTCGATGTGTTTTGTCTTTGAATGTGGAATCGGATTCTTCACAATCTTTAACACTACGTCACACAAAATTTTGGTGTCATAAAGATTAAGGCCATAGTCAAGAAGTTGTTACTGAATCCTAACAATCTGAGAACAACAACTTGATGCAGCCACATATTCAACTTCTACAATGGACGTGGAATCGGATTCTTCACAATCTTTAACACTATGTCAAACAAAATTTTGGTATCGTAATGATTAAGGCCATAGTCAAGAAGTTGTTGCTGAATCCAAACAATCTGAGAACAACAACTTGATGCAGCCACATATTCAGCTTCATGTGAGACACATTAAAGATCTGATCACTGATCGATACAAATGCTGATCAACGTCTTCACCCATGAGAACTGGATTTAAAGTTGGACGAGTAGCCATTGGAGTGGGAGCTATCTTGGTGTCCTGAAATTTGTATTTGTCTAGGATACTGTGAATATATTTTTCTTGATGAATCAGTATTCCCTTACCATCTTGTTTAACTTGGATACCCAAGAAAAACGACATTTCTCCAAGTGAACTCATCTCAAATTTCTTCTTCATCACAGCTTCAAATTTCGTGCACAAATCATCATTGGTAGATCCAAAAATAATATCATTACCATATACTTGAATAAGAATAAGATCATTACCAGTCTTCTGTAAGAATAAAGTTTGATCAATTGCACCCCGTGTATAGCCATTGCAAGCAAATGTTCAGTGAGGGTGGCATACCAAGCTCGAGGTGCTTGTGGTAAGCCATACAGTGCTTTGTCTAACTTATAAACATATTTCGGATGATCTGGATCTTCAAAACTAGGTGGTTGACATACATAGTTTCTTCTTTCATCTCGCCATACAAGAAAGCAATTTTGACATCCATTTGATATACCTTGAAGTTCTTGTATGAAGCATAAGCCAGAAAAATACGTATAGCTTCTAGTCTTGCAACAGGAGCATATACTTCTTCATAATCAAGACCTTCAACTTGATAGAATCCTTGAACAACAAGTCTGGCCTTGTTGCGAACAATCGCATCCTTTTCATCAGTTTTGTTCTTAAAAATCCATTTAGTACCAATCGATAACTTACCCTTTGGTAGTTCACACAGATACCACACATTTAGCTTCTTGAATTGCATTAGTTCATCTTGCATAGCCTCAATCCAACTGTTTTCTTTTAATGCCATCTCAATGTTCTTTGGCACAATCTTTGAAATAAAGCATGAGTGACATGTATTTATTGTGCCTGATTGGCTTCGAGTTTGGACACCTTGTGATAAAGGACCAATTATTGCTTCAGTTGGATGGATTTTATGAATTCTCAGCTGAGGAATGGTATTTTCAGAGATAACTTCATCAAACATAGACATATGACCAACTAGTTCTTTAGTATTGTTCCCTCTTTGAATATCATTATCAACAGATAAATCTTTAAATGGAAATTGAATTGTATCAATTGGATCAATTTGAGTAGAAGAAGAACTCTAAGCAGAAACCTGTGGAGCTTGTTCAACAACCGCGTCTGCTTGTGATAAATCTTCATTGATATTTGATTTAACTCCGGCCAGACTGAGGAAACTGAAATTGCTGTTGAATTTACTCTGGCATCTACTTGTGATGAAAGTGAAAATGATGTTGAGACCAATTCGGCAACAAAAGCAGAAGAAAAGGTTGTTTTGAAAGCCTTCATGGTAAATATCTTACCTGGAGAGAAGAACAAGAAGAAGAAACTGAAGAGGTACTTTCTAATCTTTGTTCAAATACATGTTTAGAAAAGTTACAAAGATATAGAGTTCACGACGAACGCTTGATTTTGGAAGTTGATAAACTTCAATATCAAGCTCGTAAATATAAAACTGATGAGAAAATTAAGAAAAGATAGATGGATTAAACAAATCGATTTACCAATTAAAATTGAATCTTCATGATAAATATTGTAACATAAAAGATTTGACAACACAAAACAATGAACTATCTTTAGAAATTAATAAACTTAACAATGAACTCTTATCTGCTAAATTGATTGTTGAAAAATTTGAGTTATCCTCAAACATGGTTGAAGGTATAATCAAGTCTCAAATGACACGGAAAATTAATGATGGAAAAGGAGGTGTTGGTTATTCTAACATTACACCACCTATTAATCTTGATTATACATATTTGCCTTCATCAATTATTACTCCTGATGAAAAGACCTATCGATTAGGTTTCCAACCAAATTCTAACTTAATACCTCCAGTCAATGTTTCACTAACTGTTGACCCTATCATAAAAACAAAATTAAAAATTATCATGATAATTTTTTTGTAGAAAGTGTGAAGAAGGACAGGTTGGTTGAATATTGGGAAAGTGATGATGAATTAGATTTTTAGGAAAATAAAAATTGTAATGAAAAATCTTCATATACTTCATCATCAGTTGTTAATGAAATTTCAGATGTTTTTAGTGCTACAATGATTGTTCAAAAATGTCTAACAAAGCAAAGAAACTAAAATCAAAAATAGATTTAAAGGCCAATGAAAGAAAACGAGTCACAAGATCCGTATCTGCTTTGAAAACTGATTTCAAGAACAGATTTGTTTCAGAAGATGACACTAATAAGGAAGACAATATTTTTAGAGAAACCAATGCCAGTTTCTTTAAAAATAAATCTCCTATTATTGCTAACTCTGTGAAACAAGATGTTTGTAGATCAGGTATCAAAGACACTGGTCCCATTCCAGTAACAACGACTCAAAAGGCTAAAGCTACAGTTCATGCCTCATCGGCTTCAGATAAGAATCAAAAAGCTAGAAAAGATAACTCAATTCTGCCAGAATCATCTTGAACAATTCATAATGAAAGAAAGAAAAGAGAGACTGTTAAAGAATCACAAGGCCAAAGATATACTAAGCCAGATTCTATGATAACAATGGAAGTTATCATAAACAGTTTGTGCAAAATACACGAGCATCAAATAAATATACAAAAATGTGTTGTTATGTAACATCCCACATTGGTTGGGAAGGTGAACGAAGTCTTCTTTATAAGGGGCTTGAGACCTTCCCCACTGTGACGCATTTTGCCTGGGCGATGGTGGTACGTCCCGGTCCAGGTGAAAACAAAACCGTGAGGCGATGGTGGTTCGTCCCGGCCAAAGCGGACAATATCATGGTGCGGTGACGCTGGGCTGTTACAGATGGTATCAGAGCCAGGGCCGGGCCGGTGTGCCAGCGAGGACGCTGGGCTCCCTAAGGGGGGTGGATTGTAACATCCCACATTGGTTGGGAAGGTGAACGAAGGCTTCTTTATAAGGGGCTTAAGACCTTCCCCACTGTGACGCGTTTTGCCTGGGCGATGGTGGTACATCCCAGTCCAGGTGAAAACAAAACCGTGAGGTGATGGTGGTACGTCCCAGCCAAAGCGGACAATATCATGGTGTGGT
Organism: Flaveria sonorensis; assembly: GCA_025506505.1. Classification (NCBI taxonomy): domain Eukaryota; kingdom Viridiplantae; phylum Streptophyta; class Magnoliopsida; order Asterales; family Asteraceae; genus Flaveria; species Flaveria sonorensis. The sequence goes on from CM046432.1 coordinate 36,613,012, forward strand.
TATGCTGGCCTGCTACAGATGGTATCAGAGCCAGGGTCGGGCCGGTGTGCCAGCGAGGACGCTGGGCTCCTTAAGGGGGTGGATTGTAACATCCCACATTGGTTAGGATGGTGAATGAAGGCTTCTTTATAAGGGCCTTGAGACCTTCTCCACTGTGACACGTTTTGCCTGGGCGATGGTGGTACGTCCCGGTCCAGGTGAAGACAAAACCGTGAGGCGATGGTGGTTCGTCCCGGCCAAAGTGAACAATATCATGGTATGGTTACGCTGGGCTGTTACAGATGGTATCAGAGCCAGGGCCGGGCCGGTGTGCCAGCGAGGACGCTGGGCTCCCTAAGGGGGGTGGATTGTAACATCCCACATTGGTTGGGAAGGTGAACGAAGGCTTCTTTATAAGGGGCTTGAGACCTTCCCCACTATGACGTGTTTTGCCTGGGAGATGGTGGTACGTCCCGGTCCAGGTGAAAACAAAACCATGAGGCGATGGTGGTTCGTCCCGGCCAAAGCGGACAATATCATGGTGCGGTTACGCTGGGCTGTTACATGTTATGTGTGTGGCAAGCCAAATCATAAGGCTAGAAACTATCATCATCAACATCGATTGTCAAGCAAACAAAGATTTCATAATTCAATTTCAAATAATAGAAAACATTTCTTTTTAAATGCCAAATTTAAAGAAATTCAAATCAGTCAAACTCTTTTGTTAATAACAGTAATGATTTAAATAAAGAAAAGTCAAAAGTGAAATCTGTACAAGTTGTTGATAGCACTTCTACTTCAAATCAGACCAATTTAAAGAAAATGGTTACACATCTGATCAAACCAATTCAAACATGGAAAATTAAAGAAAAATCGTCTAAGCCTGATATTGTTGAACAATGTCCTTTTGATGACAAAGAGATATGATATTACAGTCTATATCATATTTGGATAAAAACAAAGTACTCAAGTCAACCATGTCTTGGGTTCCTAAACATGAATAAATTCATTCATATGTGCAGGAACAACCAAGGCAAGTTATCAACAGTGTTTGGCATCTTGACAGTGGTTGTTCAAGGCACATGACTGGTATATATCTCTGTTAAACAACATACAACCTTACAACGGAGGATATGTTATATTTGTGGGAGATAAAGGTGGTAAGATTACAAAGAGAGGTATAATGTCTAATGGTGTGTTAAGTTTTGAAGATGTTAATTTTGTAGAGGAACTTAAACATAATTTGCTAAGTGTCTCTCAAATTTGTGACAAAAAGTATTCAACACACTTCACTAATAAAGAATTATTATTTTGAAACCTGGATTTGTAATTCCTGATGAATGGATTTTATTGAGAACACCGAGAGACAAAGACACGTATTTACTTGACATGAATGGTTCACACTCATTTGTAACTGCATCGTGTTTGTTATCTAAAGCCTCGAAAAGTGATTCATTATTATGGCCTAGTCGTCTTGGCCATGTAAACATTAAAATATGAACAAGTTGGTTGGAAATCGTCATGCATATTGTTTGGTTATCACTTTGAGTTTTCCAGATTTACATGGGTTTTCTTTTTAGCAACCAAAGATGAGACACCTCACTTGCTGATAAAATTCATGACCCTAGTAGAGAATCAGACTGACAAAACCATCAAGTGCATTCGAAGTGATAATAGAACTGAATTTTGCAATCACACACTGAGTGAATTTTGTGATTCAAAGGGGATAGCAAGACAATTTTGTAACACCCGGAAATTTATAAAAGGAAAGGAAAAGAAGAGAAAAATAGGAAAGATAACAATTTTCAAAAGCAAAGGGGGTTAAAGTGTGTAAGTGGTAAACTTGCCTCTAGTGGGTTAAAAAAGCAGGGGATGGCCGCCCACACCCCTATTTCCCCACATCTGCTTTCTGCCGCAAGAAGAGAAGAAGAAGGTGCCATCGGTTTCTAGAGAGAGAAAGAGGAAGATTTGCTTGAAGGTGAGATTTTAAGGTAATCCTTCTCGGTTTTCAGTCGGGTTTTAGCTTCTGGACCGAGTTTCTGGTGCTTAGTGCTCGTTTTTGTGGGTTTTAGGTGCTGGAACTTCAAGTGGGTTCTCGAGTTTGAGGTGTTCTACTCGAAAGATGTTCAAGGTGAGTTCTAGATCCCCTCTTTTACTGGTTTTCTACGTGTTTGGGGCTGTTATGCATACTGGACAGAAGGTTTCTAGACCAAACTATGAATTTTAACATGACATGCGACTGTGTGCTATTGATGTATGTTTTTTGATGATTTCTAAGTTATGCATGATGTTTAGTATGTTTTAATGTATAACTGGTAGACCCATGCTAAGTAGATGTTTAGAAGTGAGGTTGAATCGCAGGTACTGGACTTAGTGTCCGCTGTGGACACTAGCTGTCCACTGTGGACACATGTGCATGGATAAGGTGTCCGTTATGGACAAATGGACATTTAGACTATCCGCTGTGAACTTTATTCATCTGCATTAAGTTTTGTTCATCCGCATTAAGTTTTGTTCATCCGCATTAAGTTTTGTTCATCCGCATTAACTTTTGTTCATCCGTATTAATTATTGTTCATCCGCATTCAGACTTGTTCATCCGTATTTGGCATTTCATCCGCATTTGTGTCATCCGCATATCTTTAGACACTTAAGACTTTATCCGCATTTGCTTGTCTGTATTTGCTGAACATTCAGCCGCATTGGCTTATGTTCATCCGTATTTCTTTGGGCACTCAGGATTTTCTGGAATTTTGGGTAGTAGAATGTATTGTTAAGTTCTAATGTATTGTGGTGGTATATGCTTGTTGATGTTATATGCTTGGGGACTGTGGTTATTATGTGCCTTTACGTGGCGTGATATGTATGTGTACATAAGTAAAGTATTATTTGACAAAAGTGAAAGATAACGAATGACGAAAATGGAAGTAATGAACGATGAGATCTTTGTTGCTGACCCCGATGCTGTGTCAGCTTCGGCATGAGTGGGGTTTGTATACGAACCCCTACACAGTATCAGCTTTAGCATGAGATAGGGATGTAGCAGATGAGTTGAGATGAGATCCTTACCCCGGTGTTGTGTCAGCTTTTTAGCATGAGTGGGGGTTTGTTTTACGAACCCCGGTACAGTATCAGCTTTTAGCATGAGTCAGGGTGTAGCATATGAGTAGAGATAAGATCCTTGTCGCTTACCCCGGTGTTATGTCAGCTTCGGCATGAGTAAGGGTTATTTATAAACCCTGGCACAGTACCAGCTTTTAGCATGAGTCAGGGTATAGCATGAGGCAGGGTCCATAAAGAAGTGAGAGACGAATGATTATGAACGATGATGAAGATAATAATTATTATCTAGATGTACGTATGATGTTGGATCATGAAAGAAGAAGTAAATGATATGTTTTAACATGTAAAGTATTTTATTATGAAAACTAGAACTCACTCAGCGTCGCTGACTTTTTGTATGCATAATAGTTGGCAGGTATTTGTTAATGCTGAGGAGGTGCAGGCATGGATGCATAAGCTACTGGGGATAGTTCAAGTCTGACATCCATATTTGGAGAATGTTTTTGTATTAATACATTCTTGGAATATAAAAGAAATGATATGATGATTTGACATGTTTTCAATTGTTATTGAAAAGTTTTAATTCCGCTGCAAATGATGTGTTTTAAATGTTTTATGCGATGATTGACCCACCGTAAGCGTACCCGGGAATAGGGCCTTACAAATTTAGTTGCAGGAACTCCACAACAAAATGGAGTTGCCGAAAGACGTACCAGAACTTTAATTGAAGCTGCAAGAACAATGTTATCAGCAGCAAATTAACATCATTCTTTTGGGCTGAAGCTGTTAACACCGCATTTTATGTTAAGAATCGTGTATTAATCAAACAAAAAACAAAACATGACTCCCTTTGAAATCTTTTTCAAACATAAACCCAAAGTCAAATATTTCAAAACTTTGGATGTTGTTGTACTTTGTTAAAACACATCTAATTCTAAATCAAAGTTTGATGAAAAAGCTGATGAATGTAATTTGTTGGATATTCAGCCAACAAAGTCGCATATTAGGTTTATAATAAAAGATCTAAACAAATAGTTGAGTCATTGGTATATGATTATGCTTCATTATTGAAACATTTAATTTCATATATAGTTTCTACCGCTAATCCACCTTTGAATTCATCAATTCAAAATATTTTCACTGATGATGTTGCACCTATCTCATCTACAGCAACAGGAAATTTTTCAGATATATCTTCTTCCTTAAATGTCATAGCTGTTCCATACTCTGTTTTTGAGGTTGATCTAGTTCATTCTGATTTAGTTATTGAACAAGCTCCATAGGTTTCTGATCAGAGTTCTTCTTCTACTCAAATTGATCCGATTGATACAATTCAAGTTCCATTTGAAGATTTATCTGTTCATAATGATATTCTTCAAGAGGAAGAAATTGTGTATCAAACTAAAGGAGGGAAGCATACTGGTTGGTCATATGTCTAAGTTAGATGAAATTATTTCTAAAGATACCATTCCTCAGCTAAGAATTCATAAAACCATCCAACTGAAGCAATCATTGGTCCTTTATCACACGGTGTCCGAACTCAAAGCCAATCGGACACAATAAATACATGTCTGTACTCATGCTTCATTTCTCAAATAGCTTGGTATGCCACCCTCATTGAACATTTGCTTGCAGGTTATACACGGGGTGCAATTGATCAAACTTTATTCTTACGAAAGACTGGTGATGATCTTATTCTTGTTTAAGTATATGTCGATGACATTATTTTGGATCTACCAATGATGATTTGTGCAAGGAATTTGAAGTTGTAATGAAGAAGAAATTTACGATGAGTTCACTTGGGGAAATGTCGTTTTTTCTTGTGTATTCAGGTTAAACAAGATGATAAGGGAATACTGACACATCAAGAAAAATATATTAACAGTATCCTGGACAAGTATAAATTTCAAGACACAAAGACAGCTCCCACTCCAATGACTTCTCGTCCTACTTTAACTCCAGATCTCACGGGTGAAGATGTTGATCAGCATCTATATCGATCAATTATCGGATCTTTGATGTATCTCATTGCTAGCAGACCAGACATCATGTTTCTGTCTGTCAATGTGCACATTATCAAAGTATCCAAAAGAATCTCACATGGAAGTTTTCAAGCGAATTTTAAATATCTCAAGGGTCATTTAACACTCGGCCTTTGGTATCCTAAAAATTATGATTTCAATTTATATGCTTATACTTACAATGATTATGCAGGATGTAACTTGGACAGAAAATCAACCACGTGGATGTCAATTTCTTGGCAACAGTTAATTTCTTGGCATTGCAGAAACAGCAGACGGTACCCACATCCACTACAGAAGCTGAATATGTGGCTGCATCAAGTTGTTGTTCTCAGATTGTTTGGATTCAGCTACAACTTCTTGACTATGGCCTTAATCTTTATGACATAAATTTTTTTTGTGACAACACTACAGTGTTAAATATTGTGAAGAATCCGATCCAACATTCAAAGACAAAACACATCGACATCCGCATCCGATACTGTTTTGATCGAAAACTTATCCATTTGGAATCAGTTTCATCAGATGACAACATTGCTGATTTGTTTACTAAGGAATTTGATCATTCCAGATTTGATTTTTTAGTCCAATCTTTGGGAATGATTAACTTGGTTTACAATTATCCATACAGCCTTTTCACAAATTTGTTTTTGTTTTTTAGTTAAAATTGTTATTTTCTTACAGATAATCACAATTTCAGGGGGAAAAAATTTGAAAAATATCTCGATAAAGATTTTGTTCTTAGAGGGAGTAAAAGAAAATTTACAAAAATACAAAAAAATTTTGTTTTATTTTTTGAGAAAATTAATTTTTCAAGGATTTATAGGAAATGATAATACATTTTTGTGATTTTGATTTGTTACACTCTAAAAGCTTGAAAGAAACTGACTTGGATTATGTTTGATATGTTGATAGGCTTGACTTTCAAGACTGAAAAGCATTATGATCTGTGATACACTTGAAGTAAATTTTTTTATGTTTGAAGTGGATTACTTATCAAGGTTTTGTGGACTCTGACTCCATGCTAAAACATATTAAGAGTTATAGTCTAGTCATACTCAAGCCTGTTATCGTTTGAATTAGTATCTTTCAGAAGACATATATATATATATATATATATATATACATACATATATATATATATACATATATATATATGTATATATATATATATCAAAATATGAAAAGGAAATGACTCGCAAAAACAAAAGAGAAAATAAACATAAACAAAAAGAGCAAAAAGATGCCAAAAAGGTCATATAGGAATAAAAGATGCCAATGTGCATAATAATAAAAGATATGTCATAGATATACATACTATATAATAAATATTTTCTTTTTGAGAATATGCTCTGACACAGGAGGCAAAATCAAAAGATGGGGCATGTAAGTTCGACTTGGCATGTAAGTCCTAAACGTTTTGCGAGGGCAAAACATAAGTCAGACTGGCTGTTAATAAGTCCTAAAACTTGTTAATCTTCTGTGTTCAGAAATATTTCTCAGGCTAGTTATGCTCTAATAGATATTATAATACAGAAAATAATTCTGAAAAGGTTGATCAGAGGTAAAAGGTTTAAGTCAAGTTGGGGTGACTTGAAATCTTAATAGTGTCTTGAAGCCGGATAAGATTCTACAAGATTTATGATTGTGAAATTCACATATTTCATACAAATCAATCTAAACATGATAAATATCACAGCATCTGTGCCCAAGTAATAATTGAAGTCAAAGTTTAAAATGGATACAACATATTAACAATCAACATAAGCGGTCTTATTTCAAATAAAGCAGAAAGATGTTTATGATCAATTTCATGAAAAATTTGATTCTATACTTGAAAATTTACCAAAAACATTTAAGTTATAAGTATAAAGAAAAATATCAGTTTGTTTTTAGGTTAAACTTTGTATTTACACTTGTTTTGATTCTACAATATTTCACAAAAAAATTGCAAAAATTAAGGGTTCTTGGATAATTGTAAACACTTAGTTAAACATAATCTTTTTCATAAAAAATCAAATGGCTTAATAAGATAAATAAATTTGAAAAGTTGAAAAGTTTTAAAAAAAAATTCAAAGAAAATTAAACTTCTCGCATGCGAAAACTTCAAGATGCGAAAAGTTCACTATGCAAAAAGTTCAAGATGCGAAAAGTCTTGTGTGCGAGAACTCTGACTTCTCGTGCGAGAAGTCAAAAGGCTATAAAAGGAACAGTTTAGCGAAAAGTACATTATCCACACGAAAACTTTCTAAAAAATTCTCTCAAAAATTCTAAACTATCCGCACGAAAACTTCCTAAAAAATTCTCTCAAAAATTCTAAGTGTTAGAACCTCGTTTGCTTCAATATTAGTGTTCATTGTGATCATATTTGGATACTAAAGTGATTGATAAGGTATTTTGATGATAATAGATTAGATTTAAGTGTGTTTGATTCATGACCGAACTTTAAAGGACTAATACACGTTAAATTAAACAAAATTAAACATCTTAAACCTTAATAATGACTTAATCGACACCTAATGAACATGTTTTATCGATTAAAACACTCTGAAAACGGCTGATTGAAAATTTGAAATTACAGACTTATCGCATACGAAAAGTATTTTGAAAATGAACAGACGCGAGAACTTTCAAATTCGCACAGAACTACTCATGTGAATAATAGACTTGTCGTGCGAGAAGTTGACTTTTGGTCAAATTTAGTTTCATGCGAAAACCTTTCTTGTTACGCGAAAAGTTTAATCTGAGACATAATGTTTTCGAGTGAGTAGTTGGTGTTTTCGCGCGAGAAGTTTAATTTTTCTTAACTTTTTCTAAGTGTGAAAATTTTCTTATGTGCTTATACAAGTTTGTTTAACTTTTCAGATGGCGAGATCTATGGTCTTTAATAAGAACCATAATGCTGTGGCCTATCTTGGAGAAGTTCCTGAAGATAAAGCTTATTCAGATCTATGATTAATGGACTTAAGACTTCATGGATTCATCATGCTATCACGGCTAATCCTACCATTTACACTGATGTAATTGATTAGTTTTGGCAAACGACTGCTAATGAAAGAGATGAACAGGCGAACAATGTATATCGGCAACAGTCAAAGGAAAGCGGGTTGTTATCACTGCCAAAGTGATAAACAGTGTGTTACTATTAGAAGATCATTTCTCAAAACTTGGAAGATTTGTCTTATGGGATGGAGCTTATTTTGCAAAACTTGGAAGATTTGTTGAAGATTATCAGGAAGAGGCTTAACAGTTTGAAGAAGTGGCCATACAAGCTGAACAAGCTGGCCCTTCAACTACTATTCCTGAAGGTGCTCCAGAAAGCTCACAGCCAGCAGGAACTTCTATAGACGCTGAGATTGATTCATGGTTTAGTTCTGGGAGCGAAACCGATAGTTATCAAATCGAGAATGTACCATATGTCCTTCAGGAACGTCCTAGAGTGCAAGAAACGCCAGCCAAATGCATTGTTGAGGAATGTGATGCAGATTTTGTTCCTGAAGATGTACCTTCTAATCAAGGAAGAAAGAAGAGGATGGTAAGAAAAGCTAGTGATAGTCCACGTGCGAGGGGTAGAGGACGAGGCGTGTTACGAAAGCGTCGGACCTCGGTGAACACTGTGTCGACTGAAGAGGAAGTGCCTGTTTCTGAGACTCCGGTCACAATTAGCGAGGCTGCTACATTAAAGACATCATCTACTATGCCTGCTACTGAGGATGTGTTGAGTACTCCACCAAGAGATCAAGCGTTTGACGAGACAGTAGGCATGGAAGATTTTCTTAACACCTCTCCTACGCAAACACAAGGTGCTAGTGCTTCTACTAGTTCATCTACATCTCTTACACTGGAGCAGAGAATTAGCAAATTAGAGAGGGAGATGTTAGATAAGACATAAACCATTGATGATACGCGGAGGCAGTTATTTGAAAAGGATGAAAGGATAAAGAATCTTGAATATCAATAATATTTCATATTTAGTTATGTTCAGATTCTGGAGCACAACTTAAGAGATCTCACTTCTCGTGTGCCTTTTTGTCTGTACAATAACGAACCACGGAAGTTGGAGAATTAAGTGGCCAGCAATCTGCTGATCCTGAAACTGCTCTAGATCCTGCAGACACTACAGAGCATGATGTTGATCCTGTTGTTGCACAAAGGACAACAGAGACTACTGACGTTGATCAAGAGCCGCCTATCACTGATCATTCTATGGCTACTGAGGATCAACCTGTGGTTTTTACTGGAGAAGCATTTGTGGAATCTGAACATGATTTCCCAATCCCTGAACCTACAAACGATAATGATGATTTGGATCTGGTGGATTATGATTTCAGTGATGAAGAGGAGGTTGATAATAATGATGATCAAGATGATGATGGAGATGATGGTGATGAGGGTGATGATGATAAGAAAGATGATGATGATGATCAAGGAGGAGATGTAGGCTCTGCAGCTAGTGCATCTAGATCATCAGGTACTGACAATGTCTTCGGACCAAGTCCCGATGATACCACTGAGTATACACCGTTAGATCCAGCTGTAGAAGAAGCTTATGAAAGAGAGTTCTATACATTCCAGCAAAGATCATTGCTGAGGAGACAGAAGAAGATTTTGGAGCATTTGATGATTTGAATAAAGGAATAGATTACACAGACATATTTAGGAATAGTCTTAAGGACTTATTCTCAGATATCTTGGTTGAAGAAGGGGAGATCGTTGGAAAGACGAGCACTCAAGAAACGAATGACAAGACTGCTAATGTAATAGGAAAAAATGATGTGCGTCAGGTCGATAACATTACAGTTGCTGCTCCTCCTCCACCATCTTACATTCACACGCTGAGACATTCCAAACCTTTCACAAGGTATGGAAACTCAGAACAATTCTTAGCTGGGCATACGATGCGAAAAAGAAAATGTATGTGATTAAGAGAAAAGGTGGAGCTATCTAGTACTACCAGGATGAACACGATTTCCATACACTCAGAGCATTGGATTTATATGCGATGGGTCGTGTTCTGTTCATTAACTAGTAACTACAACAAGGCAAAGTGGATTAGGAATATGATTTGGAAGCAAAGCAAGACAAATTTCAAAGACTTTAAGACTGCCAAATCCAAAGTTATTGAAGATGAGACACGAATAGTTCCGAATACAAACAAACCAATGAAGATATGAGTGTTCAAGCATCCAAGATATGCAAGGAAGATCCCTATCCACGCTCCTGTTCCGATTTAAGCTAATGTGGTGGAGTTATGAGAAGGAGACGGGGCACACGTTAATTCATTGTGTGGATAAAGATTACCATGTCATCAACCCTATGGATTTGCTCAAATTCGAAAAAGAAGATTTGATGAGGTTGCAGGCTTGTCCAATTGCAGCTAATTAATCTGTACATTTCATAGCAGCACAGTTTGGTTGGATGATCACGAAGGCCCTGGAAAACAAGATGTATGCATATGGAGGCAGTTACAAGGTGGATGACATGGACTTCTAAAGCGTTGATTTACCGAGCCTAGGAGGAGATTGTAGGGGTTGAACCTAGAGGCTCGGAAAATCAAATCAAGATAAAGAAGATCAAGTCGCGTGAAAAGTTATAGTTGTCGCGCGATAACTTGCTTCTCTAGCGAAAACATGAAAGTCGCACGAGAACCTGTTAATCGAGCGAGAACTTTAGAGTTGAGTATAAATAGATCTTTTGTAATGTATCTTGTAAGCTTTTGTCATTTTCCTGATTTCGGACGTATTGTAACAGTTTTAAATCAAAGAACAATACACTGAATTTTATTTACGTTTGTGTTCAAGTTCATTCAATCATGTCTTCTACTTATTCAATTTTATATCCATGAGCGATTACATTTCGCATTCTTCTCACGAGATCGATCTTGTTATATTGTTGATCCTTACAATTTAAAACAAAAGTCTAGGGTAAACTGGATTTCTGATGGAGACGAAAATTCTAAGTTTTATCACGGTTATATCAAGTCCAACTTAAAAACGTCAAGAATTAATGGTTTGGTGATAAACGGGTGTTGGTGCACTAATCCAAGTTCCATTAAGCATGAGAAAATGAATCATTTGAAATCCTAGTATAATGAGAACATTCCTCATCGACCTGGCTTTCAATCTTGTTTTTTCAATCGGCTCTCAATGGATAAGGCAGATGACTTAATTGTTTAGTTTTCTTGTGAGGAAATTAAAGAAGTTGTGTGAGATTGTGGCGGGGACAAGGCGCCTGGTCCGGATATATATAATTTTATTTTCGTAAAGCGTTTTGGCATCTGTTTGAACGGGACCTTAAAGAGACGTTTGATTACTTGATAGTTATTAACTCTTATAACTTACCATAACCCTTTGTGATATTAGTCTTTTATTTAGTTATAGTCTAATTACAATTAAATTAATATATTTAATATATTAATTCTCAAATAATATATGTAACTCGTTTGATTAATATTCATGTCTATATTTTAATCTCATTACTTAAATCTCAAGATTTATTGTATCTATTCAAATGTCGAACTCGGTTACACTCTGTTTCCAACTGGGTATTGGTTCCAATTAGCATTTGTTGGCATTGGTGATGATTGGGTTGGTAGCTAGGGACAGCAACAAAGGTTCGGGTCAAAGATAATATAGTGCATTTCATTTAGGTTAATGAGTTGGTTTGGGTACATGAGAAATTGTAGGAAACTTGATTGAAATAGTTCTTGTGCAGTTTGTTGTAAGGATTCATGGTGAGTAGAACAATCTATATATCTATATATAATATATATATGTATATATATATATATATATATATATATATATATATATGTATATATGTATATGTATATGTATATATGTATATGTATATATGTATATGTATGTATATATATATATGTATGTATATATATATATGTATATATATATATATATGTATACATATATATATACATATATATATATATATATATGTATGTATATATATATATGTATATATATATGTATATATATATCGGGTCAGGGTCATTACATAATCACTTTTTAATTTCAAAACCAAAAGAACCATTGATTTACATAAATGTAAGTTAAAACTGATGATATTTAGTTATTTTACATAGTTTATTGTTCATGTCTGATATACACATATATAAAATAGATTAAGTATCACCAAACTTAATATACACTTATGTAAATCAATGATTCTGTGGTTCTGAAAATAAAAAGTGATTTATATATATATATATATATATATATATATATATATATATATTCTTTCGAGTAGAATAATTTTTTTAGAGCGTAAATGTTTTTGCGTGTAGTAATAAATGGGGTTAGGAAAATATTGTATTTATTGTATAAAAAAGTGGTTAAAATTCCTTTTATATAAAAATAACGAATGATAGTATTTAATTGCTAAATGATTAATTAATTATTATTAATTTTTTTGAACGGCAAACGCACACACTCTCTAAACTACACCACCTAGTAATCATAAATTTTAATGATTGTTTAATTATTAATTTTCATTCTTTATTATTTTTATTTAAATATTTATAAATTCAGTATTGTAATATTATAGATATTAATCTTAAACATTACCTTCAAATATTTATTTTTAGCTTTTAAACAAAACAACACATCAAACTTCGCTATTTCTCCACAAATGTTCGACAAAATCGCCTTTTATAAACTCGTGAAAACGAATTACCTCTTGCGTGTTCTTTTTGTTGAATATATTCAAACTCAAGCTTCATATCCGTAGCTACTTGTAGAGATAGTTGTCGGCTCACCTGACACTAATGCGTAAACATTTTACCGTAGTAATTTGGATTTTTCACCAACATAATCTCTTAAAAGACGCTCTTTGGCCTTTGCGATAACATTTATTAGTTAACTTTACCGATGTACTAGGGCACCAACCGGTGCGTAAATATTTATTAAAGTGTATTGGTTTTATTCTTATATATTTTTAATATAAACAACGTTTGTTTAAGGAGTTTTACATTTAAACGTAGGTGTGTAACAAGACTATATTAACAATATGCATTATACATCTCTTTATCATATCTATTAAATAGACTATCATTGGGAAGGAAATTTTGTTAGAATTAATGATAATTACATAGAATTTTAATTAATTCGACAAATGGTAATTAATAATGTATATATTATGTGTTAACATAAAGGTTCACAGGTAGTTTTGCAATTAATAGCGATACAACATTAATTACTCATAAGATAGTATAATATTAAATACTGTAAGAGGTGTTTAGTAATATGCTTCTTCTATGAGGTTAAGATTTCAAGTTTCGTAGTTAACGGGTGGTGTAAAAAAACAGTTCATGAAAAATACGATGCGGGGTGTATGAAGGGGCCGAAGGCTACTAATTTGAATTCGCTTTATTGCTAAGGATGGAAAAACACAGTTGCAATCTTGTAAATACCATAAGAAAAAAAGGCTATATGCCTATATACAAATGAAAGGGCATTCCAGTCAAGATCTTTCTAAACATTAACACACTAAATGTCAAAGAATAAGTCTCATACGTGATTACTTAAAAGCTTGTAATTCATAATTTTGTACACAAACCATAACAAACGTTATGCAGAAATTACAAACAGCAAAAAAATTACAAATACTTTAAATCACAACAAATTTGGAACATATATAATCATGATGTAACTGGCTTTTTCCGGAGCTCTTTGAAATGGAGGTCTCAAAGGCATGCAAGGTAAATGAAAGACTGTTGTGGTCAGGCCTTACTCCGACTTTGGTAGCGAACTGGAAGCATTCTCCAGCTCTGGGTTAGAAATATCACACTTACAGGCTCTAACCAAGTTGATTGAAGGGGCGTAGAGAAATCTTGATGAGGATAAATGGATATAGGTAGGGGATGAACTTGGAGAATTTTCGGTGAAATTATTGAGAAATATTTTGGATATTAGGCGTTTATCCTTGGGCTCGTCTTCGCATGAATGGCTAGCATGGGCCCCTTTGAAGGTTAATTATTTCATATGGAGATTAAGGCTCAATAGAATTCACATTAAGGAGTGTCTTTCTAAAAGGGGGTGGTGATAATTTCTCCTGATTGTGTCTTTTGTGACGAAACTTATGAAATGGCAGACCATTTGTTCGTGAAATGCCCGTTCTGAAACTGGTATGGGCTTTAATTTAAGCTTGGTGTTGTAAATTTCCAGTGGAATTCCATTCCGTTTCGGAGCAGCTCGAGATCCTTTTTCTATTGCCAATTCAAGCGAAGCAGAAGAAGGCATTTTATGGTGTCGTCATGTTTTGCTATGGTTAATGTGGAAATTAAGGAATGAAAAGATCTTTCAAAGGATACTTCTTCTGTGCTTGAGGTGCTAGACAAGGTGAAGTATCACACTTTTTCATGGCTTAAATATAGAGCTAAGCTAGAGGATTTATGTTGGCAAAATTGGTGTAAATTTTTGATTTAATACTTGGTTGTAATTGGTTATGTTTTGGTCTTAGCTTCTTGCTAAGGCTCTTGTTTCAATAATGTTGTTCAAAATAATGAGTAACTAGCTTACATTATACAAAAAAGAACACAATGAACCATTTTTATAAAATACAAAAATAAACTAGATCATCTAACAAGTTGAGATTTCAAATTTGATCATTGAACAATTTAGTCTGTTGATAGCCTTCACAACATGCTTGACATCCTTCACCAACATCAATCATAAATAAAACAGACAAATCTTGACTTGTACTTGAAGAAATTGCTTAAGCAGCTTGCTAATTTTAGGGCACTTGTTCTACTCTTTAACATTTTCGAAATGTCACTAAAGATATGAAGATATAAACATCTTTTTCAATGTAATACTCTCTCTCATCGGTTCCTTGAGAAAAGAAAATTAATGATGATGATTGTGTTGAATAAATCTTTCAGAATAACACTAGAAACCTCGTGGAAAGATCCAAATAATATTGAAATGCAATTTCCACTCGACATATGTTTGATGTTTAACCTATAAAAATTACAAGTTAATTAGCATGTTTTGATGAAATAACAACATTTAATTATGTATAAATTAATGCATCATCTTGTAATCACACAAAAAAGATAACTCGGATAGTCATTGTGAAAATACTCAATATAATAAAATAACGATAAATTAAAAATAATAAGTATATATATATACATCAATGAAATATCAGTGTTACTAAAAACACATATAAGAAAATACTTGCAAAATAAAAGAATACTTAGTAACGCATTAAATATTGTTTTTTAAAGATGCACGAAACATAATTACCACATACACACTTTTGCACACTTTTAACTTTAGATGCTTCAATTCTTAAATGGCTATAACTCTACTCTCCTAAGGGTGGTGGGGTGGAAATGCCGCACCCATTACACTACACCACACGCCAATCAATCAAAACATACCAAATCACACCACATCGTACCAAACCACATCACATCACATCAATTTAGAGGGGAACACTCACATCATATTACATCACATTATTTTTTTTATTAATAAAATATTTCTTCATTAATAAAAATAAATTACAAATTATATATATATAAAAATACATTAAATAAAAAACATATAGAGCATAAAATTTACTTTATTATTTGAGAATTTGTATAAGAGAAAATGAGAAATATTTAAAAATGATCTAAAATTTATGAGTTTAAGTTTGGTACTTATAATGTAATTTTTTTTAAATCGCATATAACTCTACTCTCCTGAGGATGGTGGGGTGGAAATGCCACACCCACCGCACTACACCACACACCAATCAATCAAAACATATCAAATCACACTACATCGTACCAAACCACATCAAATCAATTTTTTAAGTCGTTGGGGTGGGGTGGGGGTGGCATCTCAAACGGTCAAAAAATGGCCCGTTCTCAACGGTTAAAAAGTGGGTTTTGTGGTGGTGTAGCACGGCGCGGGTGCGTTGCCGTGTGGCCTCGGCCCCCGCCGTGAGGCCGCGGCGACAGTGTCCCCACCCCCTAATTACGTTTGAATTTAAATGAAAGATCGGGCGTTAAAATTACGCTATATTTTATCTAATAACGCCAACTATACGAAAATGATAATGGTAATTTCATGTTGTTTGACATTATATAATCAAGCTAACAATATGAAAACCATACTATTTCCCAAAAATATTTGAATAATATAATAACACAAACTCGTGATATATAAGAGTATTCACAGCCCATTCCCCATATATATGTGAGTGAGTGCCCTATATTATGAGGGATGATTGTGAGTGATTGAGAGTGAAAGAGGTAGAAAATTTATGAAAATTGTACCGTGTTTCCCCAAATGGGGAAACACGGTACAACCCTTATAAATTTTTTAATATTTTTAAAAGTGGTTGTTAGTGGATGAGAGGGAAAATATAATGATAAATATATATAAAAATATTATTCAATTGAAAGAAATAAAAAAAAATAGTGATATTTAATGTAATTATAAAGATAGAAATAAATGATGGATTGTAGATGTTTTAATAGATGCACAAGCATACACTTTATGTATAAAAACACAAGATAGAAGGCAAAAACTACAATGCTTCCGCTTCCGCCCTGAAAAAAATAGACATGCTACCGAGTGTGTGAAGTAGCTACTTACACGTTTCACAACTTTTTAAAAACCATATTTGAGCACTCCTCATAAGTCGTAACAATAATATTAATTATTGTAACTAACCGATAATCAAAACAATAATTTTTTGGATATGTATAAATTCATACATATGACTAATATCATCTTTGATTTAATCGGACATTACATGCGTTATGATGGCTTAAACCAAATACATACAACATTAGACTTCCACTACGTTTTATTATTAACTTCTTTCATCGTATATATCCTATATATATGTTCATATAATTATATCTACATTTATGTGAACACCTCCACATACATTTATCCGCACACAATGTACGTATGTACAGTGTATGTGTGTGCATTCAGACACATACATATACATCTGTTATATGGGTGTGTTTTTTTGTCGTAATAAATTTCGGTGTATATGGTTAGGCTATTGTGTAATTAAAACACAATAAACACTTCAAATAGCGGATTAATTTATCAGTTTATGATGCTTAATTGACTGTTCTTTAATTATAAATGTTAAAGCACTAATATTTATGCTATAAGTAAAATCTTTTAAAAAAAAATAATAATAATCTTACAGGACTGAGAAAACCCAATCTCATTAGAATTTTTAGAAAACGACACCTGAAAAACTTGCGATGATGGCCATGAAACTGCACCTGAGCAACATTTCTCACACAGGCATATATATTTGCTCTTCTGGCTTTCTTCAACCTGTATCTATATGCATAAACACATTGATACATACATACATACATACATACATATATGTTTGTATATAGAGAGACATATTGAAGACAAACTTATACTGAGGAATATATGTATATGCTTGGCTCCACATACGCCATTCACGGAAGCCATCGAAGATGTCGAGGAGATCTGCAAATGGCATACAGGGAGCCAGGCATATGTTCACTTTCACACTATCATGAATGTGCACATATACCTCCATATGAAGGGAAAGAAACCAACCTTATAAGATCCAACAATCGAAAATCTAAATGTTCACACATTGAGTTGTTTGGATGACAGATTCAGAATATCTAAAGAGTCCACATAAATGTATTTGATCCATATGTGTGGATACATACACAAACAAGTGTGTATATATGCTATGCGTGATCTATTTAAAGAAAAAAGTAAGAAAAAATCAAAAGACGCGTCTTTAAAATGGTACGTATTTCCAAGAAAAATGGCAAAAAGCGTGGGTTTGGGTACAAGATGAGTAATTTTCTATGCTAAAACACAGGAGCAGAGAAAGAATGAACATATGGGGTGTAAAATTTTACTGAACCAAGATCCACGCTAAATTTGGCCATTACACAAGTATTTATAATCTACATATACATATATTAATTAATATATTAATATATTCTTATATAATATATAATAATATAATATTATATGTATGAATGTGTGTGTGAGAGAGAGAGAGAGATATCTTGATCTCCATGATCTTAAGATGGTTTATATTCTGATTGCTTTTTCTTTGTGGGTGGTAAAGCAAAGATTGTTACTTTATTCTCTCTTCTGAAGCTCTTTGTCTGTGAGTGTTTGGAACAATACAACCCTCTCTCTCGCTATATATATCCACACGTATATACAAAGCAAGAAGATTGGATGCACTTAATTGTATTAATTACACCTGAAATCTGATTTCGAATTAAGATATAATATAGTTATACAGTGTATTAATGTCTTATAATATGATAGAAACAAATAAATAGAATAAATTACAGAAATGGACATTTATATATCTTTTACACTAATTTTACTTTTTAATCTTTATTTTTATTAATTATAGAAATGGACCTTTATCATTTAAACTAATTTTACTTTTCAATCTTTATATTTATTAATTAACTATACAACTTTTATGTACATGTTTTGTTTTATCTTTTGCCATTTAGTATAACAGTCGTTAATTTGCATATTTAATTTAGGTCATATGATTGTCAGATAATGTTCGTTAGTTTACATTAAGTTAGGTCACATGATTATTACAACAGGGTAGATGCGTGAAGAAACATTCAGGCGACATAATTAAAAAACGAATGGCCGTATTATGAAACTATAATTGGTAAAATGTTGGGACCAAAGAGTAACATCTCGAACAAATTACAAATATTTTTATCATCACCTTTTTAAAGCTAGTTTTATAAAAAATGATTGTATCATATGATTTATATAATAAACATAACAAATACAATTTATAATGCATGATACATGAAGTAATTTAAGTGCTTTCCACAATCACATGATTTTGGAAATTTTATGATTCAATATTTTTGTTTATAGAAGTACCATTTTAATTTAAATAAAAACATTTAAATAATTTCCCATGCCTGCAATTTAATTTAATTTATTAAGTTTTATTATTGATACTTCAATCATATAATTAAACTTAATACAATAATTTTTCTAAGTATCAATAACAAAACTTAATCCATAAAATTAGAATTCAAGTCATGTAAAGTTATTTAGATGCGTTTATATAAATTAAAATGCTAGTTCTATAAAAAATCATTGTACCATATAATTTTCATAATTATATGATTGTGGAAAGAATCTAAATTACTTCATATGGCCTGCATTATATTTTTTATCTATTAAATTTATTATTGATATATAAATTCTATGAAATAATTATTTTTTATAATTAAAAAGTTATGATAACAATATTTATGATTTGTTTGAGATGTTACTTGTCAGTCTTAATATTTTACGGATCATGTTATTCTAATACATTAATTCGTTTTTAGATTATGTCGTTTGAATGTTTTTTACATGTATACCCTTATATGATAATCATATGACATAACTTAACCATGAGAACTAACAAAAGTTTGATATTTTAGAAAAGTTTATTATTTTATAAAAATTTATTTCTTTAGAAATTTAATTAATAAAGTGATCTAATTTTTTATTTATTAAAAAATTATTTCTAATCCAAAAAGGAATTAAATAATATAATTAATAATTAATGTGATTATTTGATAGAAGATAGAATCAGGAAAATTTTGATGAGAAAGAATATGATGTTACTATCCTTTTTATTTACTTTTTTATTAGAATAGAAAGATGTTAATTCACATCATATTCTTAAATTTATATGATAAACTAATATTATAGAAGCAAAATATTTACTTTTTATTTTGGATATCATAATACTGCATTTTCTTACATAGTCCACTTCTCGTTGTTTCTATAAAAAGTATACATAGAATATCTAGTTCTATATAAGGTATGTGTAAAGAAATGGCTTATAACATTAACAATGTGTCTGATTCAGGTTATACGGATGTTAGAAGGAATCAAAAGGAGTTTCATATGAGATGGTCAGAGGAAGCAAGAAAAATCTATATGGGTTGCGTGAAACAAGATCACCATGCCTAAGGAGTCGGGTGGCCTTGGGGTGATGAGCATTAGAAATTCTAATATGGCACTTTTAGCCAAATGGAGATGGAGTTTTAAGGTGAATAAGTCGACTTTAGGCATGTAACCATATCAGCTATTCGTCATCAGGTCCGAAAGCCTATGGCGATTCCTCTTAAAAGATCCATACATCGTGTATGGAGGAATATAATTAAATTTGACAAGGAGCTCCAAAGAGAAAACATAAACCTTGACATTCTTATAATGAGTCAATTAGGAAGGGTGATAATATTGTGTTTTGGCTTGATGATTGGGTGGGATCTGGTAGTTTAATGGGTTTGTTCCTAAGACTCTATGAGATTGCTAAAGAAAATGCTTGTGTAGTTAGACAATGAATGGATATAAATGATGGTTCTTTGGTATGGAGATGGAATTGGAAAAGTCTATGTTGAATAATCTTTTGTAACGCCCCAGTTTTAATATAAACCGAGGTTGAATTAAAGAAGTAAAGAAGTGTAGGGACAAAGATGGGAAAATAAAAGATAGGCACCCTAAACCTCCCAATAAACGGAAATATAGCCCCCTCCATGCAAGTTCTTGCGCAACAAATGTGCTAGAGAGAGAGAGAGAGCTGAAGTTCTGGAAAGAGAAAGTCGACGATTTAAGCAGTGGTATGGATTTTCACGTATGAAATGCAAGATTTAAGCTAGATCTATGTCATTTGGATGTTTTAACATTGTTTTGATCGTTAAAGTTAACACCTTTATGTGTGTTATGTGTATATCTCGGTTGGTACCTTTCGGGTTAGGGGTTTCATCGAGTTCTTCTTGTTAAGATTAGTTCTAGATCCCCACTTTTATGTGTTTTCATGTATTTTGGGGATAGTATGCATACTAAGAATGATTTGTTAAAGATTAAACAGTTTATAGTATCAAAGTTATCATTTTAATGATTCCAAAAAAGTTGACAGATGAATAGTGAGTTTTTATGAAATCTGATGATATGCATGATGATATGTTAAGTATGAGAGTTAATACAGATGATTCATCTACACCCGCGTTAACTAATTGGTCATCCGAATTTGTATGTTATTCATTAAGTATATGCAGGACCGTTAAAGGGTGGTCAATGCAACAGTTTCATAAAGTGGAGAGATTTAAAATACTTAGCAGATCAAATAGGAAACCAATTAGGATGAAACAAAGAACACAAGTAAAGAACAATAACAAGAACAAGATAATATGGTTTTCAAGAATGTTGTATATTTCTCTCAAGTTCTTACAAGTGTTACAAAGCATAATTCTAAATACAAGTACTTACAGTTAGCCATACTTTGTAGGCCAGCTAGAAACACTAATCTAGACAACAAGACTAATGTGAAGTCAAAAAGCAGATTGTCTTTTGACTAGTGACTATGACATGCCATAGCTCACATCTTAATATATTACAAAAAGGATAAAATTACAAGAGTAGAAAGTTACAGACAAAATACCTTAATCTACAGTTTGACAAAAGTAAGGACTTTTCACCAAATCATGTTGGTTGGTGAGTCTTCAGAAGTGGAAGCGGAAAGGTGGTTTAGCTTTTGTGAAAAGTAAGTCAGAAAAAGCATGTCTTCTCTGTCTTCGAAAGAAATCAGTCTTTAGCTTTGGAAGACTTTGTCTTTGAAGCTTCGGAAGACTTCATCTTTGGCTTTGGAAGAATTGGTCTTTTGGCTTCAGAAGATTTGATACTTAGCATAATTCACTGAGTTATATCAAATCTTATAAAGTATTTTCCTAGTACTTCACATGTGCATGCTGAGAGCTCTTTGGTAGCACTTTGGTTGCATCAGCCTTTAAGTGTATTACTTACAAACTCCCCTAGGCTGATGCTACCAAAACTGAAGAGACCTTTAAGTCTCAATCTTTATCTATTGACAGTCCTCATCAAAATAAAGACTATTCCTTTTATCATTAATTGGTCAGGATTCTTCAGACTCTCATAGTATCTCCTCATGTCATAGAGATCATGCAGAGGGAGATCAAGAATGTTTTGCCAGAAGTACATGTCTTGACCTCCTTGATCTCTAGTGACATACCATCTGTCTGGGTTAGTAGTAAACACCTAAGACAAGATGGGTTTTTAAGCAGCAAGAGGCTCTACTATGAGTGGACTTTCTTGAGCAGACTCTTCTTGAGCACCCTTAGGATGTTCTGACTCATCCTGGGGTGTAAAGGTGGATGCCTTGGACAAATTCTTCTTCTTCTTCTTCTTCTTCTTGTCCTTTTTTATGGCCAGTTTTTATGAAGCTGGTTGTGATGCAGCATTAGGTCCAGGTTGTGTTGTCTATTGGGGTTCAACCTTGACCTCAGCTTCAGGTGCAGGCGAACTTGGTGGAGAATGCAAGTCAACTAGCTCACCCCTTTTGATATTCTACTTGATCACTTTAATGTGCTCATCCATAATGGATAGAGACATTAGACCAAGTCTCCTCCCGAAGAATCCATAAAGCTTCAAGAAGCTCACCATCTTTTCTCTATCAGCAAACTTCATCATATTTGCTCTGATGGTGGCTCTTGACCTTGCAACCTCTTTCCTCATCTTCTTCTTAGAAGATTTTTACTCTTTTTGCACTTGTTGCTCAAGCTGCTTGAGGTATTCAAACTTAATGTATTCATGGTAAGGGAAGAAGGTCTGCTGCCTGATTGAGACCTGTGGCACTCAGGTAGGTTATCATGTTTTGTCTGCCTTGCTCCCTACCTACCTAAGTTTGTTGCTTAGTAGCCACATCCTCTGCCTCAGGACTTTCCTGAAATAGGGAGAAGGTATGAGCTTTGTAGAGTCTTTTTCTCCTCCTTTCTTCCTTGATCTTGAGTAGCAATTCTGCATCCTCAGCTTTCCTCCTTTCTTTTGACACTTCTATGTCAGCCAGTTCATTTAGTTCAACCAAGGGGAGAGAGATGAGTTCATCAACATTATAGTTCCTAGACCACAGATAGTTCAATCTAGCTGCCCTTAACTCATCATCTTGAGTGCTTAGCCTTGGGGCAATCCTGAATGCAGCTTCCATGAAGCTAGGGGTCCCACTTGAACTCTTTCCCCTTGCCTTCCTCTTCCTCTCACTCTTCTCTTCCTCAATCTCCTCAAAGGTCATTTTTCTCTTCCTTTTGTCAGTCACTGTCCTATGTGACTCAGGGTGGAGAGAGCTTTGGCCTTTATTGCTTGGTGTTGCACTTGAGCTCTGGCTAGAGAGAGGCTGCGAGACACCTTCACCAGGCGGTGCGTCACTGAGGGTACTAGGTGTTGAAGCAGTTCCTATCTCAAGGTTCACAAGTTCAACCACTAGGCCTTCAGCCAAGGTTTTCCCTTCGAAGCTAATCTTAGGGTCCACCTCAGCATCCAGTTGACCAACAGTCTTGCCTTCTAGCCTTTGTCTATATAGCTTGGTTCTCCTTTTGAACTCTTCAAGCACCCTATCTTGAATCCTATTAGCTAACCTTGCAGCTTGCTTGTTTTGACTTGGGTTGGCAAGTGGGAGATCAACTAAATAGGTGCTCTCATAGACCTAGAGATTACCAGGGCTCTCCTTTCAACATCATACCTCCATCCCACAATTGGATTCTCAGCAGGGTGAGATGGAGTAGGCATTGCCTTGGTATACCCTCCTCAAACAAGCTTCGAATGAGTGAGTCCACATCAATGTTAACCTGAGGATGTTGTTGAGTATGGACAACTGCAAGTTAGGGTGGTGAGTCCTCCATGTCCATACTCTGAGAGGAACTCCCAGGTTCTGTGATTGTAGGTAAGACTTTCTCCCCCTTTTTGGTAGCATCACCCTATTACACAGGGGAGCTAAGGGTTAGGTCCATCACATCCATAGGTTCTTGTGGGCTTGGTTGAGTCCTCTGGATAGGTCTCTCAGCTAACTTGCCTTTGAGATCGGTGATCTCAAGTTGCGGGTCATTGAGCCTTCTTTGTAAGGTAGCCACCTGAGATTCCAGGTGACTCACCTTTGAAACTAAATAGGTGCATTTTTTGACAGTTGTTGCCGCTTTTATTGCAGACTCCCCTCATCTTCATCAGAAGAATCATGGGGGGATGAGACAATAGGACCAAGGTCTTCTTCCTCATCACTAGCTATAGTTTCTTGGCTGCTGGATTTCCCCTGCACCATGACAGCTTCAAGATAAGTGTCAATGAGCTGGGTTGCCATGGTTGAGGTCTTAAAAATGTTTAGGGAGGTCCACCTTAGTTGTGGGTTGATGATATGGGCTAGATATGGGTGATTCAGGAGCACTCATCTCTCTTTGAGTAGGGGTGGAGAAGAGAGACTCATGGTACTCACTGAAGCTAATATCTTCATCATCATAGAATTCAAGGTTTGGGATTGGTTGGTTGAGATCCAAAGGATGGGGATGGTAAATTTCCCCTTAAGCTTGATCACTAGAGTTTTACGACTCAAAGTGAAGGCTTAAGGCCAGGGTGCTGAGCATGAGGAACATCAACATTGATCTTAGAAGTGATGGGAGTGATCTGCTCCTTAGGAGAAGTGAGAGCTCTAGTGTTCACTTCTTCCTGCATGGGTAGTGATATAAGGGCCTGCTCAACTGAGTAGACTGAACAGGGGTTCGTTTGGATTTTTTTTGGTAGGTGATGGTGATTTGTGGCTGTGAGGGTGGTGCAGATGTAGAAGGTGAGGGTTCAACATTGGCTTGTGTTTCTAAGTTGTCACCTTGAGCTATGAGCTCTAACATTTTAGAGACCAGGGCTATTTCTGTTGGGTTTTGAACAAGTTTATCAAAGTTATTTTATCCATATAAAATAAAAAACACATCGGATTAAGAGATTAAAACTTGTTACAGTTAATATATATAAACCATTTTATATATCTGTTAAAACCCGTAATGGATCGTTATATGAAAAACATGCTTACAAACAACCATAGGATGTTTAGAAGACTACCTATCGAGTGGGTTAGAGGAAGATAATCAGTGAATGGAAGCTTCCAAAGAAGGAGGCCTCAAGCTTGTCTACCCTCAAGCTTCCAACAAACACCCAGTTGCTAGGATTTTCACACTTGAACGAATTTCTGTTCTTGGTTTTTGTATTCGACCGATCGAAAAAAAACCCAGAAAAACAGACGTGTTCTTTTTGATTGTGTTGTAAGTTATCAGAGAGAGTGGTTGATTGCAATCATATATTGCATGTCCTATAAAACTGAATTTCAGACGAGGAGAGAGAGAAAAGTAGGCGGGGCCCAGCCCCTGGTCCCATCCGTATTTCTCAAATATTCACCCGCATTAGTAAATGCGAATGAATAACCTCCTACTGCATTTGTAAATGCAGATGAATAACCTCCTACTGCATTTGTAAATGTGGATGAAGAAATTCCATCCGCATTTCCTAAATGTACATCCGCATTTGTAAATGCGGATGAGAAAATTCCATCAGCATTTCCACACATGCACATCCGCATTAGTAAATGCGGATGAGAAACCTTCATCCACAATAGTTAATGCGGACGAGTAATGTTCATCCGCATTTCCTCAAAAGCACATCCGCATTAGTTAATGCGGATGAGTAATTAAGAAATGCGAAAAAAAGACTATATTGTTGTTCAACCATTTGAATAACAATATAGAATACTCTCTCTAAAATAAATTATCCATATAATTTATTTACAACACAAGTGCAAATATTTAAAAACCCAATTTCTAAATACTTCAAGAGTCAATATTTATTTACATGATCATATCATAAAATAAATATTGTAGGTGTTTGTATAGCTTGTTATTGGGTATGACCCGACTTGGATCATAACGTACTAGCCACATCAATTCAATATGTGTCTAGGGCAGACCGTTTTCAACAATCTCCCACATGCACAAGATACATAGAGGACTGATGCAAGTAGCAAATACCGCCTAACAATGGTTTACTACCCCTAATACGCATGATGACGTGCCATTCAATAACATCATCTTCTTCAAGTCCCTTACTTGAAAATGATTTAGCTGAATCTATCATTTATCCTTTTGTTACAGATGTCATGTTAAATCCAAAGACACAGAATGATCATTCCCTGTTTATTTAACTTTATCTGGCCTTAGACATCTTACTCTCAACGAATAAGAGGAACAAATCCCATCTTGACTACATACGTTTCTCACAATCACCTTGTATCACACCTGAAACTAGCCTTGTGTACTATCCATATTTCAAAACAGCGAAGAACTAGATTAAAGTATAATATTTGGTGAATATCAAAACCCAATATGTATCTCAGGTCGGAGGATACTATGATATTCGCCTTTACTCAAATTTACTTATGATCAATTACATAATTCCATGTAGTAACATTTGAGTGCGGGTTAGTCCAATATTTGTATCCCACAAATATCTATGTCTTTTGATAGCAACCTTTTGCTCTATATTCATACCTTATGAATATTCACCAATCCAAGTTCATAATAGTCTTACCTTCATATTTGTTCTCACAAATATGACCAACTACAAACATTTAGAAAAATAAACATATTCAAGGATCTAAACATGCTAAAATGGAACATAACTCATAGTATCATAATTATATATACGAGTCAAAATAAGAATTGTTTCGTTATTTAAATACTAAATAGATCAAATCCAATTACTAGAATATCAAAGTCCTAAGGCACAAGTATGACTCTCATGCTTTGGCCTTTCAAGGAGCTTCATGAGTGGTTTGATCGATGTGAACTTTGCGAATACATATCTTTTCTTTTTCAACTTCATCCCTTATGTAGTTGAATCTCCGCTCAATGTTCCTTGTCTTTTGATGTGCACGGGGTTCCTTGATTTGAGCAATCGCACCCTCGTTATCACAAAAGATCTCTAGGGGATCTTGAATGGTAGAGACTACCCCTAGATCGATAATGAATTTCTTTAACCATGTAGCTTCTTGTGCTGCCAATGAAGTGGCGATGTATTCAGATTCTGTAGTGGACAATGCTACCACATCCTGCTTTGAACTCTTCCAGGACACTGCCCCTCAATTCATGATGAAGACATACCCCGATTGTGACCGAGAATCATCTCGATCAGTTTGGAAACTCGCATCCGTGTAACCCTTTACAACGAGTTCCTCTTCACCAGATTCATATATGAGAAACATATCCTTAGTCCTCCTAAGGTATTTCATTGTACTCTTAACAGCCATCTAATGGCTATCTCTTGGATTCTGTAGATATCTACTCGTCATGCTTAAAGCGCATGACACGTCCGGTCTAATGCATATCATTGCATACATGATGGATCCTATACCAGATGCATATGGGACTTCCTTCATCCTTTCTTGCTCATCCTTTAAGCTTGGACATTAAGATGCACACAATATTGTCCCTCTTTGAATAGGTACCAGACCTTTCTTAGAGTTCTCCATCTTGAACCTTTTCAAGATTTTATCAATGTATGCACTTTGGTTTAAACCTATGAACCGCCTTGATCTATCCCTATAGATTTTTATTCCCAAAATGTAGGTGGCTTCACCAAGATCTTTGATGGAAAGACAACTTCCAAGCCAAGTTTTAACACCTTCCTTGGTTGGAATGTCATTTCCAAATAGTAGTATATCATCAACATACAATACTAAGAATGTGATGATGCTCCTACTAGCTTTCTTATACACACAAGCTTCATCAGCATTCTTGATGAATCCAAATTTCTTGATCTCTTCATCAAAACGTTGATTCCAACTTCCCGATGCTTGTTTCAATCCATAGATTGATTTCTTTAACTTGCGTACTTTATTAGGATGTTGCGGATCGACAAAACCATTGGGTTGAACCATATAGACATTCTCTTCGAGATGTCCATTAAGGAAAGCAGTTTTGACATCCATTTGCCAAATCTCATAGTCATAATATACGGCTATGGAAAATAATATCCTAATTGACTTTAGCATTGCCACAGGCGAGAAGGTCTCGTCATAATCAACCCCTTGAGTTTAAGTGAGACCTTTTCCTATAATTCTTGCTTTATAAGTATCCAAGTTTCCATGCATATCGTTTTTCTTCTTGAAAACCCACTTACATCGATCCGGTTTGGAGTAAAGCGATGGCACAACCAATTCCCATACTTGGTTGTCATACATGGATTACATCTCTACGTTCATGGCTTCAAGCCATTTATCATAATCGGAATTGGACATTGCATCATGGTACATAGTTGGTTCATCCGAGTCAACTACATAGCATCCATTCATGAAAAATCCATATCTTTTGGGTGGATAGCTAGTTCTACCAGATCTGCGAACATTTTGTGTGTATTGATCAACCACTTGATCACTATCAACAACCTCTTGTTGATTGCTAATATCAACCAAACATGTATTGGCTTGTGGTTATCGATCCTCATCAAGTTCCACTGTTCTATTGGTAGTTCCTTCCATAAGGAACTTAGTTTCCAAGAACACAGCC
Source organism: Flaveria sonorensis (assembly GCA_025506505.1). Classification (NCBI taxonomy): domain Eukaryota; kingdom Viridiplantae; phylum Streptophyta; class Magnoliopsida; order Asterales; family Asteraceae; genus Flaveria; species Flaveria sonorensis. Next base: position 36,641,488 of record CM046432.1, read on the forward strand.
TTTCAAGCAATAAATACTTTTTGCTCTGTTGGATTGTAGAAGTAATATCCCATGGAGTTGTTGGGATATCCTACAAAGATACACTTACTGGATCAGCTTTCTAATTTGTTTAGGGTGTTCTACTTAACATAAGATTCACAACCACATACTTTTAAATATGATAACAATGGAACTCTTCCATGACATATTTCAAAAGGTGTCTTGTCCACTTTCTTGGTTGGGGCCATATTCAGAATATGGGCCGCGAAGAGCAATGCGAAACCCCAAAATGATAGAGGCAGTGTGCTTCTAGCCATCATAGATCGAACTATATCCAACAGGGTCTTATCCACTTTTTTGTAAGGCCCCGTTTCCAGAAAATCCATAGTTGGTCAATCATTGCATAAAAACATTTAAAAGATACATCACTATCGCATCGGAATTTAAAAACTTCCCATTTATAAGTTAAAACATATCATTTCATTAAATCATTCATGTAAATTTCAAAATACAACATCATATCAAAATGTGAATGCCAGCCTCAAAACGCTCCCAGTAGCTTATGCATCCATGCATGCACCTCCTCAGCATCAACACAAAAACCTGCCAACTATTATGCATACAAAAAGTCAGCGATGCTGAGTGAGTTCTAGTTTATAATTAAAATACTTTACTTTTGTTAAAACAAACATTATCGTTCATGATCACACATAATACGTACACATTGATAATAATTATTATTATCTTCATCATCGTTCAACACCATTCAATCATTACATCTCTCACCATCATCCAGATCCTGTCTCATGCAATACCCCCGATTCATGCTCGAAAGCTGATACTGTGTCGGGGCCTGTAAACAAACCCCGACTCATGCTTGAAAGCTAACATAGTACCAGGGTACGCGACAAGGATCCCATCTCGTATACAACACTCTAGACTCATGCTCGAAAGCTGATACTGTGTCGGGGCCTGTAAACAAACCCCTGACTCATGCTCGAAAGCTGACACAGTACCGGGGTGAGCAACAAGTATCTCATCACTCTCACATGCCACACCCCTGACTTATGCTCGAAAGTCGATACTATGCCGGGGCCTGTAAGCAAACCCCCGACTCATGCTCAAAAGCTGACACAGTACTGGGCGGGGCGTCAAAGGTCTCATCGTTCATTACCTTCATTCTCGTCATCTTTCACTTTCGTTACATAATACTTTACTTATACACTCATACATAATAGGTAAAGCCATAACATACATAACACAAGCATCATCAACAACATATAAACATGCATAACACACCCGACATAACCATCACATCATAATAGAACTTAGCACAACCACCTACCTCTCAAAATACCCAGAAATACCTAAGTCTACCAAGAAATGAGGATGAATAGTCTAGGCGTATGAGCATCCAAATGCGGATGAACAGTCTAGGTGTATGAGCATCCAAATGCGGATGAACAGTCTAGGCGCATGAGCATCCAAATGAGGATGAACAGTCTAGGCGTATGAGCACCCAAATGTGGATGAACAGTCTAGGCATATGAGCATCCAAATGCAGATGAACAGTCTAGGCGCATGAGCACCCAAATGCGGATGAACAGTCTAGGCGCATGAGCACCCAAATGCGAATGAACAGTCTAGGCACATAAGCACCCAAATGCGGATGAACAGTCTAGGCGTATGAGCATCCAAATGCGGATGAACAGTCTAGGCGTATGAGCATCCAAATGCGGATGAACAGTCTAGGCGCATGAGCACCCAAATGCGGATGAACAGTCTAGGCGCATGAGCACTATGCGGGCTCTTGATCACTATGCAGGCGCATGAATACTGCTTGGGTGCATGTGCCACACTTAGGCGCATGAGCAGTGGGCGCATGGGGTACTTGGGCACATGGGCACCTTCTGGGCGCATGGGAACTGCTGGGGCGCATGAGCCCTACTTGGGCGCATGAGGTACTTGGGTCCTGGGCAACTCTTAGGTGAATGAGAACAATCTGGGCGCATAGGAATAATCTAAAAATATAACCTATGCTACAAACAACACCCGAACATAGTTCTAACCCATTCTAACATGAATCTACTATGCTTCAAACACTTAAACATGCTAAACATCAAACAAAACACAATAATGATCTCTAAAAACATACAACAATAGAGCACCATCGAACAACATGCTGAAAAACTCACGGTTGCTTTAAAAACTTCTGCTCGGTATGCATAATAGCCCCAAACACTTAGAAAACCAGTAAAAAGAGGGGATCTAGAACTCACCTTGAACAGCCTTCGAGTAGGGCACTTCAAACCCAAGACCTCCCCTGCAATTCACACCTAAAATCCACGAAAACGAGTGCTAAACACCAAAAATCTCGGTCCAGAACTCGAAAATCCAGCTGAAACCGAACAATTACCCAAGAAAACTCACCTTTTTGCAGATTCTTCTTCTTCTCTCTCTCTAGAACCGGAGCTTTTCTTCTTTCTTCTTCACAAACCGAGAAATGGTGGGTAGAAAGGTGTAGTGGGTGGCCATGCTTCTTTTTAAACACAATTATAATAAAGTTTGCATCTTGCACAACTTTAGTCTCTCAACTTGGGTTATTTAACCTTTTTTTCTTTATAATTTTCTTTTCTTTTCTTTTAATAAATTTCCAGGTGTTACAAGTCCACCCCCCTTATATAGGTTTCGTCCCTGAAACCTGTCACTCCTCGAACAGTTGTGGATAATGTTGTCTCATCTCTTCCTTGATAGTACATGTAGGCTCCGACCCCTTTTTGGGCTCCACTATACTCGCACAAGTGAAACCACCCTTCTCCTTAGCCCTTCTCTCCCTTCTACCAGTAATGGCCACTGGTTGCCCACATAGTTGAGTCGTTCGTCCATCTCGATACCCTCCAGTGGCACGATCATATCCTCATCGATTGAGCACTTCCTCTGATAAGATACATGGAACGTCGGATGAATTCCACTTAACTCTTCAGGTAACTCCAGTCGATAGGCCACTTCTCCTCCCTAACCAACAATTTGGAATGGCCCTATATACCTCGGTATTAGCTTTCCTTGCTTTCTAAATCGGATGATCCCTTTCCAAGGCGAGGCCATCATCATTACTCCATCGCCGTAGGTCGGCACCAAACTCTTGTCGGGTGCGGTTGATCAAACCATCTTCTTGCGACACTCGGTGTATGTCTCATATGCTGCTAGCCAATTTATCCAAAGGCGTACACCTATCCACCTAAGTTTGTCCTGAACAGTCTTGCAGGAAACACGTGCTCTCCTAATTCTATCGCACAATCCTCTAGGGCATCAGGTAACCTAGTGGACTTACCAATAGCAATTTCTACATCGAAGGGCTCATTGACCTTCCTACTTCCAACATGCAACTTATCACAGGAGGTAGCAAGAATGAAACTACTACTAGCACCATAATCAAAGTACAGATGCACAAATTTAATTTACTAGAAACGTACCTGACATTACGTCGGAGTCCATTCTAGCCTCCTCCCGGTCATAGCGAATGCTCTAACCTTCATCCTCTGTTCTCCTTCTCAGCCCCTTCCTTGCACTAGAGTTCTCTGCCCCAAATGTCTTGTAGTCTCTGCTCATATGTACAGTCTCGTCACAGTTGTAACATTTAGCCATATGGCAGTTCCTATCCCTGTGGCCCTCTTTCCCGCACTGAAAGCAGATGTTTAGTCCCCACTTGCACTCCCCCTCTTGGCCTCTACCACACTTCTTACATACTTCTTCTCACCCTATTCCCATCTTCCGATCATCGACCCTCATCATCTTACCTCCCACCACAAATCCACCATCATTGTCCCGTCTTCTATTCCCATTCCTAACATTGCCCTGCTCCTTCTCCACATCCACTATCGCCACCGCCTCTCGCTCGTCATACAATCTCCTTGCTAGATGGACCACTGACCTAAACGTACCTGGCCGAGCGGCGATCAAATGTCTGTGGATATCTGCCGGCAGACCTTGAATGTACCTCTTGATCTTTCGTGACACAGGCATCACCTGATCTGGCACCAGTCTTGCCATCTCGTTGAACTTCGTGGTGTACTCCTGGTGCGTCATCGTTCCCGCCTCTAAATGCAGGAACTCTCTCTCAACTTTGTCAAGCTCCTTATGAGGGCAAAAATCCTCAATTACCAACCTCTTCAGCTCATTCCACCTCATCCTCCCGATTGCCATGGTACCCTCGATTTGGACAATGTTGTCCCACCAGCACAAGGCCGAGTCCACAAATGAGTGGGTAGCGAACTTCACTTTCTGATCCTCTTGGCACTCGCTGATATCGAGTACCGCCTCCATCTCCCTCACCCAAAGGTGAGCAGCCGCAGCACTCCCGTTCTCATCGAATGTAGGACGCCTGCACCTTTGGAATGCCCCACAGCTGCATCCCTTCACAGTTTCCTGCACAACTTCCTCCTCCTCTTCATTGTCGCTGGAGACAACCATATCAGTCTCTGGTTGCTCCCTTCCCCTTAAACCTCCTTCCTCGCCCCTCGTCTAGCGGTCTTCCTCTTCTCAACCTCCTTCCTCTCATCCTCCTTCACAGCTCTAATAACCTCGGTCACTATAGTCGGCAGAATCGTCTGCATGACCTGATGAACTTCCTCTGCTACTGCTTCCCTCATTGAGGCCTTAGGATTAACACTTTCATCCTCACCGCCTTAGTGACGAAGCTCGGGCTCTTCAGGAGCCGTCTCAACAGTCTTAGCTCTGCTCCTCATGACACGCGGTCTAACACCACGTCTATCTGGACCTCCACCTCGCGAAGCCTTAGAAGATCTACCACCAGCCATCACTAAACACTACAAGATTTAAACACCAACATGGTCATTCAAGGTAATAGCTCAGATTATGTCAAGTATAGTAAGTCCCTAATTACAGTGGCTAGTTGTGATTAGCCACTTACTTTACTCTTCATCCCCTAAGCATTTCCTATCCTAACTACATCACTATCTAAATCTACACAAAAGCACATGAACCACATAACACGCGCACATAATTCCCCTTTTCATTAACTTACATAAAACATTTAAGTAAAACCTTTACCTGCAGGCATGTAGCTACTAGGACTAGCATCCCTTTCCTTTGGTCCTATTCTCAGTTTAAGTTTAGGTTCTTTTGAAAATATTTACCCGATTCTCTTAAACTTTGGCTCTAATACCAACTTGTAAGGCCCTGTTTCCGGAAACCCCACAGTTGGTCAATCATTGAATAAAAACATTTAAAAGATACATCACTATCGCAGCAGAATTTAAAAACTTCCCATTTATAAGTTAAAACATATCATTTCATTACATCATTCATGTAAATTTCAAAATACAACATCATATCAAAATGTGAATGCCAGCCTCAAAACGCCCCCAGTAGCTTATGCATCCATGCCTGCACCTCCTCAGCATCAACACAAAAACCTGCCAACTATTATGCATACAAAAAGTCAGTGACACTGAGTGAGTTCTAGTTTTATAATTAAAATACTTTAATTTTGTTAAAACAAACATTTTACATTCGTTCGTGATCATCAAACTACACATTGATAATAATTATTATTATCTTCATCATCGTTCAACATCATACAATCATTACATCTCTCACCATCATCCAGATCCTGTCTCATGCAATACCCCTGACTCATGCTCAAAAGCTGATACTGTGCCGGGGCCCGTAAACAAACCCCCAACTCATGCTCGTAAGCTGACACAGTACCGGGGTACTCGACAAGGATCCTATCTCGTATAGAACACCCCCGACTCATGCTCAAAAGCTGATACTATATCAGGGCCTGTAAACAAACCCCCGACTCATGCTCGAAAGCTGACACAATTCCGGGGTGAGCAACAAGGATCTCACCACTCTCACACGCCACACCCCTGACTCATGCTCTAAAGCTGATACTGTGCCGGGGCCTGTAAGTAAACCCCCGAATCATGCTTGAAAGCTGACACGGTACCGGGGCGGGCGTTAAAGGTCTCATCGTTCATTACCTCCATTCTCGTCATCTGTCACTTTCGTTACATATAACTTTACTTATGCACTGATACATAATAGGTAAAGCCACAACATACACAACACAAGCATCATCAACAACACACAAACATGCATAACACACCCGGCATAACCATCACATCATAACAGAACTTAGCACAACCACTTACCTCTCAAAATACCTAGAAATACCTAAGTCTACCAAGAAATGCGGATGAACACTCTAGGCGCATGAGCATCCAAATGCGGATGAACTATCTAGGCGCATGAGCATCCAAATGCAGATGAACAGTCTAGGCGCATGAGCATCCATATGCGGATGAACAGTCTAGGCGCATGAGCACCAAAATGCGGATGAACAGTCTAGGCACATGAGCATTCAAATGCGGATGAACAGTCTAGGCGCATGAGCACCCAAATGCGGATGAACAGTCTAGGCGCATGAGCACCCAAATGCGGATGAACAGTCTAGGCGCATGAGCACCCAAATACGGATGAACAGTCTAGGCGCATGAGCACTATGTGGGCGCTTGATCACTATGTAGGCGCATGAATACTACTTGGGCGCATGTGCCACACTTAGGCGCATGAGCAGTGGGCGCATGGGGTACTTGGGCGCATGGGCACCTTCCGGGCGCATGGGAACTGCTGGGGCGCATGAGCCCTGCTTAGGCGCATGAGGTACTTGGGCGCCTGGGCAACTCTTAGGCGCATGAGAACAATCTGGGCATATGGGAATAATCAAAAAATAAACCTATGCTACAAACAACACCTGAACATAGTTCTGACCCATTCTAACATGAATCTACCATGCTTCAAACACTAAAACATGCTAAACATCAAACAAAACACAATAACAACATCTAAAAACATACAACAACAGAGCACCATCGAACAACATGCTGAAAAACTCACGGTTGCTTTAAAAACTTCTGCTCGGTATGCATAATAGCCCCAAACACTTAGAAAACCAGTAAAAAGAGGGGATGTAGAAACTCACCTTGAACAGCCTTCGAGTAGGGCACTTCAAACCCGAGACCCACCTGCAATTCACACCTAAAATCCATGAAAACTAGTGCTAAACACCAAAAATATCGGTCCAGAACTTGAAAATCCAGCTAAAACCGAACAATTACCCAAGAAAACTCACCTTTTTGTAGATTCTTCTTCTTCTCTCTCTCTAGAACCTGAGCTTTTCTTCTTTCTTCTTTACAAACCGAGAAATGGTGGGTGGAAAGGTGTAGTGGGCGGCCATACTTCTTTTTAAACACAATCATAATAAAGTTTGTATCTTGCACAACTTTATCCATCAACTTTGGTTATTTAACCTTTCTTTCTTTATACTTTTCTTTTCTTTTCTTTTAATAAATTTCCGGGTGTTACAATTTTGAACATTTCAAAAGCTTCATCTTTGTGTCTTAACAAGTACACATAACCATAATGACTATAATCTTCGATAAAGGTAATGAAGTATCTTTCACCATTCCTTATCATTGCTTTAAAAGGACCACATATATCCGAATGTATGATTCCTAATAAATCTGTTGCCCTTTCGTTAGTGCCACTAAAGGGTTTCTTGGTCATCTTTCCTTGTAAACTATATTCACACTTATCAAATGAACCCTCTTCACTTGCTTCCAAAAGACCATTCTTTTGAAGTGTTTGAATGTGATTCTTGTTTATGTGACCAAGACGACAATACCAAAGATATGATTTACTTAAACCCATTTTAAGTTTCTTGGTGCTTGATTGGTATAACGAGTTATTAAAGGATGTTTCATCATGAACCACTTCATAAATACCATTAGAAGGCATATCCTTAAAATAAAGTATATCATCCATAAAAACACAAATACCATTGGTTACAAACTTTAATACATAACCATATTGTTTTAGAAGGGAAACAATAATTGTATTCCTAGTCAAACTAGGAGCATACAAAATATTCTTCAAAATAACTTCCAAACCACTTGGAAGCTTCAAGATATAGTCTCCTTGGGCTTTGACATCAACTTTTGCTCCGTTGCCCATATAGAGACTAGTATCTCCCTTCTTAAAATGCTTATTTCTTTTGAACCCTTGCAACAGATTGCAAATATGAGTTCCACATCCGGTATCCAATACCCATGTGTTTGAAGAAATAACATTAAGTTCAATATGAATCATGAAAGTTGTACCAGAGGTCTGCCCAGCATCCCTCTTGTTTCTCAACTCTTTGAGATAGGTTGGACAATTTCTCTTCCAATGTCCTATCTCACCACACTCAAAGAATGGATCGTTCTCTGTAACCTTTGGCTGCTTAAGCCTTGGTTTTGGTGGTCTCGCTTTAGCCTTTCCCTTACCCTTCCCTTTGACGTATCCCTTGCCTTTGGGAATATTTGCCTTGGGTTCGGGGTGATGCCTTTTCTTGTTGCCACCCTCATTGATCATGAGAACTAGTAAAACCCTTTTACCCATCCCTGCTTCGGCTGTTTTACGCATTGCATGAAGTTCCCCAATGCTCTTGTCCCATCCATTCATGTTATAATTCATGATAAACATCTCAAACTTCTTGGTTAGACCATTGAGGATCAAATCTGTGGCCAACTCTTTTGAGACTGGACAATTCAGCCTTTCGAGGTGATCTATGTGGCTTTTCATCTTCATCACATAAGATGACACCGATTGGGTTTCTTCCATTCGACATTCATGAAGCACTCGAACCGTTTCGAAGCGCTCTACCCTCGCTTGTTGAAGGAACATTTCCTTTAACTGGGTAATCATGCCGTATGCCCTATGATGTTCAAAATCCTTTTGAAGCTCGGGAATCATGGTTCCCAACATGAGGCAGGAAACTTGCACTGAATCCTTAGGGTGCTTAACCCAATCGTCGTAGGCATCAACATCATCAATGATGGGTTCATTGGGAATAGGTGTATTTTATTAAAAAGAAGAGAAAATAAAAGTAAAAAGAAAGAAATGAGGAATAACACTAGTTGAAGGACTAAAGTTGTGCAAGATGCAAATTTTAATATAATTATGTTTAAAAAGAAGGGCATGGCCGCCCATGCCCCCACTACCCACATTCCTTGTCCTCGGTTGAAGAAGAAGAAAGAAGAAGAGAAGAAAATCTCACTGGTTCTAGAGAGAGAAGAAGCTGAAATCTTCTTGAAGGTGAGTTTTGTTGGGTTAATGTTCGGTTTCAACCAAATTTTCAGCTTCTAGGCCGAGATTTGTGGTGCTTAGTGCTTGATTTCGTGGGTTTTAGGAGCTGAATTTGCAGGTGGAAGTGTGTTGCTCGAAGGTTGCTTCAGGTGAGTTTTTGAATCCCTCTTTTTACTAATTTTATGTGTTTGGGGCTATTATGCATACCAAGCAAAAGATTTGTAAGTAACCGTGAGTTTTTAGCTTTGTTGTTCGATGGTGCTCTGTTGTCGTATGTTTTTAAGGCTGTTTTGAGGTTATGTTTGATGTTTAGCATGTTTTAGTGTTAGTAGCATGCTAGATCTATTATAGGAAGTGTTAGATTGATGTTTGAGAACTGGTTGTAGTGTAGTTGGTATTTCAGAATGTTCCCATACGCCTGAAATTGTTTTCATACGCCTAACTTACCTCATGCGCCCAAGTGACGTCATGCGCCCAAGTAGCAGTCATGCGCCCAGAGTTGCCCATGCGCCTAAGTGTAGGCCATGCACCTAAGTGTAGGCCATGCGCATGAACAGTGGCCCATGCACCCAGAGTTACCCATGCGCCTGAACAGTGGCCCATGCGCCCAGAGTTGCCCATGCACCTGAACAGTGGCCCATGCGCCCAGAGTTGCCCATGCGCCTAAGTGTAGGCCATACGCATGAACAGTGGCCCATGAGCCCAGAGTTGCCCATGCACCTAAGTGTTGGCCATGCGCCCCAACAGTGCCCATACGCCTAAGCAAGGCTGATGCGACTGCATAGTGGTAATGCGCCTAGACTGTTTTCCTAAGAATTTTTATGCTCATGCGCCTGAGATGTTAAACTGTTCTTCATTATGGACTTAGGGTTTTCTGAGGATTTTATGAGGTAGTTGGTTGAGATAGGTTCTATTATGATGTGATGGCTTGTTCTTGATGTGCTATGCATGATGATGTCATGATTATGAGGTGTGTGATAGGTTATCTTTCCATGTTTAATGGTTTTCAAAATGTATGTATTATGTTATGTAATACGTTATTTTTATGTTATAATTTTACGTGGTATGATGTATGAATGTACGTAAAGTATCATGTAATGAAAGTGGAAGATAACGAATGATAAGTATGGAAGTAACGGATGATGAGATCCTTGTCGCGTACCCCGATACTGTGTCAGTCTTCGGACATGAATCAGGGGTTTGTTTACAGGCCCCAACATAGTATCAGCTTTCGAGCACGAGTCGGGGGTATTGCATGAGACAGATGGCATGAGATGAGGTCTTGTTGCTCACCCCGGTACTATGTCAGCTTTTGAGCACGAGTCGGGGGTTTTGTTTACAGGCCCTGACATAGTATCAGCTTTCGACCATGAGTCGGGGGTGTTGCACACGAGATGGGATCCTTGTCGCGTACCCCGGTACTGTGTCAGTCTTCGGATACAAGTCGGGGGGTTTGTTTACAGGCCCCGGCACAGTATCAGCTTTCGAGCACGAGTCAGGGGTATTGCATGAGACAGGATCTGGATGATGGTAAATGATGTAATGAGTAATAATGATGAACGATGACGAAGATAATAATAATTGTTATCAATGTGTACGTATGATGTTTGATCACGAACGAACGTAAAGGTTATGTATTAATGAAAGTAAAGTATTTTATTTATAAAACTTGAACTCACTCAGCGTCGCTGACTTTTTCTATGCATAATAGTTGGCAGGTATTTTGTTGATGCTGAGGAGTTGCAGGCATGGATGCATAAGCTACTGGGAGCATTTTGAGGCTGGCATCCACATTTTGATATGATGTTGTATTTTGAAATTCATATGAATGATGTAATGTAATGATATGTTTTAACTTATAAATGAAAAGTTTAAAAATTCTGCTGCAAAAGTAATGTATGTTTTAAATATTTTGTGCAATGACGGTCCAGGTGTAAGCGTCCTGGGAACGGGGCCTTACAATAGGATCGTCCAACACATATGATTTCCTTTCTTGCTTGAGAACAATTATCAAGTTTCGAAACCAATCCATGAAATTATTGTGGTTGAGATGATCCTTTTCCAGGATAGTACTTAGTGACAGGTTATGGACGGTCGGGGAGGTAGCGTTGTTGTTTGCGGCCATTTCTATAATATTAACAAAGTTCAATTTTAGTATTTACAAAAAGAATGAAATTTTAATTATTAATACCCTTTCATGTCTCATAGACAATTAATAATTAAAATCTAGAATCCAATGTTACATTTAAATATTGGTTAGGTGATCTTTATCTCATTATTTAACTTAACAAGATAGTCAACATTTCACAATTGCAACCCTTTACAACTTCTAGTTTTATGGGATCGGTTAAACATATTTATGTTTAGTTGGCATGTTTAATCCCATCAACACCATTGTACGCCATGCTTCGGTGACCCTATTCACATGGTTTCCAACTCAAGTCGTCCGACTTACACACACGTGTGAGTTTATACATACAAGTGGTTAGGTGACCTTTATCCCACAAATATGTTAACCCCACCTCAAGCACACAAGTTCCCTAAATATGGTTAGGTGACCTTTGTCCCACAAAGAGTTCTCAAGTGATTTGGGTGTTGTATAAAAGGATGGTGTTAAACTTGTTTAAAAGGGATTTACGTTTCATTAATTCTAGTTTTGAAAACATTTTGTACCTTACATTTGCATGCATTCAAACGCCTGGTACATTAGTGAAACCTCTTTTAATAAAAACCAATTTTATTACGAAAACATTAACCTTTAATAAAACCATTTTATTACCCTTGTTAATGTTTCCAATTGAACCGTTTAAAGCTTGTTGTTGATTTTAAATTGTTTAACAGTGCATATCCAAATATCACATAAATAATAAAATTAAATCAACCACACAAGCATAACATACAACAACAAGTTCATAACCATAGCCAACTAATTTAACATCACTTGTTGACCAAAACAAGTGAGTTAATTAGGTCATTCCTAAGGGTAAAATAGACACAACACTTTGTCAGTGAACTCCTACTTGATCCCGCATCCAAATGCTTCAAGCCTCCACTTTGTGTTGTGATTCTTTCTTTCGATTTGGGATTCCAAATGGGCTTAAGTTTTGCATCAAATTCCTTTGGGCCTTTAAAATATGTTTTCGGTTATTGGGCTTAAATACTATTAAAAGCTATAAAGCCCTTTGGGCTCAAAATTGGCCCAAACCAAAAACAACCTTGTTGCATCTTCTTTTACAAAATATATCCTAAATACATTTTTCTAGTAAAAGTAAAATGCAACTAACCTATTTATTTTACATACCAAATGAAAAATAAATAAATTACATACCCAAAAGAAAGAACAAATACATTTAATTATTACAACCCTTTGAATAATCAAATACAAATCACAACACATCCAAACATAAGGTCCCGGCTAGGTTATGAACATCAAAATACATATCCAAATATGTAAGCAAAAACCCGAGAGCTTCCCCTTGAACGACTGATTTTTGGTTATTGTATAAACAAACTGAATATCATGATTCTTGTCTAAACAACTAAATTATCCACATGATTAAATTTTTCAAGATTATGGTATGCATGTAAAGTAGAATCTTGAAAAATTCAGGGGAAACATTTGACCAAAACTCTCGGTCTGTTGGTGAATCAACAGCAAGAAACCGAGATTTCAGTCCAGATGAAGCATGTATCCATATAACTAGCTCTTGACGCCATTGTTGGGTTTTGAACAATTTTATCAAAGTCAATTTATCCATATAAAATGAAAAACGCAGTGGATTAAGAGATTAAAACTTGTTACAGTTAATATATATAAACCACTTTATATATCTGTTAAAACCCGTAATGTATCGTTATATGAAAAACATGCTTACAAACAACCATAGGGTGTTTAGAAGAATACTTGTCGAATGGGTTAGAGGAAGATAATCAGTGAATGGCAACTTCCAAAGAAGGAGGCCTCAAGCTTGTCTACCCTCAAGCTTCCAACAAACACCCGGTTGCTAGGATTTTCACACTTGAATGAATTTTTGTTCTTGATTTTTGTATTCGACCGATCAAAAAAAAAAAAAAAACAAAAAAACAATAGGACCAAGGTCTTCTTCCTCATCACCAGCTAGAGCTTCTTGGCTGCTGGATTTCCCCTGTACCATGACAGCTTCAAAAGAAGTGTCAATGAGCTGGGTTGCCATGGTTGAGGTCTTAATGATTTAATAACTTGCAGAAGTAAAAGCCTCTTCCATATGGACCTCTTGAAAATGTTCAGGGAGGTCCACCTTAGTTGTGGGTGGATGATGTGGCTAGATATGGGTGATTCAGGAGCACTCATCTCTCCTTGAGTATGGGTGGAGAAGAGAGACTCATGGTACTCACTGAAGCTAATATCTTCATCATCATAGAATTCAAGGTTTAGGATTGGTTGGTTGAGATCCAAAGGATGGGGATGATAAATTTCCCCTGAAGCTTGATCATTAGAGTTTTAAGACTCAAAGTGAAGGCTTAAGGCCAGGGTGCTGAGCAAGAGGAACATCAACACTGATCGTAGAAATGATGGGAGTGATCTGCTCCTTAGGAGAAGTGAGAGCTCTAGTGTTCACTTCTTTCTGCATGGGTATGATATAGGGGCCTGCTCAACCTGAGTAGACTGAACAGGGGTTCGTTTGGATTTTCTTTGGTAGGTGATGGTGATTTGTGGCTGTGAGGTTGGTGCAGATGTAGAAGGTGAGGGTTCAACATTGGCTTGTGTTTCTAAGTTGTCACCTTGAGCTATGAGCTCTAACATTTTAGAGACCAGGGCTATTTCTGTTGGGTTTTGAACAAGTTTATCAGAGTTATTTTATCCATATAAAATTAAAAACATAGCGGATTAAGAGATTAAAACTTGTTACAGTTAATATATATAAACCATTTTATATATCTGTTAAAACCCGTAATGGATCGTTATATGAAAAACATGCTTACAAACAACCATAGGATGTTTAGAAGACTACCTCTTGAATGGGTTGGAGGAAGATAATCAGTGAATGGAAGCTTCCAAAGAAGGAGGCCTCAAGCTTGTCTACCCTCAAGCTTCCAACAAACACCCGGTTGCTAGGATTTTCACACTTGAACGAATTTCTGTTCTTGGTTTTTGTATTCGACCGATCGAAAAAAAAAACAAAAAACAGACGTGTTCTTTTTGAGTGTGTTGTAAGTTATCAGAGAGAGTGGTTGATTGCAATCATATATTGCATGTCCTATGAAACTGAATTTCAGACGAGGAGAGATAGAAAAGTGGGCGAGGCCCAGCCCCTGGTCCCATCTGCATTTCTCAAATATTCACCCGCATTAGTAAATGTGAATGAATAACCTCCTACCGTATTTGTAAATGCGGATGAAGAAATTTCATCCGCATTTCCCAAATGTAATCCATATTTGTAAATGCCGATGAGGAAATTCCATCAGCATTTCCACAAATGCACATCCGCATTAGTAAATGTGAATGAGAAACCTTCTTCCTCATTAGTTAATGCGGATGAGTAATGTTCATCCACATTTCCTCAAAAGCACATCCGCATTAGTTAATGCGGATGAGTAATTAAGAAATGCGGAAAAAAGACTTTATTGTTGTTCAACCATTTGAATAACAATATAGAATACTCTCTCTAAAATAATTATCCATATAATTTATTTACAACACAAGTGCAAATATTTAGAAACCCAATTTCTAAATACTTCAAGTGTCAATATTTATTTACTTGATCATATCATAAAATAAATATTGTCGGTGTTTGTCTAGCTTGTTATTGGGTATGACCCGACATGGATCATAACGTACTAGCCACATTAATTCAATATGTATCTTGGGCAGACCGCTTCCAATAGTTTCTACCCCTGAGAAGCCAGCAGTGGACTTTCTCATTGTCTTAAAGATGTCGGGCTTCATCTATCCCAGTTTAAGAGTGTTACCTGTTCCCCTTAACTATGAGCCAAGTTCACAGTTAAGAATATGTTGAACATATCTAGGGAACATGTAATACTCTAAGGAGTCCAAGTTAGCATGCAAGTTTGTTTTAACAAACTGAGAGTACCTGACTCGACCCCTTGAACCATTCCATGGACTATGTAGGATAAGTCTTCAGGAATTTGGTCCTAACATCCATGTTTATTGGACAAAGAATGAATGACCACATGGAGGAGGTTCTTTCATCTGGAGGAAACCTTACCCTTTTTGAAGGTTCTTACGGAGTATTCCCCTTCATAGCCCATCTGCCGAAATGAGTTGTTTATAGCAGATTTGGGGAAGGACAAATCGCCTTCTTCTTCATCCAGTCTCAGATGAGTGTTGATGGTGGCTGGAGTGATGAAAATTGTCTTCCCCTGCACTGTGGCAATCAGTGCATTCTCACCGTCCAAGATGACCTCTTGGCAGGTGCTCCAAAAATCTAAAAGTTGATCTTCATACAAGGGATGGTCAATGGTAAGTGTAGTGAGGTAGTTTGAAAGAGACAAGAAGCGGCAAATGTCTGGGAAACCTAGATCTTTCTCAGATGATAACAGAGCAACTTGGTTGTGTTGCTTGTGTAACTACATGGAAAAATCAGGTTGGTTTCAGGGATTAGGGTTGGCTATTTTTAAGTAGCTTAGAAGTGAAGGAAGATAAGAACAAAGGCGGTTTGTGGGTGAATTTAGGTTATGAACTTTTTCAGATGAAGAAGTATGTGAAAGAGGGAGAACTGTTAAAGGTATATTTATATGGACTGGATTTGAGACAAAGTTAATGCAAAAGGATAAACTTTGAAATCCGGATGTCAGTCCCACCTCTGAAAAAGTGTCCAAAAAGGTAGTTTTCTTGGAAGTCTTAAATCTTTCGAAGGTAATTTGTCTTCAAAAGGTTTGAGAAAAACTTCCGAAGCCAATTTGGCTTCGGAAATATTCCTTACCTTTTCAAGAATTTGCTTCGGAAGAAAATTACTTAAAGTATTTTTACTTCCTAGATAAGTTTTGCTTCAGAAGATATCAAATATCAAAATTTTATTCAATGAGAGAATAAAGCTTTTGAGACTTAATTGCTTTTGGAAGAAAGTAGTCCTTCAATACATATAAGTACTTTGTGACAAATATAAGCTTCGGAAGATATATCAAACTTTCTTCCGAAGGTTAATTTTTCAGAAGTAGTTATTTGTTTTGAATATATAACTTTCTTTCAAAGACAATTTGATGTCTTCCGAAAGAAGACATTTCTAAAAATTTTCCAAATTTTAAGGAATATCATTTTGAAAAGTTCCTTCCAAAATAAACTAGGCTTATATGGTGATGATATAGACAACTTAAGACACACATATTAAAAACAATCTTGAGTTTAGTTTAAGAAAAATCTACTCAAAGTTAATCATCCCAATAGCTGATACAAGATACTTAAATCTCTGCTTATCAAAAGCTTTTATGAACATATCAGCATATTGTTCATTTGTGTTAAATTTGACCACTTTTATCAATCATTTTTCAAAATTATCTCTAATCAAATGATACCTGATGTTGATGTGTTTTGTCTTTGAATGCTACACAGGATTTTCTATGATAGAGATAGTATTGTTGTTGTCTATATGGATGGGAGTCTCCTTGAAATTGAATCCATAGTCCTGCATCTGATTTTGAATCCAAAGCATTTAAGCACAGCAGCTTGTAGCAGCAGTGTATTCGGCTTCAGCAGTTGATGCAGATACACAGGATTGTTTCTTGAATTTCCATAAGACTATCCTTCTACCAAGAAATTAACATCCCCCAGATGTAAACTTTGCAGTCATATTGCGACTACCATAGTCATTATTTATATAGATATACAGATTGAAATCTGAATTCTTTGGATACCAAACTCCTAGTTTTGGAGCACCTTTAAGATATCTAAGAATTCTCTTGACAGCAACCAGGTGTGACATCTTGGGGTTTGCTTGATATCTTGCACAAATACATGTTGCAAACATGATATCAGGACTGCTAGCTATGAGGTACATAAGACACCTAATCATAGCCCTGCATAGATGCTCATCAACACATTCCCCCTTAAGATCTGGTCCCAAAGAGTGGTTTCTAGCTGTGTGTGTCTTAGCAACCTTACACTCAGATGAAATCTGGTAAGTATGTCTTGTACATACTTTGACTGATTTATGAAGATGGCATTGTCAACCTGCTTCACTTGAATTCCTAGAAAGAAATCGAGTTCCCCCATGGCACTCATTTCAAATCTATTCTTCATCAGCTTCTCAAAGTCTTTGTAGAGCTTCGGATTAGTTGACCCAAAAATAATGTCATCTACATAAACTTGAATCAACATTAAGTCATTTTCTATTCTTTTGATGAAAAGTGTTCCACTAATAGTACCCCTCTCGTATCCATACTGATAGAGATACTATGATAGTGTCTCATACCACTTCCTTGGAGCCTAATGTAGCCTATAAAGAGCCTTGTCAAGCTTGCAGACATAATTAGGATGATCTGTGTTTGCAAAGCCAGGTGGTTGTTTGAGATACACCTCCTCATCAATAACCCCATAAAAGAAAGCACACTTGACATCAAGTTGGTAGACCTTGAAATCCTTGGATGCAGCAAAAGCAAGGAACATCCTAACAGCTTCAAGTCTTACTACAGGAGCAAAAACATCTATGTGGTCAATCCCTTATTCTTGTGTGTAATCTTGCCTTGTTCTTGATGACAAGTCCTCTATCATCTTTCTTGTTCCTGAATACCTACTTGGTACCTATAGCAGTCTTCCCTTAAGGAAGAGGACATAGATTCCAAACCTGTTGCCTCTTGAATTGAAGCAGCTCCTCCTGTAATGCTTCAACCCAACTTCCATCCTTCAAAGCCTCATCAATCTCTCAATCTGGGACAAGAAACAAGAATGAAGACAAACATTTTTGTCATGGGTTTTTCCTCTTATTCTCACCCTTGTTTTAACATTTCCAATGATGTTTGTGGTGGGGTGTAACTTATGGATTCTCAGTTGAGGAATCACAGCAAGTTAGTTGGACAGATCTAAATTAGTGAAATTCAAATATGGTGCTTGAATATCATCCACCACATCAACACACTTATCAAGAGAAAGTTGATCTAATGAGTGTGTCATATTATTAATATTGTCTTCTATGGAATGGTTATCAGCATCAAGAAAATCTTGATCACTATCATCACCTCCATCGCCTCCTATATTGGAAATTCCTTCATTTGAGTTTTGTGCCTCTGTGCTGGAATTTATAGGCATCTCAGATGTATCAGCTGTAGAATTTGTCATGGTTGTGCTAAGAGGATTTCCAACTGCAGGGCTAGTTACCACTGGAGCTAAAGTAGTTTGGACACTTGGCCTTCTTAGCTCAAATCTTAGATCATAATCTCCTGTTGATAAGGTACTTGTAGATCCTAAAACAACTTCATAAGATTTTTTATAATATGTTGATAACCAAGTCAAGATCAAACTGCCAATCAGGACCAGAACCTTTCACACTAGGTGTGTGGATCATTGAAGGTTACATTGGCTGACTCCTCAACTACTCTAGTTCTGAGATTGTATACTCTATAAGCCTTAGCTTGAGATGAGTATCCAATAAACTTTCCATCATCTGATTTCTCGGCAAATTTGGCTATTTGATCCTTGGTATTTAAGATGGTGGAAGGACATCCAAATGATCTAAGGAAACCAATGAAAGGTCTCCTTTTGTGCCATAGTTCATAAGGAGTTTTACCATGAGTCTTGACTACTAAAACTCTATTTTGCATATACAAGGCAGTGTTGACTACCTATGCCCAGAAGGTGATGGATAGTTTAGAGTCAGATAATATAGTTTTTACAGCTTCAATAAGTGTCCTGTTTCTCTTCTCAGCAACACCGTTTTGCTGAGGAGACCTGGGAGCACTATATTTCTTGTAATACCCTTTTCATCATAAAATGCATCAAGGATTTGGTTCTTGAATTCAGTTCCTTGATCACATCTTATGATCTTGACCTTGTGATCATATTAATTCTTAATTTTTAGAATGAAACTCTTTAAGATCTCAGGGGTCTCATCCTTAGTTCTAAGAAAGAAGACCCAAGTATATCTTGTGAAGTCATCTGTGATCACCAAACAATATAAGGTCCTTCCTAGACTCATTACATTGGTGGGGCCAAAGAGATCCATATGTAATAAGTGTAGGAGAGTAGTGATGGAGTTCATTTTCTTTGGCTTGTAAGATACCTTGTGTTGCTTCCCTTTTAGGCATGCAACACAATGGTCATCACTTGTAAACTCTTTTTTTGGCATTCCAGTTACCAAATCATTCTTAATTAATTTATTTATGTTCTTAAAGTTTACATGGCACATTCTTTTATGCTAGAGGAAAGACTTATCACTATTTGCTTTAGATAGAAAGCAAAAAACTTCTCCTGAAGGGGATGTTTTTTACAAATCCATCTTGTACATGTTCCCTTTCCTGGGGGCTCGGAGCAGGATATGCTCTTAAGAAATGACCACCCTAGGCTTGATAACAATACACTCATGCTCAGTAAAGAGCATGTTATGTCTCTGATCACAAAATTAGGATACACTCAAGAGATTGTACCCAAGCTCCCTAACAAAATTTACCTTCTTAATGCTAAGCTTACCATTTATGACCCTACCTATTCCAATAATGTAACCACCTGATTCTTCTCCAAAAGTAAATGGCCCTCCATCAATATTCTCAATGTTTTAAAGCAAAGAGCCATTGCCTGTCATGAGCCTGGAACAGCCACTATCAATTATCCATACATTCCCTTTGGTCTTTAGTTGTTCCTACACATAAAGAAATGGTTAGTTATATTTGGAAACCCAAGCCAAATTGGTCTTGGGCTTGTCAAAGTGAACTGTAGATAATGCAATAGTAATTGATCCTATATGCAAGCTCCGAGGATCATTTGCTGTTATTGATGAAGAACTTTTAGTCATATGGCCTTCCTTCATCTTCCATACCATCTTTGGAAGACTAGACTTGGCCTTCAATACTTCAGGAGTTTTCATGACTTTGAAAGTTTTGGAGAGTGGACCTTCGGAAGCTTTTGCATCCACTACAGCAAACTTTAGTACTTCGAAAGCATTCCTTTCTTCCAAGAGCAAAACTTCTTCTGAAGGTAAGTTTTCACTTCTCTTCTTCTTCACTTTGGAGCTTCCGAAAGGAAGAGATTTTCCTTCCGAAGCTATCTTCTTCTTCTTCTTCTCAGAAGTTTTCTTCTAGATCATGTGGATTGTACTTTTGGGGTTGTAGATGCAATCCTTGGCAAAGTGAGAAGTACTACCACACATGGGCATTCAGTTGGCATGCTTCTGAGAGTCTTCTTTTGAGTGGAGACTGAGCTTGATCACCTTCTACTTCTTTCTTCATCTTTTCAGATGATGCAGCAGACTTTTTGGGATGAGGCTTGCTCTTGGAACTGGATGGTTCAGGCTGTGCAGTAGTGGTGCATATTTTATCAGCCTTCTTCTCTTGACTAGGATGATTTGGACATGAACTAGGACTCCTGGTACTAGAGTCCATTATTGAGTCTTCAGTCTTTTCCACTTCAAATCCAGCAGAAATGAAAACTTGCTTTTGCTTGGAGTTGAAGGTGGCCTTGATCTCTTAGGCTTTTTTTGACTTTTTTAGGTTGCCTTTATCAAGTTTTTCCTTGTAGACTTGGTCATCCCTGGTTCTTTCTTCTCTCTAAGAGAATAGTGTCCTTTCTTAGGATAACACTTGTCACTCACCTTGGGTTCATCCTTCACTATTTCCTTTACATCTTCATCCTTCTCTTGGATAGGATCAATAGCAGGTAGCTCTTCTTGACAAGTTCCACGCCTTGGAGATCTAACATATAGGAGTGTGTGTGGGGGAGCTATCTCATATGACCCTAGTCCCTGACTGTTTTGGTAACAAACTTTTGTATGCAAGGATAAGGATATTATGTTTTTGAAGGTTTCCTCTTCAACAACATATTTTTCTACCTTAGCTTTGTTGATCACAAGATTAGCCTGACATTCAGTTAACTTGGTTATGTGATCTTTGATTTGAGTCATATAGTTTGTATGTTCATGCTTAAGAGTAGAAATGGTTTTCTCTAAATCTTCAATTTTAAGTTTATAATCATTTTCTGCTCTTTAAAAATCAGCTTTTAGAATGTTTAAGGACTCAAGGTCAGATCTCACTTCCAAGTTGTAGGACCTGTACATATTAACTTTAGCAATGCATTCAGAAGTACATAGATGTTCTAATACCTTGGCTTCTTCATGATCAGCCATCAGTGCTTGGTTTGGAGAAGCATCTTCTACCTAAAAGCTCTAGTCAAAGCCTCTTTCTTCAATAGCAACAGCAACATGTTGTTTAGGTAGGCTTGGCTTCTTAATTCTAGGAGCTGCATCAGTGTAGTTTGGTCTAGATTATGCCTGGCCTCTATTTGTCCTTGGTGCCTTGCACTCTCTAGCAAAGTGTCCTATTTGTTTGCAGTTGTAACACTTCACCTTGCTTTTATCCAGGCCAAACTTTTCACTGGCATATTACTTGAGAACTTCCTTCCTATTCTTTTGTAGAAGTTCTTGGCTTTATGAGTAAGGAGAGCCATCTATTGAACTATCTCCATGTACTCCAGATCATCTGGATGGATGCAGTCCAAGTCTTCAAGAGTGAAGAGAAAGTTTCCACAACTTTCATAAACAGACACAAAGGCTTGAGCAGAGCTTATCTCTTGTAATAGGCTTCCTTGGATGTAGCTCTCCCTTGGTGTCTCAGGGAAGGTGATGAAAGAACCCTTTTGTGAGTTATTAGGGAAGCAGATGAGATAATACTATGGTTCTCTACTATAACTTTCAACCACATGAAGTGCTAAACTCTGCAGATTGTTAGAAGAGCTGCTTGATGGATTTTGCAGGTTCATCTCCATCTGGTAGCCACTAAGGATACCGTACAACTCTATGAGTGTAAGAGTAAAGAGGTTCTCAGTTCTCTTAATGGCCATATAGTAGTGAGTCAATTGTCTGGGAAGAGAGAACAAGAACTTCCTCACTATGTCCATATTCTCAAGCTTAACTCCAACATCCATTAAAGTATCCATAACCT
Organism: Flaveria sonorensis; assembly: GCA_025506505.1. Taxonomy (NCBI): domain Eukaryota; kingdom Viridiplantae; phylum Streptophyta; class Magnoliopsida; order Asterales; family Asteraceae; genus Flaveria; species Flaveria sonorensis. Next base: position 36,663,700 of record CM046432.1, read on the forward strand.
TAACATACCTGAAGTATTGTTGAGTCATTGTCTCACCTGTCTTGTAGGTGAAGTTTTCAAACTGCTACTTCATAATGTCTTTCTTGTTCTCATTGGCTTCCTCAGACCCCTCATACATGAGCTTTAGTGCATCCTAGAACTGTTTAGCAGTTTTCCACTTCTTGAAGCCTTTGTATATGGACTTTGGAAGGGCAGTTTGAAGAACGGTCATGGCTTTCTGATCTACATCTATTTTCTTCCAGTCTTCTTCAGAGTGGGCAACTATTTCCTTTGGCATCATCCCACCTCCAGCAATGGCTGAAAAGGAGCTTGAGATGTGAGGTCCTTCAACAATAGATCTCCACATCCTACTGTCTTGAGACTTGATAAACCCTTTCATATATTAGCACCAAGTATCAAAGTCATCAAGAGTGATCAGTGGAGACTTTGTCATGGTAACGGTTTCCATATCAGCCTTAGAGATAGCTGCCATTTGAGTTGATTAGTGTTTTATGAAATTGAAGAGATTTAAGACGGTGAGATCTTACAATCAAGAGCCTGAAACGCTCTGATACCACTTGTAGGATCGTTGAAGGGTGGTCAATGCAACAATTTCACAAGGTGGAGAGATTTATAACACTTAGCAGATCAAATAGGGAACCGGTTAAGATGAAACAAAGAACACAAGTAAAGAATAATAACACAAGCAAGATAATATGGTTTTCAAGAATGTTGTATATTGCTCTCAAGTTCTTACAAGTGTTACAAAGCTTAATTCTAAATACAAGTACTTGAGATACTTTATACAACATCCTATAGCTAGCCATACTTTGAAGGCCAGCTGAAAACACTAATCTAGACAACAAGATCAATATAGAGTCAAAAGGTGGATTGTCTTTTGACTAGTGACTATGACATACCATAGCTCATATCCTAATATACTACAAAAAGGATAAAAGTACAAGAGTAGAAAGTTACAAACAAAAGACCTTAATCTACAATTTGACAAAAGTAAGGCTTTTTCACCAAACCATGCTGGCTGGTGAGTCTTTAGAAGTGGAAGCGTAAAGGTGGTTTAGCTTTTGTCAAAAGTAAGTCAGAGAAAGCATGTCTTCTCTGTCTTCGGAAGAAATTAGCCTTTGGCTTCGGAAGACTTTGTCTATGAAGCTTCAAAAGACTTGATCTTTGGCTTCAAAAGTATTGGTCTTTTGCCTTTGGAAGATTTGATACTTAGCATAATTCACTGAGTTATATCAAATCTTTCGAAGTACTTTCCTAGTACTTCACATGTGCATGTTAAGAGCTATTTGGTTGCACTTTGGTTGTATCAGCCTTTAATTGTATTCCTTATAGTGTACAAACGCGGATGTGAATAGTGGAGCCGCATTTGTTTATGCGGATGATATGAGTACTGTTGTCCGTGTTTGTCATCAAATGCTAACATGATATCGTGGTCGCATTTGTCATAGAAGTTGCATTTCCTCAAAAGTTTCCATGTGCACTAATTTGGATGAAAAAGTAGTTCACTCGCATTAGTCAGCACTGTTACTCGTATTTGCTACAGTGGCCACATTTCATAGAAAGTTCCTAAATAAAACTAATGCAGATAGTCCACCCACATTAGTTGATCTGTTAGCCCCAATTATTAGGCTATTGTCCGTATTTGTTCTATCCGCATGATCAGCTTTTAAGCCTAACTAACCAAATGTGGATGAACATTTAGATCATCCGTATTAGTCCACCCGCATTGGTTTACCTTACCCGAAATAATCTGTCGGTCACTATTATCCGCATTTCATTTGTCACTCGTATTAGCCCATCCCTGTTACCCGTATTTGTTCTATTGTATTCTAGTGATATAGTTTGATATGTTGATTATACTTGTTATAGTATGATGATGTATGGTATAGTAATGAATGTGTGTAGTAATGATGACTTACACTTCATATAAAGAGTTTTAGATATGTATTATCTAAGGGAAAGTTAAGGACGAATAACTATGTGTAATAGTAAAAGTATAACCATGGTTATGATAAAGTATGAATGATTAATTACAGTTATGAAAATGATGTAAAGAAAAAATGAAAGATGGCAGTAATTAAATAAAGTAATAGGCTCGATGTACACAAAGTCTTGCAAGCACTGATAGGAGTTTGCATTCGTTGCATTCTCACCCTAGAGAATACTTGCCTTGCGCAGTGTTACTCTGATAGGAGCTTAGCCTTGTGAACTGCTCCCCTGATAGGAGTTGTATCTTGTATACACTCTATAAGAGTTGCATCTTGTATACACTCAACATACAGGAGTTGTATCATTCACACTCTCATGATAGGGGCCTTGCCTGGTGCTTGTTCACCCCTGTTAGGGAGTGTGTAATGTGCGCTCACCTAGAGAATCCTTGCCTTATGCATTGTTACTCTTGTGTATTCTCACCATGATAGGAGCTTAGTACTTGTACTAGTTCAAAGCTAAAATTGAAAAAGTAAATGAAAGATACTAAAAGTATGAATGATGTTAACGCATGGAAGTATGAAAGTATGAATGATGCTAATGTATCAAAGTATGAATCTGTGAAAGAAAAAATGATGGTAATGATGCTAAAGCATAATCTTTTTATGAATAAACTGTAAGCTTTTTGAATGATTAATATGCTAAAGAGTTCTTTATAGTTTTTTAAAACTAGAACTCACTCAGCAATGCTAACTTTTTGTGCAAATTAGCCTGACATGTATAAATGATGATGAAATAAAGAATGACAGCTTAGCACGGACGTAAAGTTACCTGGTTGCATGCAGGACTTGCATTCCAACAGTTGATAGTTTACTAGATAGGTCAATGATGGATGTTATTTATGATTAATTTTGCTACTATATAGTGAATGTTTAACGTTTAAGAATTATGTGCTTATGATGTTCAAATCTAACTATGAGGTTGCTTGGAAATAGGGCCTTACATCTTGAGAATGAGGAACTAGAACGGATGATTTCTCTATCGCACACTATTAATTGGAGGCCAGGGGAAAACTCATGGTGGTGGATGGGAGATTACATGGATGAATTTTGAGGTCAAATCTATTCGTAAGCTCATAGAATCTAATCAACTAACTGTGGATTTATGCCTATGTCGTGGATCATGTAGGTTCCATTAAAGATAGCTAGATTAGGTGGCTTGGCATCAAAAGATGCACTATTAAGATGTGAGGATTAGTTGAGTTTCTTGGTATGCAACTTATGTTTTGGTCACAACGAATTGGTTTATCATATTATCTTTTCATGTTCCATGGTCATGTTTGTTTGGTCTAGGATTAAAGCATGATATGGGGGATTGGGTCGGATTTAATTTTCAATTCGTCAAGTGATGGCCGACTTAGATAATTTGAATTGTAGCTGGAAGCTAAGAATGGTCATTCATTGCATTTACATGTTGACGTGGTGGCATATCTGGAAGGCTAGAAATGACTTGATTTTTAACAATAGATTGGTTAGTTCTACAACAATGGTGGAGGAAATTAAAGTTAATAGTATTGGTGGATTAAAAATAAAGTGAGGCTTAAGAACACAGGTTGGTATCATTGGTATAATTTCGTTTTAAATACCTTCTTGGTATAATCAGGTGTTTGGGCTCTAGAATCTTGCTAGTAGTCATTTTAATAAAATTTTCTTGGTGTTGTCGTTCAAAAAAAAAAACCAACAATGTGCGTACAAAAAATAAATTGCGTAGCTAACACATGTAGATGCAAGAAAGTTATTCAAACCAGAGTTTATCCATCATAAAGAGAAAGTTTCTATTACTTAGGATTGTTATATATATGATAAAAAATCTTTCTATTACGAACTAAAATTTTGCTAAGTATAAAAAAACTATTTTTAGTCATTCATTTTTTCTATTTTGTTTTAGTTTTCTGAAAACTAATAAGGTATTATGGTACCGTTATTAATAATTGTTTGGTCAGTGGGTTGACTTTCGGATGCCTATAAGTGATTTCCAAACGGTTTTTATTCTACAAGTGATCGTGATTAGAGGGAATTTTATATACACCCTTATAAACTTTCAAAGTATTATATATACCCTCAAACAAAATTTAAAATATCATATACGACCGATAAAATTTCTTAAATATCATAAATACTCCTAAAAAACTCTTTTGAATATCATATATACCGAACTAATATTAAAGATCATATGTATCCTTTGAATTTTTTTTAATATCATATATACCCCTATTTAATAATTAAAAGATTAGAATGATCATTTTTTATTTTTTTCCTTTAAAGTTTTGGAAAAAAAACAATTTAATCTTTTATTAAATGTCAAAAATTTAATTTACTATTTTCATTTTGTTATTAATTGTTCTTATTATTAGTACCATAATATTACTTTTTAATCATAAACTTTTACGATAATAATTATAACTTTTCAATTACTATAATTATATTTTAGATTATGAAGAATAATATTACAACTCAATAACCAAGTTAAAAACAATTATGAATATAATTTCTAAAAGAGTTGTTTATTTTATATTAAACTGTTGTGTTTTGTCTAAAAATTTTAGTAGATTTTAGTTATTTATTATAATTAGAAAGTTCCAATTTTATGAGAAAATAGAATATTTCCATTATAAATAAGAGTATATGTATGTTATTTTGAATTGATTTGAACATATATGATGTTTGAAAAACATTTTAAGGACATATAATATATTTATGATGTTTTTATAGACATACATGCTATTTTTAATTTTATTTGTGTATATACGATATTTAAAAAGTTTTCTAAGAATACATATGACATTTAAGAAATTTTCTAGGGGTATTTATGTTATTTTGAATTTTGTTTGTGTATATATGATATTATAAAATTATGCAAGTTTATATATATGTATACTAGGTTAGTCCCCGTGCATTACACGATTGAATAAATAAAATATTAATAATTAGTACTAAAAAATTATGCATTATAAGATCATGATTGAAGATAAAATATGTTTATAATTACGTACAAATAGCTATTTTAAGTAAATAAAAAATTATGTATTTTTTTAAACTTTTTTTTTAAATTGTGATTTTTAAATATTTTGTTTTAAGAAAAATGATAAAAAAAATTCGTTGTATTCTGTATTATATAAAATTTATGTTTTTAAAAAGTGTGTTTTTAATAAAAAAACATGTTTTTAATTTATTAAATTATACAATTTCAATTTGAATATGGTACGAGTAATATTATTAGTATTCAGTATTATTATTAACAATATAGAGAAATGAGAAAATAAGAATAATGAGTCTTACAATTGTTTCAAGCATACTTTAGTTTTTTTATAAATAGATGGATAGGTTAAAAACCATTAATTAAATGAATTATACTTAGTAATAAACAAGAAGAGTTACAGTATAATATTTTAATATAAAATATAATTATAGTTATATATACGTAATAGTTCAAGAAATAAAACAATTATACTAATTTTAACTCTCTTATCTAAAAAGTTTCATATTTAAACATTCGTTTAAAGTTTTTTATTTAAATATTTTTTTATAAAAGTCTTGTTTTTTAAAAATGCTAGTTTGTAATGATTCTTGTTGTTTTAATAAGATAGTTTTTAAAAAAAATTAATTCACCTGTTTATAACTTTTTTTTAAAAGCAAAATGATTTAAAATATTTTGTTTAAAAAGGTTTAGTGTGTTAGAAAATTTCATATTATATAAATTTTTAGTTTTTTATTATTTATATTTTAATTAAAAGATGTGATTTCCAATTTTCTTAATAAATCTATTTTTTAAAAAGATTGTTTGATTTTAATAAGAGAGAGAAATATAATAATTAATATAATTCATTTTTAATAAGAGAGAGAAATTTGTTTGATATTTAAATTACTATAATACCCTTTTGGATGGAAAATTGAATGTGCATGTCTAAAAAAATGACAAATGACAAAAAAATAAGATAAGAGAATGACAAGTGGTAAGAAAACCTTGCTTTATTAGAGGTTATAGATATATGTATATGTGTGTATGTGTGTGTGTGTATATATATATATATATATATATATATATATATATATATATATATATATATATAAATTTCTCCCATTTTTTATTGTCTAGAATCATATTCGATAATTTCTAGAATACTTTTTATATACCAGTGAATAACATGGATCATGATGAAGACGAATGTGTTGTATCATCTTAAGCAACAAGTTATCTTATTGGAAGTGATCGAGTTAACTCTCTTACATACAAGATAAATTTGAATGAATTAGATTTAGTGTATTTGATTTTGGAGAATTAGATGACAAAGGTAAGTCTGCAATGCTTGTATTTAGCTTTGTCGAAGATAATAATTTGTAAAATCCCAAATCCCATAAGAATTTAGAATATGTTCGTATATAAATATATTTTCCTCCAAAATGAGTTAATTTATAGTAAGATGCTGTAAATTATTATCTTAAAAGAGAATTTTAAGGTTTGAGAAAGACGTTGCTAATTTGGTATGTGATAGTTGAACCTAACCTAGTGGGTTTTAAAATGCGAGGGACTAAAGTTTTATTGTTGTTAAAACATATGAAACTTTACACCAAAAGTTTACTATTAGTAAAATAAGGCGGCTAATATTGATAAAACCGGAATGTGATAGTAGAAATGGTGAAAATGGGATCGTTGCATATAGATAAACCAGTAATTAAAAATAAAAAGGGGTGAAGTTTTTCTTCACATCGAGTAGAAGTTGTCGAGATAGGCCGATTATGGCCTTGTGTTTTCATAATTAAGAAGCTTATGTCTGGATTCCATCTTCTTCTTTTTCCTTTGATTTTTTGAGGTTCTTGGTATTTGATAGAGATAAGTCATGAGTAAGGTTTTGTCTTTCTTGGTTGTAACATGAAAATTGTGGAGGGATTGGAGCTTGTTAAGTTGAAATCACTAGATAATGCGTTTTAGTTGCCACTTAGTGAGAAACTTTGGTGTTTTGATCATTAATGGAATTGTTACTTATTCAAAAATAAGTGCTTGTATCTATGAAGTGCTTTTTTCGTAAAAATTTATTGTGATATTGATATACAATAGTATTATACCCATTGAGCTATGCCCACTTGAGTTTGATTTTAATTTGATGTTGGTACTAAGTGGCATAGGTGCTACTAACTAAAAGTAAAATTATTAAGATTTATGTTGAAAGGGATGGTTTAACACATTAATATTGTCATACACATGTTTATGGTTTCATTAAATGTGTTTCATTCTAACATTGTTTGGTGTAAATTGATTGAGACGACTGATTTAAAGTGATCAAATTTTCAAACCGGGTCAACATATTGAAGAATTTGCTGTTATTATAATTTTTATAAATGAGTAAATGGGTTAAATGGACCAATTTGTTGTATTTGGGAGATTAATCCGTATTTTGTATTAGCTAAATGATATTGAGTCATTGAGTCTTGTGTTTATTTGCTCGATTCTTGACATTTTTAGTTGGCTTGGTTTTTCTTAAGGAGTGACCGACAAATGAATCTGTCATGCCGAAATTTTTTAGAAGTTTGTGTTAAACACATGTGCAAAACATATTAGAAGAATATAACTAAAGTTCTCGAGAATAATGACTTTAATAAGAAATACATAAAGGTGAAAAAAATCTGGGCTGATTTTCTACGAGATTAAAATTTATTAATATAAGATTATGGGTGTTACAACTTGCTATTAGTGCCGTGGTTTGGAATATATAAGCATGGTTACTATTGCTTTGATCTAAACCTTGTGCTTTTAAAGGGGATTAGTGTTGACCAGGACTTGATCTCGCAACTACAAATGGAACGTTAGTGTTAAAACCTTCCTAACAGAAATGTTTGTCAACAATATACCAATGTCATAAGTTAGGTTATATTGATAACTTAAAATTTTTATCGAATGACTTACATAAACACATTATCTGTATGTTGATAATAACTTTTTATGGATGGATGAAAAAAATGATAAGCTGAAGTCACCGCTATGAACGTTATAGGGTAACCATGTGCACAAGTGGACTTAATAGGTGACCAAGATAGTTTAAGTGACTGAAGGTATTGCAGGACCGGGTAAGGGTGCCTAACACAATCAGTTTCACAATGAGGAGAGACTTGGAACACTTAACAGTTCAAATAGGGAACCGGGTTTGATTATGAGGATACTATGCACACAAGTAAGTAATGAGACAGAACAAGCAACAATAACACAGAAATATGGTTTTCAAGGAGTGTTATATATTGCTCTCAAGTTCTATTACAAGTATTACAAAGCATATCTAAATTACAAGAACCTGAGACTCTTTATACTACATCCTATAACCGTTAATACTTAGAAGGACAGTTGGAATTAACTAATCTAGACAACAAGATCAATCTAAAGTCAAAAGGCAAATTGCCTTTTAACTAGTGACTATGACATGCTATAGCTCACATCCTTTTCTATTACGTAAAGGTTTACAGGTACAGAAGTAGGAAGTTACAGACAAAGACCTTAATCGATAGTTTACAAAAGCATGGACTTTTCACCAACTCATACAAGTTGGTGAGTCTTCAGAGTTGCTGCAGAAAGTGTGTCAGCTTTATGTAAAGTAGATTAGAGAAAGCATGTCTTTCTCTGTCTTTTCAGAAGAAATCAGTCTTCACAGCAAAATCTCTTCGGAAGACTTTGTCTCTGAAGCTTCGGAAGACTTCATCTTTGGCTTCAAAAGATTTGGACTTTGGATTCGGAAGATTTTACACTTAGAGTATTTTCTTATGTAGTGTGTAAAACTTCCGAAGCACTTCTACCTTTGTACGTCCAGTGCATGCATGCAGGAAGACCTTTGGTTGTTTTGGCTTCTTTGGTTGCATCAGGCTTATAATCTTCTGATATTACCTTACAAACTCTCCCTAGGTTGATGCTACCAAAACAGAGAAGTACTTCAGATGTTAATAGTCCTTATTCGGATCAACACCAAGCCTCTCTTCATCATTTGGTTAGGATCCTTCAGACTTTCATAGTATCTTCTCATGTCATAGAGATCATGTAGAGGAAGATCAAGCATGTCTTGCCAGAAGTAGACATCTTGACCTCCTTAATCTCTGATGACATACCATCTGTCCGGATTGGCAGCAAAACTCCAGGACAAGATGGGTCTTCTAATGGAAAGAGGCTCTACTTGAATAGGAGTTGGTTGAGCAGCCTCTTCATGCACTTCCTCAGGATGATCTAACTCATCCTGAGGTGTGGATGTGGATGCCTTGGTTTTCTTCTTCTTTGAAACACTTTTCCTGGCCATCCTTTTCCTCCTCTTTGAAGTTTTCAACTGAGATGACTGGTCTTTAGCACCAGATTGTTCTATTGTGTCCCTCTTAGTTTGGATCTCTTCTCTCATAGGTTCAGATGGAGAGAGAGGAGAACCCTGCTACGGATCAGAAGATGAAGTTGGCTGAGATGCAGCTCTAGGATCAGGTTGTGTTGTCTCAAGGGGTTCAACCTTCACCTCAACTTCAGGTTGAGCTGGACTTGGTGAAGAATGTAAATCTACAAGCTTTCCCCTTTTAATCTTTTGCTTGATCACTCATATATGCTCATCCATGGTGGATAGAGACACAGGACCAAGCCTCCTTCCGGGAGAATCCGTACAGCTTCAAGAAGCTCATCATCCTTTGTCTATCTTCAGACTTCTTTTGGCTTTTGTGGATGATGGCCCTTAATCTTGTAACTTCTTCCCTTAACTTTCTCTTAGTAGCTTTTCTTTCTTTTGTGGCTTTTTCCTCCAGATGCTTGAGATATTCAAACTCTATGTACTCAAAGGATAAGGCAAGAAGTGCAGCTGCCTGATAGAGTCCTGTGGCACTCAGGTAGTTTATCATATTCATTCTTTCAGCTCCCCTATCTACCTGAGATTGTGCATGTGCCACAGTCTCTGTCTCAGGACTTTCTTGAACTAGGGAGAGGACAGGAGCATGTTTGTAGAGCCTTTTCGATCTCCTATCTTCCTTAATCTTAAGGAGCAATGCTGCATCCTCTGCCTCCCACCTCTCCTTTGACAGCTTAGTGTTAGCCAGTTCATTCAACTCTTCTAAGGGGAGAGATATGAGTTCATTAACATTATAGTTCCTGGTCCCCAGGTAGTTTAGCCTAGCTGCCCTCAACTCATCATCTTGAGTGTTTGGCCTGGGGGTAGCTCGGATAGCAGCTTGCATGAAGCCTGAGGACCCTCCTGAACTCTCTCCTCTTAACTTCCTCTTCCTCTTTCTCTTCTCCTCCTCTAACTCCTTAAAGGTTATTTTAATCTTCCCTTTATCACGCACAGGCCTTGGTGACTCAGGATGGAGAGAGCTTTGGCCTTTATTGCTTGGTTCAGTAGTCAAGCTCTGGCCAGAGAGAGGTTGTGGAGCACCATCACCAGCTGGTGCTTCACTGAGGGTATTGGGTGTAGAAGGAGATCCTATCTCAAGGTTCACACGCTCAACCTCTAGACCGTTAGTCAAGGTTTTCCCTTTGAAGCTAATCTTGGGGTCCACCTCAACGTCCAGTTGACCAAAGATCCCACCTGCTATCCTCTGTCTATATAATCTTGATCTCATCTTGAACTCTTCTAGCACCCTTTCTTGTATCTAGTCTACTAGTCTTCCAGCTTGTCTGTTTTGGCTTGGGTTGACAAGTGGAAGATCAACCAGATTTATGAACTCATAGAAACTCAGGTTTGAAAAGTTGAAAGTTTCTTGTTGACCCTGAGTTCTGGAGATGATGAGAGCTCTTCTTTCTATGTCATACCTCAATCCTATGATTGGGTTCTCAGAGTGGGGAGATGGGGTAGACATGGCTCTGGGTATACTCTCCTCAAATAGACTTTGAATGAGAGAGTCTACATCCATGTAGACTTAAGGAGGTTGCTGAGTATGGACTATTTCAAGAGAGGGTGGTGAATCCTCCATGTCCATACTCTAAGAGGAACTCTTAGGTTTTGACTGTTTGGACTTTCTCCCCCTTTTTGGTAGCATCACCTTCTTGCATAAGTGAGCTGGGGGTTGAGTCTGTCATATTCACAGGTTCCTGTGGACCTGGTTGAGTTCATCTTGGTGGTCTCTCAGCTAGCTGGCCCTTAAAATCGGTGATCTCAAGTTGCTGGTCATTGACCCTTCTTTCTAAGACAGTCACCTGAGATTCCAGGTGACTTATCTTTGAGACTAACTAGGTGCATATTTGAGTTAGTTTTTGCACCTTTAGTTTCAAACTTCCCTCATATTCTTCAGAAGAATCACAGGGGGATGAGAGAATTAGACCAAGATCCTACTCCTCAACACCAACATATTGTTCTTGGCTGCTGGATTTCCCCTGCCTTATGACAGCTTCAAGAGAAGTGTCAAAAGGCCTGGTTGCCATGGTTAAGGTCATAAAGATGTAATCACTTGTTGAAGTGAGAGCCTCTTCCATATGGATCTCCTGAACAGGTTCAGGGAGTTCTACCTCAGTGATAGGTGAATGATGTGGGATAGACCTGGGTAAGACAGGAGTAATCATCTCTCCTTGAGTAGGTGTGGAGAAGAGAGACTCATGGTACTCTTTGAATGCCATGTCTTCATCATCATAGAAGTCAGCTGGGAATTGGTTGGTTTAGATCCAGTGACTGGGGATGGTAACTTTCCCCGAAAGGTTGTTCACTAGAGTGTGGAGACTCTAAGTTAAGGCTTAAGGCTGTTTGGGGTGTGAGCTCATCAGGCTGAGCATGAGGAACCTCAGCACTGATCATATGAGAGATGGGAGTGGTTTGCTCCTCAGGGAAGTAGGAGCTCGAGTGTCCACTTCCTTCTGTAAGGTTGGTGATATGGGGGCCTGCACAAGCTGAATAGCATGTGCAGGGGTTCGTTTGGTTTTTCTCTGGTAGGTGATGGTTATTGTGGGCTGTGTGTGTGGTTGAGAGATAGAAAGTGTGGGTTCAACACTAGCTGGTGCTGCTAGGTTGCCACCTTGAGCAATGAGCTCAAACATTTTTGGGGCAAGGGCTGTTTCTACCCCAGAGAAGCCAACAGTTGGCTTCCTTATTATTTTGAAGATGTCGGGCTTCATTTGTCCCAATTTAAGAATATTACCTGTTCCCCTCAACTGTGTGCCCAGTTCATAGTTGAAAATATACTGGACATATCTAGGGAACATGTAATACTCTAGGGAGTCCAAGTTAGCAAGCAAATTGGTATATACAAATTGAGAATACCTGAACTTGACCCCCTGAACCATTCCATAGACTATGAAGGAGAGGTCTTCTAGAATCTGATCCCATCCTCCATGCTTATTTGACAAGCTGTGTATGACAACATGAAGGGGGTACTTCTATTGAGATAAGACCTTCCCCTTCATGAAGGTTTTGACTGAGAAGTCACCCTCATAGCCCATCTGTGCAAAGGAGTGGTTGACTGTAGCTTTAGGGAAGGACAAGTCACCTTCTACATCATCCAGCTGAAGATGTGTGTTTATGATGGCTGGAGTGATGAAGATTGTCCTCCCCTACACTGTGGCAGACAGTGCCTTCTCCCCGTCCATGGTGACCTCTTCGTAGGTCCGCCAGAACTCCAATAAATGATCCTCATAGAAAGGAGGATCAATGGTGAGGCAGGTGAAATAGTTGGTCAAATAAAGGTAAAGACAAACCTCTGAGAAACCTGGAATACTACACTTTTCCGGTGTAGTAGTGCACACATGGTACAATGGTGATCTTATGTTTCCCATAATTATGTTAAAAGTAATAAGAAGTAGGTGAATGTATTGTAACACCACGTTTAGGTATTGGAATAGCCATGCATAACCGAGTGACGATTTGAGCACCAACTTATTACCAATGTAATGGTGGCTTTAGTTGCCAAAATAGTATCAGATGGATAAGGACATGAGTTGTCAAAGGTTATTATAATGACGATTGCATGTGCTAACAAAAGAACGAGTTCCTTTATTTCCACATTACAATATGTTTTGGATGTTCCTTGAAATTCTAAAATGGTTTGAGTCTATACAAAGAATACGAGTAAACGTATAGAGACTTAAAATTTATGATTATGATCATGATAGTTTAATATGTAAACATTTAGCATGTAATTATAGTTTAAATGGTTACTTGAATGCCATAGTGCTTATGGTTGTATATATATGTTACTAGCGAGAATTCTATAATACATACTCAGTTTAGCAATAAATCATGTTATTAAACACGATATCATGAGTTGCTTATTAATTTGATAGCACTAGTTTCTTAATAATCATTAATAATATGAGTTGCTTAATGAATGCTAATGGCACAAGTTGCTTGAAATCCCTAGATAACATGGGTTGACTATTGATTATTGAAAAGCATGAGTTGTTTAATATTTTCTAGAAAGGCATGCGCTAGTTTTTAAGCTTTTATAGAAAAAATTTCCTATAATTTATTGATACCATGGTATTTATTAAATGTTTTAATGGTATGAATTGTCTTTCGATTTCAATGCTAGCAAGACTTGCTAGTTGGATTCTATAAGATAGATATGCTTGGTAACACTCCTGCATTTTATTAGTTCTATATGAGTATATTAGAGTCATGATATCATTAATAATGGTCTCATAGGAAGATGCCTACTATGGAAACTTTAATTGCTGAGTTTGCATATGACTTGTATGTAAGTTGATGTTCACTAAGATACAAGTCTATAGATTGTTTCAAAGCATGAATCTTTTAACTTGATGATATGTATAAACTTATATGTGATAATTAATCATATTCAGATTACACATGGTTGATCAATAATGTTGGAATTAGATTGTAGTTTAAGCTGTCATGGGATCGGTTATACTACGAAAAGAAGATAGGAAGGTACGTGAGCTCTGGATAATGGGGTTTTATCTAAATAAAACATAAGGTATGTCTCTATCTCTATATATGCAAATTCATAAATATGTTAGTATCATACCACGCTTTTGTCCATGAAACAAATGATAAATAAGATATGTAGTTGTCACCCAAAAAGATGTTAGTACTTGATGTGAGGGGTATAACTTGAATTGATTGCTTGAAACCTGACTGAATTGTTTGTTATGTGATTTTAAGGAACTTTATAACTATTTTGATAACTATGAGTACTCTATTACCTTAATTGATTGCTAACCATATAAGTATAATGTTGATCTGTGAAGAGGATGAAGCTACAGAAAACTGAAGGATTCAGCACATGGCTCTTAACTGCTGAATGATGCCAAGTGTTGATCCACTTTTGACTAACACATGCCAAGTGTAGAACCAATGCTGATTAGCACTGAAAGTGATGTAATACTGATTGACTGCAAATCATCACTAAAATGGATGCTCTCTGATCAATCATAATTGGACAAGACTGTCTATCCCGACGGCTGCAATGTTCTGTCTTTTAGAGACAATATAGTACATGAATTGCCTAACTTTGATGTGCTGATTGTCTATCTTGTTGTACATTTTAAATATAGAATAGTTTATTCTGTTTGTTTAGAATTTATAGTATAAAACCTCATACTTGTATAGTTAAGAGGCAAGCTTGTCAAACCACTTGTTTTATCTTTCGATTGTATCATTTGTACTTGAAAGATTAATCAAGTGTATACTTTGAAAGTACATCTTGTGTTTATATTTACTCAAAGTATATTTTTGTTTATTAGTAAGTAGTTAACTTAGATTCTACATTTATTTAGCTACTGATCAATAGAAAAGTATTGTTAAATCCTTAATACCGATCCAACAAGTGGTATGAGAGCTTTGGCTCTTGATTTTCTTGAAGTCACCTTTCAAAAAATCACTTGTTTTCTTTTGATCACACTATTAAACACCACCTTCCTTCATACCACTCTATCCTTTTAGAATGACTGTTGTAGCTATCTTATGTAAGCATGACTTGGAGAATGGAACTCAGACCAAACGCCCCATGTTTACACCACATGACTATGATACTTGGAAAATCTGAATAGAAGATTTTCTAAGGAATCAGGATCTAAGACTTTGGCTCTCTATTTTGAATGGACCATATGTCCCTATGGTTCAAGCTGCTAGTGAAGGTGGAGCCATGATTCTAAATGATCCAACAAAGTACTCAAATGAAGATCTATAGAAGATGGATGTGGATTCAAAGGCTCTATGGCTGATCAAAATGAGCATACCAAATAGCATCATCCATGGCTTTAAGAAATTCATAACTGCTCAAAAGTTATGGGAAGCATTGAAGGCCAGATTTGAAGGAACTAAAGACATGAAAGGGAACAAAAGAGATGTCTTGAAGTAGAAGTTTGAAAATTTTGGTTTCACAAGAGGAGAAACCATAACCGTAACATATCTCAGATATGTTGAACTGCTAGGCTCTCTAAATGAAGCTGGAGTGAAGATGGAGAATAGTGAGATTTTCAGGAAATTCTTGAGATCACTACCAAAGACATGGATAGTTTACATTGTGTCCATCAAAAGAATTAAGAATATGAAGATAATGGCTCTTGAGGATTTATATGGCATTCTTAGTGCCTACCAGATGGAGATGGATGCTGATGAAGAATCACTCAGCAAATCATTAAACTTCTGAAAGTCATCGGCACTTATGGCACCTTCCAAGAATCCTACCACTGTTGGTTCATCAAGCTCTAATGGTGACTCACCAAGTACCTGTGATCACCTATCCAAAATCTCCAATTATTGAATCACAACCATCACCATCATTTAGCAGATGGAATCAACAAACCTCACTATCCTTTTCACCAACCTACTCTTAAAATTCAGCCTTTGTTAGTGCACAAGCCAACTTCTTCCAACTCCCTCAAGAAGATCTGAAATGCATTTACCTAGATAATCTTAAGGAGATGGACATCAACTATCAAATAGCCATGATCTCTTTCAGGGCTAAATAGTTTCTGCAAAGAACTGGAAGAAAGTCTTAAGGTAGAGAAGATTAGAATTTTGGTTTGATAAGAGCAATGTAAAGTGTTTTAACAGCAACCAGCTGTGACACTTTTCCAAATAATGCAAAGCACCAAATTCAAACCCATCTCCCCTAAGCTCATCAAACTTTAAACAACCCTAACCTTTAGGAGGAGAGGTGATTAACTGGAGCATTCAAGTAGAGGATATCACTCCTATCAACAATGCACTGATGGCTGGAAGCTCAATCTCCTCAACTCAGGTAACTTTTGAACCTTGGTGTACATCTGCGTGTATTACTAAGGTACTCTTATAGAAGAATCACAATTTGGATCTCATGAAAGATGTGGAATCAATCAACATTCATAAAACTTATGTTAAGAAAATGATAAAGCTAAAAAAAAGATGATAGAGATAGAAAAGATTGTTTCACAACTAAAACATGAACAAACTAACTTGGAGACCCAGATTGATGATCTCTTGAGCAGATTAAAATCAGCATAATGTGATTTAGTTGTAGCTAAAAATATGATAATAATATAAAACCGAAAAGTGTAAGAAATTACTTGCTTTTATTGAAAACTCCCCAACGTTGTATCAAACCAAGACATGGTTGGGGAATAATATTATGGAACCACCAATAATATACATTCCCACATATACCCCTAAGTGCAACCTAGAAGTAAAGAAGCTAGTATCTACTGATCCAGTTTGTACAAAGCTAGCTGCTAAAAAAGCTGACATCGAAGAGAAAGAAGAAAAAGATGGAGTAGTTGAAGAAGTAGACGAGGAAGAAGAAAAGAGAGAAGAGGAAGAGGACGAGATGGAGAAGAGAAGGGAAAAATCTAAGTTAATAAAATGAAGAATGTGATTCACAAGATAAATTTTGTCAAAAAAATTCATCTTCCTAAGTCAACATACTATCTACTGAGTCAAATCCCTCCATCAAGTCAAAACCCCACTCAAAGCATAGCTGCAACAAAAAGGCACATAATAGAAACGGCTATGCGGGAACTTCAATCTCTTCATAAGAGAGACCATAACCATATGTTCAAAAGTCAATTTTTGAAGTAGTTAAGATCCATAACAAGAAGTTCCCAAGAAAGAAGATTGATCTTTCCACTCACACTGTTCACAAGCTGATCAAGAACACAAGTGGTACTAAGGAAAATCAGCAGATGAAATCTTCAAAGAAGAATGTGATACTTGAAGATTTCATTAATCATGAGTTGATTAAGAGAGGAAAGAAGGAGGAGATGAAAATGGAGCTACAAGAACTCAAGCTGGAGATCAGACGCTAGGCAGCAGATGATTATTATATGCCTAGTATGTAAGGAAGACAGTCATTTTGCAAAAGACTGTCCATTTAATCCCTTAGCTCACTTTAACAATCATGTCAGATCCTCAAAAGCACCTACAACTGCTGAAGAGACATTGAAAGGGAGAAATGGTACTTACAAGGTTGATCAGAAAACAAACAAGTCAAGTGTCGATTTCAAGAAAAATTCAACACTTCTAAAGAGTCTACCGAACAAATCAGTAGCTACTGACTTAAAGAAGAGGACTTTCGAGAAATCTTCACCATCTCAAAAGACTTCAAAAATCATCAATGTAGAGATATGTCAAAGAGTCCAGCAAGTCTAAAGCAAACAAGAAAAGCTAGAGACCAAAGACATCTGTCGAACAAGACAAAATGTTAGATGATCCAAAACATGAAATCAAAATTTCAATACTTAAAACTAATAAAACCTTGCTAAAATCTAGAAGACCCAAGACTAAACAAGCTTGGGTCCCCATTCATCACTAACCAACATATTTATGTGCGGGGATATCCGTAGAACAAAAAAACTTGTGGATTAGGGATAGTGGATGCTCTCGGCACATTATAGGTGACAGATCATGGCTGCTAAATCTTGAACCATATGATGGAGGATCTATTGCCTTTAGAAGTGCTACAAGAGGAGGATATATTACTAGCAAAGGGACAATCAGCAATGGGAAGGTAAGCTTTGACATGGTGAATTATGTGAAAGAGTGAACTACAATTTGTTGAGTGTGTCTCTGTTATTGATAAAAAGACATAACATTCTTTTCATGAAGCATGAATGTATTGCCTTATCTCCTTGAATTCTTATACCAAATGATAAAATACTTTTAAGAGCTCCTAGGAGAGATAATATGTACATGCTCAACATGTAGAATGCATCACCTTCAGGAAATGTATCATGTTTGTAGGGATTGAACCTAACGACTCGGGAAATCAGAAGAAGATTTTGAAGATCAAAACAAGTTGCGCGAGAACTTCTGATCCGCGTGAGAAGTAAGTTCTCACGCAAGACCTTTTTGGTTTATTATAAAAATGTTGCTTTTGATATCTTTGTAATTAATCATGATATTGAGCGAAAAGTATTGTTATAACATATCAGAGTGGAATAATATTTAAAATTTATTTACTTGTTGCTTGTTTCTACTCGATTTCTTACATTTTATCATTCTAATCATGTTACCATGAGTGATTTCATTCCATGTCTTTCTCACAAGATCGATTTACATTTAAAATACGGTCCTTACAATTGGCATCAGAGCCAAGAGTGCACTAGATCGATTGGATTAGAATTTGAAGCCTTTTGAAGAGTATTTGAGCTACTAATTCGGTTTATTCTTGAAGATTGACTTGATTTCTACTATTGAGGTGAATTTGGAGGTGCTTAAGATTAGTAACAAGCAAAACGAGCTCATTTGAAGAAGTGAATATGATTTCATGGTTTAAATGGACTTAATTGAATTATTAGAGACAACTAGGATCAAAGTTGAACTTAATTCATTAATTTGAAGCTTCATTACCTAATTTTTGACAAATTGATGATCAGATTGAAGTTAGAAAGATCAAAATTGCACTGAACTGATTCTGCAAAAACTCAGTAATTGCACACGAAAAGTTCATTTTTCACGCGAGAAGGCTAGAATTTGCAAAAGTTTGTTACAAAAATATTCCTTTTGCGCGAGAACTTCAACTATTCACAAAATTCTGTTACAATTCTCTTTGCGCGACAAGTTCAAGAGAAAAGGTCACACGAAAAGTTTTTAGTGAGTGTTTCGCGCGAGAAGTGTAGATTTTCAAGAAAAACTCTAAAAAGTTTGATTTTTGATTTTCGACAATAGCAAATTTGAAGAATCTTAGTACCACCTTAAGTCTTGATAATTAGATTGGGACATGCACTAAGCCTCCGAGACTTCTCAGTGAAGATGACTATCCTGATTAGGTATATCGTTTTAAGAATCATGTCATTTACACCGAACCAAGGATGTTACGATCGATAAAATACGGACCATATATTCTTGTGTACTCAAATGACAAGGGAGAATTGGTTCCAAAGCCTGAACACTTATGAGATAGGGAAGATATGAAAAATCTTGAACTTGATAATAAAGCTTATGCTGCAATCACTATGGCTCTAACTACTAAAATAGCCCAAAAATTCAAAGAATTCAAAGGAGCCAAAGTATTATGGGATGGCATGAAAGAACAAATTATGGGAAACAAGGATATGAGAGATAGTTGGAAAGATATGTTGAATCAAGAATTTAACATGTTCAATCATGTGCTTGGTGAGATGTTAGAGACACAGATGTCAAGATTTGTAAAATTGATCACAAAGATGAAGAGTGATGGAATAACTTTGGAAACATAGCTGTCAACAAAAAGCTCTTGAACTCACTACCTTAAAGTTGGAACAACAACTGTACTTCTATCAAAAGAACCAAAGATCTGTTCATATTGTCTCTTAGTGATCTGATTTCTACCATCAAATCTTATGAAATGGATGATAAAAAAGGGCTACTAACCATTTGAACTCAATGGAAGCTAAAGCAACTATTTGTATGCAAAGATGCAAGCAATTCTAACTACAATATTCATTGGGCCAACAACAACAGTTAGGAAGCCCTGTCATCCCCTCTATCCAAGAAACATTTGTCCCTTATTTCCAAGTCCCTAATTCACTCCCATGTAATCTCAACACATATCCTCTTAACCACAAACTCACTCATACCCATCCATTCAGCCTTCATATCATACTCAACAAGCTTTGGTTGCCAACTCCAACCCATCTAAACATACCATTCAGATTGCTGAAGAACATCATGGCTTGTTTATAACCTTTATGTCTAGCTATGAAGTGTTTATGGCTAGAAGATTAAGTGCACCAAACATACTAGTTGATGACTTATAGCAAGTTAAACCAGATGATGTTGAAGAGAATGACATTAAGTACCAATGGCAATGGTGGTATATAGGGAAAAGAACTTTGCAAGAAGAACGGGTCAAAAAAAGTTTGGGGTGAATAATTCAAGTATGATTTGGTTTGACATGACTAGTTTGAGATGCTATAACTATGACAAACCTAGGCATTTTGCTAGGCAATGCATAGAACCAAAGATTAATTAAAACGAAGGTGGTATGAAAACGGTGATAGATGAAGTTGAAGCCAAAAGTGATAAAGCTAGCACTTCCAACAACAAAGTTCTTGTATCTCAGACTAATGGAGATTATGACTGGACTTATCAAATGAAGATATTGGATCTCAAACTTTCCACAGCTTTATTGGCAGAGATCAAAGTCAGTGAAAAAGAAGAAGAAGTTAAAGAAAATTTATTTGCATAGTTTGTTTCAAGTGATCAACTTGAAGGAGATTTTGCTGAAGCTAAGATATGTAAGGATGATGAGAGTGTTACTATTGAGCATGCTATTAAGACTACTCCAGAACTAGTAAAGAAGACTGAGGTTGTTGAAGATGTCATTGAAGAAAAGGCTGGTGAGAATACTCTAGCTACACAAGAGAAGGAAAGCTTAACTTCCATTGCTGTTGAGAAGACTCCAGTACCTGCTTGTACTCAAGATGATAACGTTGTTGAGATTACTCCAGTAACATTAGCAGGAAAATAAATTTATGAAAGAAAGGAAGTGATAAAAGCATTCATGGTGATGGGAGTGCCAGAAGAAGCTGGAAAGTTAGAAGTCACAAATGAGCTATATACAGCAAGTTAATTCCTGAATTGAAAAAGTTCAAAGATACAAAGTTCATAACGAGCACTTGATTTTAGAAGTTGATAAAGTTCAACATGAAGCTCAAAAATATAAAACTAATGAATACATTTTCAAAGAAAAGCTAGAAGGATTAAACAAACTAATTTATCAATTACAGTTAAATCTTCATGACAAAGAATGTAAAGTAATGATTTGATAAAATATAATAATGATCTAGCCTTAGATAAACAAACTTAATAGTGAACTATTATTTGCCAAACTCACGGTTGAGAATTTTGAAAGTTCTTCGAACATGGTTGATGGTATAATCAAATCGCAAATGACACAAAAGATTAATGTGGTAAATGTGGTATTGGATTCTCCAAAATTGCAGCAGCAATTAATTATGATTATACATATTTACCTTCATCAGTTATCATAAGAGATGAAGTTACGAACTATGGATTGGGATTCAAGAATCCCAAATTGTCACTTAAAACCTTCAGTCAACATTCCTTTGACCGTTGATCAACTCATAAAAATCAAATTTAAACTCGTTGATGTTAACCCTTTTGTAGAAAGTGAGCAGAAAGATGGTTTGGTGGAAGATTGGCATAGTAATGATGAAATAGTTTTTCAAGTTAATAATAATAAAAATTGTACTAAAAGTTCATCTTCTTGTAATTCATCACTATCAATAAATGAAAAGTCTGATGTTTCTGTTTCTACAACTGATTGTTCAATCAAGTCTAATAAATAGAAGAACTTAAAAGCAAAAATCATTCATAAGGAAAATGAAATAAAACAACTTACAATATCATTAGCTGACTTGAAAATTGATTTCAAGAAAAGATTTGTTTCTAAAGGCAATATAGATAAGGAAGATTATATTTTTGAAGAAACGAATGCTCGCTTGTTTAAAAATAAAATTCCTAATGATGCTAACCCTATGAAACAAGATATGTGTAGATTAGGTGTCATGGAAACTGGTGCAGTTCCAGTAACTATGTCTCAAAAGGTTAAAGGTACAATGCATGGCTCATCAGCTTCAAAACAAAATCAAGCGATAAAAGAAAAATACCTCATTCTTTCGGATTCAGCTAGGAATGTTTGTGATGAAAGAAAGAAACAAGAGACTGTTAAAGAATCACAAGGCAAAAGAAATACTAAAGTCGGATTCTATGATAACTCTGGTGGTTATCATAAACAGTTTGAGGGAAACACACGAGTGCATAATGTGTATCATAAACCGTGTTGGTATGTTTGTCGAAAGCCAAATCATATAGCTATAAATTGCATTCATCAACATATATCAACAAGCAAATAATGATTTCATAATTCTATTTCACATAATAGAAAACAATTTTTTGTTAATGCCAAGTTTACTAAAAGTTCAAATCATTTGAAAACCTTTGTTACAAAACAAAATGTTTTGATGAAAAATAACTTGCACAAAGGAGATATGATTAAGAAATCTCAAAGTATTGATGAATGCAATCTCGGTATGGTGAAAAATACTTAAAGAAAATTGTCACAAAATTAATTAAACCAATTCAAAAATGGAAAGTCAAGGAAAAAAAGATAGATTTTGACATCATTGCTGATTATGTGTTCAGTGATAAAAGAGATATGATTCTAAAGTCTGTATCATATTTGGATGAAAACAATGTTCTCAAGTCAACAATGGCGTGGGTTCTTAAACTTGATTAAATTCATTCATATGTGCAAGAACAACCAACGCAAGTCATTAACAGTGTATGGCATGTTGATAGCGGTTGATCTATACACATGACGGGTAGCATATCACTATTAAATAATGTCCAACCTTATAATGGTGGCTATGTTATTTTTGCTGGGGATAAAGGAGCTAAAATTACAAAGAAAGGTACAGGGTCAAACGGTGTGTTAAGATTTGAAGATGTAAGTTTTGTTGAGGAATTAAAACATAATCTGTTAAGTGTTTCTCAAACTTGTGACAAACATTATTCTACACACTTTATCGATAAAGAATGTCTTATTCAAAACCTGGTTTTATGATCCTAGATGAATGGATATTGTTAAGAACTCTAAGAGACAAAGACACATACTTGTTGGATATGAATGGCTCACATTCATTTGTAAGAACATCGTTTTTACTATCAAAGGCCTCGGAAAATGATTTAATGTTATGGCATCGTCGTCTTGGACATGTTAACATTAAGACTATGAACAAGTTGGTACGAGAAAATCATGTTGTTGGTTTACCGTTGAACGAATTGCAACTTATCAAACATTTTCTATCATGTTCAAAAGGTAAACAACATAAAATTTCTCATAAACCAATTGCTCATACCAAAATTGAATTTTTACACATGGATTTATTTGATCCTAGTACACATGTGATATAGTTTGGCAAGAATCTAACAAAACTAATAGAGGATCTATTCTTGTGTGAACCACTTATTTTATATGGGTAGATCTACTTGGGGAATCCCCCACACAC
Organism: Flaveria sonorensis; assembly: GCA_025506505.1. Classification (NCBI taxonomy): domain Eukaryota; kingdom Viridiplantae; phylum Streptophyta; class Magnoliopsida; order Asterales; family Asteraceae; genus Flaveria; species Flaveria sonorensis. Next base: position 36,687,070 of record CM046432.1, read on the forward strand.
AGTGCCTTCCGTGATGAACGGGAAGGGTACCACACTGAGATCCTGCGGGGTCGTTTGTGACATGTGACAGTTTTTGTAAGATACTAGGGTGAACCATCCGGCAGGTATGGTCCACTGTTTGAGGCTCAGTACTTCCTTCGGGATTAACTGGTATAACATAACTTTTGAAGAGGCTAGCCGGGACTGAGTGCAGGGTTGATTGTGATCCCCACAACAATGAAACTATGACTTTTAAATCAAATGTGGATTTTATTGAATCCTTTTGTGTTAAACTATAAGCACTTGAATTTACCAACTTTTTAGTTGATGAAATTTTCTTTGAGCATGTTTCAGGTAACCCGTGATGAAGGTCTGGCTTTTGTAGAAGACTTATGACGACCTAGCACCGTGACCCATGGCATTTGCTTTGATTAGTTTTAAAACATTTGGAACAAATTAAATTTGGTTATCATGGAACAATTTGTATTGTTGAATTTATGTACTTGTATTGGGGGCTAGGCCTACTTCTAGCCCGGTGTCTTTTAAAATATAATGCCATGTGATGTTCTCTCCTTTTGTTCTCTTATGATGGTTTGTTTCCGCTGCCATATGTTGTTGCTAGTCTGTGACGTCCCACACTACCTGGGCCCGGGGTGTGACATATTGCAATAACTGGAAATTTCTTAATGGAGATGAGAGAATAAAGTGATAGATTTCATTAGTAAGTTACACAGACCAAGTAGCAGACATGACTTGATTTGGGTTATAATGGACTGAATGATGAAATCCACCCATCTCTTAGCGATTTGTCAAGATTATAAGATGGAGGAGTTGTATGGAAGGAATTGTCGATAAAATGTATGTTAGGCTGAAGTTGGAGAAAGTCAGTTAACATGTCCTAAGATTATTCAGAAAACAACCGGTAATGTAACATCCAACCCCTCGTACCACCAATATTGTCCGCTTTGTCCACGAGAAACTCACGGATTTGCTTTTGGTTGCGCGGGTGAAAACTTCACATGGAGGTCACCCATCCCTGGATTGTTGCCATCAAAGCATGCTTAACTGTGGAGTTCTCTTCTCATCCACAGCCAATACATCCAAAACACCTTATTGATATCAGAGGAGGGACATTACTTATGAACCAAGAATCTCTCCTATTCATGGTCGATGTGGGATTTTCCTAGGGTGTTACAATCATCCCTCCTTTTGGAATCATCATCCTCGATGAGGTTTGGCCCACCATCCCATCGATGGATGTGGGATTTGCCTAAGGTGCCCCACTTGACACCCCCGGGGACTCACCATCCTTGATGAGGTTTTCCCTACCATCCCAAATGGCATAACCTAGCTTTGATACAAATGTAATCTCCGGCCCCTCATACCCATAATATTATCCGGTTTGTCCACGAGGAACTCACGGATTTGCTTTTGGTTGCCTGGGTGAAAACTTCCAAGGGAGGTCGCCTGTCACCGGATTGTTGCCACCAGAGCATGCTTAACTATAGAGTTCTCCTCTCATCCACATCATATACCCCCAAAATGCGTTGGTGATATTAGAGGCGTGACATTCCTTATGAACCAAGAATCTTTCATGTCCGCGGTCGATATGGGATTTGCCTAGGGTGTTATAAATAAGATTTTCCAAACCAAAAATAGACTTAAGGGAGCTAGATATTAACTGAAAACTTACGTTGATAATGGACGGAAACCCTTAGAATTCTATGTTGGAGATCGTGTCTTGCCAAAGGTTCCTCCCTGAAAAGTATCGTGCAATTTGAAAAGAAAGGAAAATTAGCTACGAGGTATGTAGGAGCATTTGAGATCACTGAAAGGTTTGGTCCTATAGCCTAATGATTAGAGTTACCTCTGGAGTTCAGTGGTGTGTAACATACGTTTCACATATCGAAACTTAAGAAGTGCTTAACTGATGGTTCTCTTCACATACCTGTTGAAAGTTTGAATTGATGAGAAATTCCATTTTATAGAGGAACTGATAGAAATAATGGATAGAGAAGTTGAGTGGTTGAAGCATAGTAAGATTCTAGTTATTAGTGTTTGAAGGACCGAGAAAGGGTAATGCAACAGTTTCACAAGGTTAGAGAGATCAAACACTTAACAGATCAAATAGGGAACCGACAAATGAAACAAAGAACAAAAGTAAGAACATAAGCAGAACACAAGTATTTGGTTTTCAAGAATGATGTATATTGCTCTCAAGTGGTTTAAAATTTTTACAAGGCTTAGTCCTAAGGACTGGTGCATGAGATACTTTATACTATATCCTACAGCTGGCCTTACTTTGAAAGCCACCCAAATCACTAATCTAGATAACAAAATCAATGTAAAGTAAAAAGATAGATTGCTTTTTGACTAGTGACTATAAAAGGCCATAGCTCACATCCTTATCTATTACAAAAAGTATAAAAGTACAAAAGTAGAAAGTTACAAATTCTAAGACCTTAATTAATAGTTGTCAAAATTATGGAGATATCAACAACTTGTAAAAGTTGGTGAGTCTTTAAAGATGGCAGCGAAAAGTGGTTCAGCTTTTGCCAAAAGCATGTCATAGAAAACATGTCTTCTCTGTATTTGGAAGAAATCAGTCTCTTGGCTTCAGAAAAGTTTGTCTTGAAGCTTCGAAAAACTTCATCTTTTGGCTTTGGAAGAATCGATCTTTGGCTTCAGAAGATTTAACACTTAGTGAATCTCTTTGTGCTTTGTCAAATCTTCTGAAGTAACTTCCTGTAAGGTAATATCAGAAAATTATAAGGCTGATGCAACCAAAGAAGCCAAAACAACCAAAGGTCTTCCTGCATGCATGCACTGGACGTACAAAGGTAGAAGTGCTTCGGAAGTTTTACACACTACATCAGAAAATACTCTAAGTGTAAAATATTCCTAAGCCAAAGTCCAAATCTTCCGAAGCCAAAGTCCAAATCTTCAGAAGCCAAAGATGAAGTCTTCTGAAGCTTCAGAGACAAAGTCATCCGAAGCCATTTTGCTGTGAAGACTGATTTCTTTCGAAGACAGAGAAAGACATGCATTCTCTGATCTACTTTACATAAAGCTGACACACTTTTCGCTGCAACTCTAAAGACTCACCAACTTGTATGAGTTGGTGAAAAGTCCATGCTTTTGTAAACTATAGATTAAGGTCTTTGTCTGTAACTTTCTACTTTTATACCTGTAAACCTTTTTGTAATAGAAAAGGATGTGAGCTATGGCATGTCATAGTCACTAGTCTGCCTTTTGACTTTAGATTGATCTTGTTGTCTAGATTAGTCAATTCCAACTGTCCTTCTAAGTATTGACGGTTGTAGGATGCAGTATAAAGAGTCTCAAGTTCTTGTAATTTAGATATGCTTTGTAACACTTGTAATAGAACTTGAGAGCAATATACAACACTCCTTGAAAATCATATTTCTGTATTATTGTTGCTTGTTCTGTCTCATTACTTACTTGTGTTCTTAGTATCCTCATAATCAAACATGGTTCCCTATTCGAACTGTTAAGTGTTCCAAGTCTCTCCTCATTGTGAAACTGATTGAGTTAGGCGCCCTTACCCGGTCCTGCACTTCCTTTGTACTTCAGAATGTTTGTTCAGAGAACTTTGGTTTACATCAGCCTCTAAGGTAACTCTTACAGGGTTTGATGGAACTCTAAGCGAGGCCCTGAGTCTACTTGGGAGCATGAAGATCATATGAAACTTAAATATTTGCATCTGAATTTTGGGATATAATTCTCTCATTTGAGAGATACTGTGACATCCGTCACTCCCGAGTCCATTAATTAACTTAAAGGTCGTTATCTTTTGAATATGCATTATTTGTTTTCATGAAATTAGTATGTTTGTAATTATGATAATTGGTATCGGTATTTAGTCGCGCGAAATTCTAATTGATAAAATGATTAAAATAGATTAATATTGTATAGACTATAACTATCGTTATTATTACTATTATCATTATTATTATTATTATTATTATTATTATTATTATTATTATTATTATTATTATCATTATTATTATTATTATTATTATTAAGATTATTTTTATTATT